>JBBPBR010000004.1:2814979-2827179 GCA_037974775.1 Cicer pinnatifidum
AATAATAGAATTTTGATTTTTTTTTAATTATTTTTTATTTATTTGAAAAATTAAAGTACTATTAATAAAATAAAATATATTAAATTGAAAAAAAAAATACATCAAATAGTTGACTAAATATGCTAAAACAAATAAAGTATCTCTAGTATTTTGCCGATAAAATAACAATAAATTTTCTTAACAACTCGCTGCTATTTTTATTGTGAATATTTTATAAAATAACAACTTATTTTCTTAACAACTATCTCCTATTTTTTATTCCGATCTAATAAAAAAAATTAAATAATAATGGAAAATAGGTTCAGTTCAATTTTTTGAAACGGAAAATCGGTTCGATTCTGATTTCAAAATGTTCTAATTCAGATCTGAACTTTGCTCACCCCTACTTTTAACTAGCTCTAGTAACTCTATTGGATGTCTCAGCTTCATGGTTACTACATGGATCATCCAACAAAGAATTTCAACTAATGTCGATCTCCTGCACTCTTCAGATCTAAGTCTAACTGTTGCCCATCATCTACATTCTTTAGATATGCTTAAGTTTGCCTTTTGTTCATCAAAGAAGGAGAGCTATTGTAAATAGTATTAATATATTTCCCTGCCCCACATCTTGCTTCAACAAAGAAAAAGAATCATATGTAACCAAAATCCCAAAGGATGGTTTTTGTTATGTCCATTGTGTTAAATTGTTGGTTTGTTTATTGATCAATGTTATGAACTTACTTCTTTTAAATGTCTTTTTTCTTCTTTTGGTTTTTTATTTTTTGTTTCATATTTGTGTGATTTCACCAGAATAAACCCATTCTGACAACCGTCAAATCCGCCAGCCGCCCAATCCAACAGCTAGAATGCTCGAAAATGGTTTGAGATATATGTTCTTTGAGTTGTCTTCGGAAGTTGTTTTGTGGCTCGTAATCGACTTATGGTCACCCCTACTAGTACATTTATAGTTGTTTTTTATTAAAGAATGGTGGTTTAAGGCCATTTGTCACATATATTGAGGTTTTCTCGTCTTGGAATAGCATTTGATTTCTTGTCTTAGTTTGGTGTTTGTTTAGTTAAGATTGACAAATTAATTTCGATCAAGTACAAATTCATATTCAATCAATGATTTTAGCGTCGTCAATATCACATCTCTGGAGGTATGTGTATGTGAATTTCATTTTCCGTGCGTGGAGCCGATATTTCTTGTATTGCTCTTACATTATCTGGGTCCACTTCTATCCCTTTTTGACTAACGATAAACCCAAGTAACTTGCGTGATCTTACACCAAAGTTCATTTTGCAGGGTTTAAACGGAGTCTGAACTTCTTTAGTCGCACAAACAACTTTTAAAAGTTAACAACATGATCTTCTTCGATCCGAGATTTTGCAATCATATCGTCCACGTAAACCTCTATTTCCTTAAGCATCATGTCAGGAAACAAAGTTACCATTTCTCTTTGATAGGTTGTCCCGACATTCTTCAATCCAAATGGCATCACTTTATAACAGAAAGTTCCCCATTGTGTGATGAATGTAGTTTTCTCCATATCTTCATGAGCCATCTTGATTTGATTATACCCTGAGAAACCATCCATGAAGGAGAAAAAAGAATATTGGGTAGTGTTATCTACTATGACATCAATGTGAGGCAAAGGAAAATCATCTTTAGGATTAGCTTTATTTAAATCTCAATAATCAACTCTTCAAACATTTCCATCCTTTTTTGGAACTGAGACAATATTAGCAACCTATTGAGGATATTTTGCTACTACTAGGAAACCAGCCTCAAATTGCTTTTTGACCTCTTCTCTAATTTTAAGTAACATATCAGGCCTCATCCTCCTCAATTTTTGTTTAATTGGAGTACATTCAGGCTTGAGTGGTATCTTGTGTTCAACTATGCTAGTATCTAGCTCAAACATATCTTGATATGACCATGGAAAGACATCGACATAATCAAATAAAAGTTTAACCAGCTTTTCTCGTTCACTTTCGTTTATAGACATGCCAATTTTAACTTCTTTCTTATCATGTTCAGCCCCTAAATTGATCACCTCAACAGGTTCTTGATAAGGTTGGATTATTTTAGCTTCCTATTCAATTAACCTTTCTATTTCTGGGGTAACCTCACAATCGTCTTCACAATCCTTATCATCGTGATTAATTAGACGTTAAAAATTACAAGAAAGGGTTCTAGTACTGCTATTTTCAACATTTTCATTTTTTACTCTGCATTGTTTAAATTAAGAACAAAAAAGAAAAAAGAATATATGAGTAAGGATTGACAAAAAAGAAAAGGGAAAAACAAAACCAGTTGGAGAATTCAAAAATGCATTTATTGATGATAAGTACGTAATTGAAATACATATTCCCTAGTTAGTTATCCTTATATAGTTGGGCAGAGCAAAAGGAGTTAAAAGTACATAATTACTTTGAACATTAATTAACAAACACAGGAAAATCGATGATCTTCCAATTGTTGAGACTAGTGTTTGGAGAACAAGGGTACACTAGCTTTAGGGTATCATCATCACCATGATCCTCTTCCGCAACAGCCACCAGATCAGCATATATTTTTCCGGCGCTTTCAAAAATTTGGCGCATATCACAAATAGGAATCTTCTGTGAATTCGGTATCCAGTTTTCCCAACGAGTCATAATTTTTTTCTCTTTTTTCTTTCGCAGTCTTTTCTTTATCAGTTTTAATACGTATATATCCCAACCCGTACCTATTGTTCTTTTATGGTATTTCTATCAACTTCCCCAAATTAACAAAAACTCCTCCTTCCAACAAGGATTTGGTAGACTTCAATGATGTGGTAGATAGTTTTGGTTCTTTTATGCGATATCCTTCACCCATGAAGACAACATTGGCAATTTCTAATTCTTGAAAGGAAGTCACTATGGCTTTCTTTGTGTCTTCAATGTAGCCTATAGAAGATAAATGACTTACTATCATATCTTCTTCCCTAGATATTATTACCAACTTATTGTTCACTATAAACTTTAGCTTTTGATGGAGGATTGATGTCACTGCTCCAGCAGAATGAATCCATAATCTCCCTAAAAGATAAATGTACGTTGATTTAATATCCCACAAATGCTTTCACCACCATAGCACTAGGCTTCATACAGGCTCCATCAACAAATATTTTTGATATTGTTGATTTCGGCATGACATTTAATGATGAACCATTATCAACTAGCACTCGTGCAAGAATATGATTATCACACCTCACGGAGATGTGTAGTGCTTTATTATGCTCTGTCCCTTCAGTTGGTAATTTATTATCGCTAAAATTCAGACAACTACTAGTAGTGATGTTACCGACGACTCTATCAAATTGGTCGACAATGATATCGTGAGTAACATGGGCCTCGTTTAAAACTTTCATCAGTGCCCTTCTATGTGCTTCAGAGTTCAATAACAAGGAAAGAACTGATATCTTGGAAGGGGTTTGATTTAGCTGATCCACCACCTTATATTCACTTTGCTTGATAAACTTCAAAAATTCATTAGCTTCTTCTTCAGGCACCGTCTTTTTACTGGTCTCTTGTCCTTTTATGGCATGATACATAGCTTATTTCCCTTTTTCTCCATGAACCTCCTTTTTCCTAAGTTGTTCGGGAGTGTATACTCGGCCACTCCGAGTCATTCCAAGAGTCCCTGAAATGTTAGTGACTTCAGTTCCTTTAGGTTCATAGCCATCACTTGATTGATGATTGACCAAGTGGGATGTGATTTCGTAATTCCACGGTACCGCCTTAGTATTTTCGTAAGGAAAAGGGGTTGGTGCTTGGACAATTATTTCATTTGGTCTGCTAGGAGTTGGCTTAAGATTATCTTTTTTTTAAAGGATTTCCAATGGTTTTGGAAAAGATATATTATTTTCCAAACACGACCCTATGGTCAACACATGATCATCTTTTTCATATTGGTCTATCCCATCTTCAATGACATTGATAGAGGCATCTTCGTGGCCCAACAAGGGATTACTCCCTATGTTGGGACCGTCCTCCATGAAGGTAATCCATGTTGCATTAATCAATTCTTGCACTTTAAATTTTAGAGCTTGGCAATCTTCGACGGAATGCCCAATGACTCCTGCATGGTATTCACATTTGGCATTTGGATTGTACCATTTTGGAAACAGTGGTTCAAGAGGTTTCATTGGTCTTAGGACTACCGTTGAATTTTGAAGTAAGTGAGGCAATAATTGGCTATACGTGATGGGAATTGGGTCAAAACCGGTTATCTTTTTTTCTCGATTAACTGGTGGTCTGTAGTGATTAAGGATTGGATTTTGATTCCATTGATTTTGTTGGGAAAATCCGGTAGATGGTGGTTGATAAAAAGGTGGTCTTGAAGGGTGATATTGAGGGTATGAAGCTTGTGTGGTTGCAGCCACATATGAATAAGGAATGTAAGAAGTTTGTAGTATCGGGGGCTGGAAGTTTGGGGGTCGATAAGACTTGATGGGTTGAAAATATGAGACTCTGGGGTTTACCACTACAACGTTGGCATCCCTTTATTTGTGAATTTCGTATGGGGTCGTTTCACGCCAATTGTTGCACATACGATCTTGCCACTCCTCATCTGACTTTCTATCTTTTCTCCCATCATGACCAGGTCAGAAAAGTTTAATGACATATTCCCAATCATATTATCATAAAAATGCGACTGGAAATTATCCATAAACATACCAACCATTTCTCATTCAGATAAAGAAGGTTCTACTTGTGATGCCATTTCACTCCACTGTTGTGCGTATTCTTTGAAAGTTTCGTTGTCCTTTTTCAATGAATTTTGCAATTGGATCCTATTAGGGGCCATGTCAATGTTGTACATGTATTGTTTCAAAAAGGCATCACCCAGGTCTTTCCACGAACGAATTTGATTTCGCTCGAGAATCATATACCAACTTAAATATTCCCCACTCAAACTGTCTTAGAAAAAGTGAATGAGCAACTTGTCGTTAAGAGCATGAGAAGCCATTTTTATGCAATACATAGTCAAATTATTTTTAGAACATATAGCGCATTTGTATTTTTCAAACTTGGGAACCTTGAATTTTGGAGGGATAGTCACATCGGGAACCAAACACATATCAAAAGCTTCAAGACCATTAACATTATGCCCCTCAATTGCTTTTATCCGCTCTTCTAAAACATGGAATGTTTTCTTTGAGTGTGTATCATCCCAATGTGAGGTGGATGTCAATTCCCATTAGCATCAAAATGGGGTACTTGGGGTGCAATATATGGAATATTTTCTAAGGGTAGTGTGTTTTGGGTGGCACGTAGCCTAGAGGAGATGGGATTTGTGATTGGTTTAGGTTTTGGGGGTTGATAGTTGAGTGGTTTGGGTTGTTGTCCATGGTGTTGATGACTAAAGGTGGAGTATAACCATGTGGGAGACCGTACGTAGGAAATTGCATAGTTGTTGTACGAAGTTGTTGGGTAGTTGGGGTAAAGCCTGGTGGGTGAGAAAGAGTTGTTTGGTGTTCTTCATTTGCAGTTGGAGGATTCCCATCCGTATTCTCCTTCCTTGACAAAGCCTATATAGCTTCTAGGATTTAATCAACATTGTCCTTCAATTGGTTGACATCCACTCTCATCACTTCTTGATTTTTCTCAAGTTCTTCCATGATCTTTGAGTTTGCATGAGTCCGATAAGGGTGTCGGGGAAACAACTTTATTGATTTTTTCATTTTTTTTTAATAAATAAAAACATTTATGAGTATGTATTAAACATGAATGTAATGAAAATGCAACTATTATCTCTTTTATTTTTTTTACATTTGGATGTTGGGGAATCGTAAGTCTTACGTAAATTTTAACAAACACGAATTATTAGTGAAGAAGAATATGTGAATCGGTAAACAAAACAGCAAATCCTTCATTGATGAGAAAAAAGTACATTGCATTTAAATTAAATATTACATCGACTATGGTATTTCAATCATCTCTTTCAATAGAACAACCAATCCTTTCCTCCAATTCTTCTACTAAATGTTTGCAATATTCAACGAACCTGTAGACTTTGATTGGAGTATTGAGTGGATGCATTACTGCATCAATCTCTCTTAGATGTTTTGGAATTTTTATGATTGCCTGATTAGATAGCATTGCCAATTTTGAAAATCAATCTTTCCAATGTTTGCCTTTATCTTTCAACTCTTTATAAATCTCTTGATTCTTCAATTGTCCAAGCAACATCATGAAACGCTCCTCCCAATATATGGTTTCATCCTTTAAGTCATTATAGATCTTTTCTTGATAATCAATGTAATTCTTCAACTCACTAGAACTTTCCATTTTTGTTCTTAGTGCATCTTGGTGTTTTGAGAGTAATTCCTCAATTTATTCCTTTCGTTGCCTCTCATTCCTTACTTGACTCTCGTATTTAGCTACCATTTCTTTCAGTTGTTTCTTTAAATCTTCAAACTCCTTTTTTATGTTCTTCTCATAGCTTGTTGATTTTGCCCACAACTGCTTCCACATATAGGCCTCTTCAATAGTTACATTATTTTCTTGCTTTCGCACATCTAACTCTTCATTTGTGCCTCTCAAACAATCTTGTATGTCAAATTTATTTTCTTTTTCAATTTTCAATCTTTTGTTGCTTCTCTTGATAAACTAACTCTTACATGGGTTTTCTAATGGTAAGTTCTCGTTCTCTTGGGAGATTTTTTCTAACTTCACTTGTAGCTCTTTTTTCTCCTCTTCGGATTTTAATAATGATGCTTTGAGCTCTTCTATATCTTCATTTGTAATAAGGGTAGATTCAGACATTTCCTGATCATTTCAAGGTGTACTGTAGAAAGGCAATTTGATTTCATGGACTCTTTTCTTTACCCATTGTTGATAGGGTTCTTGTGTGCTGCAGCTTCTACATCTGAATACTTTTCCTTTTCCTTTTCTGATGATCAACTCCCAAGCTCGACTTATCCTTGTCAACATTGGTGGGTCTATTATACCCGTATTGTGCACACACGAAAAAGCTTCCAATGACTTATCATCTGGTTTATCCAACATGGGGTAGCCAAGTTGTCTTAGAGCTACCACTGGATTGTAATTAATACATCCTTCGTTCCCATGAGAGGTACATTTGGAAAATATCCGCATTGGCATATTACCTCTTCCAACCCTTGTTCTCTATAGTACCATGAAATTGTATTCCCAGTAAGGCTAGCTATACTCTGAGCCCATTCACGATTACTCTTAACCCCAACATGATACCCTTTCTTGAACATGTGAGACACAAACCAAGTATACAGAAATGTAACACAATACAAAATTGTTCCCCCCCTTCTTCTCGTGTCGCATATGTAGAGAGTAGTATACATCAACAAGAACCCCATGAACTAGATTTTGTTCATCTTTGTTAACAGCTAAGAAGACATTGATGGCAACAAAATCTACAAAGTTATCAAGGTTTGGCAATAAAATAATACTATAGATAATGAGAGCCAAAACATCTATAAAAGTACTTCATTCTTTTTTAACGGCTAAATCTTGGCATTTTTGCTCTAGATATTTTCTTGAAAACCCATGAATATCCCTTTTTTCCTCTTTTGTACTTGTCAACTCTCTTATGTCGATTTTCAACACTTCAGCAATTGTGCCCAAATTCGGTGGTTGCCCAGTATATCGATAAGGATTTCCTTTCTCTAGGGAGTAACCCAATACTCGTTCAAATTCCTCTAATGTCGGGGACAACTGAAAATCTTGAAAGGTAAAACATCTTAGAAGAGGATCGTAATACTGAGCCAATGCCGTAAGGGCCCCTGTTTGCACATTCACTGCCAAGAGATTTAGGATTTTCCCATATTTGTAAAACAAACTCTCACGTTGTATAGTTTTCATGTGATTGATGATGTCTCTTAAACTTTTCAAATCAGGTTGCTTGAAATTTAAAAGTAAAGTTTTTCTTTTTTCCGATCCCATTGTCGACTTAAATAACACGTGACTAAAGTCTGTATGATTCTCCAAAAATCCTGAAAATTTATGCAAAATGCTATTATGTTTTATTTTTTCCTTAGAAGCAGAAGAAAAAAAATGTCATGAGATATGAGTGAAACTAATATATATAAAGTCTTGAATACATGAGATATTTTTTTGTTTGTATGATATTCTTACATTGAAATAGTCTATTGGCTTATGTAGTGAAACCTCCCAAAGAGGAGGCTCTATGGTTCTAAACACGGTTTCTAGAGCCAATTATCCTATTTCAGAATATTGTCAATAATAATAGGTAAACTATTTGAAGTGACAATAACCTCAACAGGATAGAACACTAGGTGAGATTTTCATGTTAACCAAACATGGTGTACATCCAGAAGGCTACCACTACACAATCTCGAAACTAAGCTTAAGTTTTGTTCAAACCTAGGTATAAGGTTCGACTCATAAGTGTGTGTCATAGTAAAAGAGTAGGTGTGAAATAAGTATAATTCAATAACTCCATAATACTAATAAACACATATATACATATACAAAATAAATAAATGAATAAATAAAATAAAGTAAAAAGTGATCTACTAGCTTAAAATAAAATGATAATGTCAGCTAATACTAATTAAGTAATAATAAACACATAAAAAAATAAAAATGAAAAACAAACAAATCTAGAAAAAGTTAAAAAAATTTATAAACAATTAATTTGTTAGGCTTGACTCTCTGATGTCCCCAGTGGAGTCGCCAGTTGTCGCGGCCTAAAATTTCGAGTTTTCCTCGAATTAAACAGAGTCGCCACCAAAATTTATTTTAAAATAGAGAAAATATTGGAAAACCCGTAAAAAATAAAAATAAAAAATAAAAAATGGTATTTGCTACCAGATTTTTAGTTCGAGAGTCAATTATGTGTAGAGATGGTATTAGCACCATACGACATCTGTTAAAATACGGTTACCTATAATTAATTGTGCAAAATATATCAACTTAAATATATTTATTTCTCTTTATTATTAAATATGGATATAAATTGATTTTTATAAATGTGATTTTTTGAGATAAAAACGTGTTGAAAAAGAGTGAGAAAAAAGTTTTTTATTGTGCTTGACAAAAGTGTGATCTTGCTTACACTTATCTTCCGATGCGATGAAGAAATCAAAGTTACGTAGTTATTGATAGAAAATGTGGATGCGTTGATTACTTTTAAATAAATTGCATTCTGTTATTTAAAAAAGGTTAATTTTGACGAACATAAAAAAAAAAGCTTATTTGATTTGAATAATTATTTTAAAATGAGTTTTAAGACGATCGAGTTGTACAACCCGTGTCTCAAAACTCAAGGAGTAAAAATATGTCACATATAATTTAACCCTCTTAAGAATATTTTATATTATTGGTTTTAAAAAATTTAGTTTTAAATATGCCAAGCGGCACCACTTGTATCTTAACAACTCGAAGATTAAAAAGATGTCACATCTAATTAATCATATTTTTAGGTAGAAAATTAAATTAATTTACTTATAAAAAATAAGTTTTAGAACTATTAAGTTATACAATTGGTTTTCTGATAACTGATAGATTAAAAGATGATATATTTAATAAAATATTTCCTTTTTTTTAGAATACTTATTAGAAACTAATTAAAATGATCTGATTTTTTTTATTAAAAAAAATAAAAGAAACAAGCTACATAAAATCTAAGGTATTAAAAAGAATAAATTTTTAAATATACAATGAAAAAAATAAAATAAAAAGGAAAAGGAAAAAATTATATATAACAATGATGTGTAAATATGGAAAGTTTCATTGACCCTAATTTCATTCAAACCAAAAGAGGTGCAACAATAAGAAACTGCTGAAGAAAGAATAACGCAAAAACTAGAGGAAATCACAAATGAAAGGAAAAAGCAGGGAAACGCAGAAGTAGAGAAAAAAATGTTACAATTTAAGGAAAGAAATAAAAATATCTTACATCTTCTATTTTACTCTGTTAGTTTTTTATGAGGTTTTTATTTGTTTATATTTGTTTTGAGATGGGTTTAAGATTCCCCACAATTTTACTAATAATGGTTTGCTTGTTTTCATTCTTAGATCTATTCAAAAAATCCCTCTCATTTTTCTTGATTTTTTGTCTCAAGTTAAAGGTAAAAAGGTGAATGTTTATGTTCATTAGATAAATCTAAGCTTTGGGGAAAAAAAAAGTCTTCTACCTTTTCCATTGAATGCACAGGTGTTACAAGTAATTTATTTATTAAGTTAAAAAATAAATCAGGTGTTTGCCGGAAAGAAGGAAGCGTGTGATGTGTGTTGGCTGTGGCAGGATTAATGTGTGTTGGCTTGGTAGGGTTCATGTGTATTGTGCTGTTGGCAGACCAAATAAAATAAAATTGATAGATCAAAATGAAAAACAAAAAGAAAAAAATAAGAGTAAAACAAAATGAATGAAAATTCTTTCATCATGTGTTGTTGTAATTCACAATTTTTTCTTTTTTATTTTATATTATTTTATTTTTGGTATATACTCAAATTTGAATCGTAAAATGATAATGTTTTTTTTATATTTTTTTATAATAATTGTAAAATATTTATTAAACATATTATTATTATTATTTAAAAATAATTTTTAATTAGTCGCACCAAATTGAGGTACTATACCCGCCATCCACTCAGTCCAACAACTAGAGCCGTCATAAATGGTTTGAGATTTATGTTCTTTAATTTGCCTTTGATTGTTGTTTTATGTCACCGCTACTACTACATTTATAGTTCTTTTTCGTTTATTCATTTAAAAGGGTGATTTAAGGTCATTTTTCCGGTCTAAATCACCTCTTAAACTCGTTTTTTTTAATTAAACAAGTATTTTCACATATATTTAGGTTTTCTCATCTTGTAATCGTGTTGGATTTATTGTCTTAAGTTGATGTTTGTTTGATTCAGATTGATAGATTAATTTCGATTAAGTACATATTCATATTCAATCAATAATTTTAGTATCGTCAACGTCACATATCTGGAAACATGTGTATTCCGGACACTTCGATTATGTCATTCTAGTAGGGTTTATCATATTAGTTTGCAGATCCATCCTTTTCGATTTTAGTAATTTTAAATTGTATTATTCTTGATTGATGTGATTTCTACCAATTTGAATAAATGAATACTAATTATTTTTAGTTAAAAAAATGTTATACAATATTATAAAATTACCATTAATGAAAAAATATCACTTTTCTGTGTTTTTCTAATAGTATAATTACTATTAGAAACTCACAAGCAATGGTAAGATTCTAAATTTGAACTCAAAACATGATTTGCAATTTGACAATATCGAAATTTATTAGTTGAACTATAACTTAAAGACTTCAGTATATTTTTCTTATCATGCAATAATATGTATTTGTTCATTCCAAACTAAACATGAAATTGAAAAGTAAAACCTCCCTAATCTATTTTACTTTTTTAAAATAAAAAAAAACAAACAAAAAAAAAATACAAAATAAATTTTAAAAACAATTTTGTAAAACTTGATTAACATACAATTTCTTAAATTTTTATTTTTGAAAACAAAAAAATAGTTTTTGGCAAGGGAATCAAAGAAACCTTTAATTTTTCACATTTGGGTTTTATTTTTTTTGGTGAATCAGATCTAGGTTTGAAGGTTGTTGATGATGGCTTATTGATGTTGTTTTTCTGGGATTGTATTTCTGAAACTCTCTCTTATGTTTGTTTTTGGGATTTTGGTCAACTTTAATTTGGGGTTTTAGATGTTGATGATGGTTTTGAGTTGTTCATGAGCATAAAAGAAGACTAATAAAATTATTGAACACTGAATTGTCAAGCTAGATGAAGATGAGTATCATATTATTGAAAATGATGAATAACGGTTGTTTATGTTTGGGATTTCAGATTGAAAAGTTGTTTGGGGGAAGATGAGAATGATGTTAATTAAGTAATTATTTTATTAATATATGTTGTTGATATTTTTTTAATTTTTAATTTATGTTTTCTATTTTTAAAATAATTTTAATTAAATTAAAATTTATGTGGATTAAAAAACTCATAATATCTCAATCATTATATCAACTCAACAATTATTTATGATAGAAATTACTTGACTGATTAAAATTGAAGAATTTCAAATAACAATGATAGAATCTAATTTTTTCTTGGACTAAAATCATATTCACTCTAGGACTAAAATCAAAATTAACCTTTTTTTTTATTATATATATATATATATATATAGATATATATATTTT
>JBBPBR010000004.1:2833663-2845388 GCA_037974775.1 Cicer pinnatifidum
ACTAAAAATAATTATTTAAAATTTTATAGTGACTAAAAATTTATATAACTCAAAATTTTATGTTTACTTCAAATATGCACTATAGTATCCATCAAAGAAAAAATATGCACTATAATCGTCCTTAAATATATAATCTTATCACTAAATTATAGATATTAACAAAGTTTAATAAACTCTGATTGCATAAATACAACTTAATGGTTAACTTCAAAGATATTGATGTACAAAAGTCTGGATTCGAATCCAAGATTTTTTCTTCTCTATATTTGAAATGTGTGAGTTTAGTCACTAATTAGATTATTTGACAAAAAAATAAATTTTCACATTAATAATATTAAATATGTTAACAATTGATTTTATTTTTCAATATTTACCCTTCATGAACAAGGACCCGCTTTTAATCATAGGTTCGGATTATTTTTTTTATTTTCAGTAGAAAGAATGATAAATATCACTGTAAACTCACACATAATTGAGATGTATCGAATTCAAGTTCTAATTAAATTTTTAACCTAATAATATTGACATTTGTAATTAAATTCAAACTTACTACGGATTGAGAATACTTTATTTGGAAGGTCATTGCTAAATCTTGGCCCCAAATAGTTTCATTTGTAGCTAAAGTAGTGGGCGATGGCTGTTCAACTAGCTTTTGTATGACAAGTGGGTTGATGCTAATACTAGACATGGAAATATTGTTGATTGTATTTCTATATGCATAAGTTGGCTTTGTAGGTTTATGATATGGATGGCTTAGATAGTGTAGTAAATAGTGTAGTTGTTTAATCTTTAAATCACGTTTAAAATTGTAGTAAATAGTGTAGTTGACTTAATCTTAATTTTGATAGTGAATTGAATTAACCAACCTTTAACTCCCTAGGTGTAGAAAAAGTGAGTATATGAATATCATTATTAAGGTTTGGGCAGTTCCTACTATATTTCATTAATAATAGGGGACATTATTAGGATTTGGGTAGTTCATGTAATATTCAATGTGATTGTGTTGTTGGGATTACTCTTTTGTTGCAATTGAATTTTTTTTAAGTATTATTAGAACCAGAAGATCTTCACTACTTTAGACCAAGACACCATCATTTCACCCTAATTTTGTATTCTAAAAAAAATTGTTCTAAGGAAACTTTTAATTGGAATAATTTCGTATAGACAAGGTGGTAGAGGAGGTTCTTCTACGGTAGCCTTTGTAGAATTAGATTATTTTTAATCTCAATAGAAGAATTAGAACTAAGTTATAGAGGGAATTAGGTGTCCAATGCGGAAAATTAAAGAAAGATCAAAAGAAATTAAACCTCAAATCCTCAATACTCCCTAATCTGTGTCCAAACTTCACTGGCCAACATAGATTCACGAGGACCCAACAATAGACAAAGATCCATGTCATGCCACGCATGAAATTAACCATAATTTTACGAGGGGAGTCAAATATAGAGAAATATAAAATAAAATATACTTTAAAATTAATATTATAAACTTAACTTTTAAGTAAAAAATTATAATATTTTTTACTATATAAAATGTAAATTAAATTAGCACAAATAACAGAACTAACAAATGTTATTTAAAAAAGTTGAGCTGCAGTAAAAAAATAATAAAAAATTTGAGTTTTAAAACACTTTTAATAGTTTAATTTATTTATAATTAATTTTGTACTAAATAGATTAAGAATGTATTTTTGAAGATAAATAATTATGTCTTTTTTTATAAAAAATAAAAAAAAAATCCATCGTCCATTTTATTTATGAATCTTATTTTTATAATTTTTAATATTAACAAAATTTCTTTATAGTTTTTATAGAGATTAAAAGAGTCAAAATAACACAAATAATTTTATCAATTGAGTAATAATTATTTAATTGTCTTGTTGCTATAAAAAAGAAATTATTTAAAATAACTAAATATAAAAATACTAATGATGATGATAATTTGATTTGTCTTACCACTGATGGAGGTGGTGATGTCTGGTGTGGAAACCTTTTGATATGAGTTTTCTAGCAAAAATCCATGTAGTTTGATTCAGTAGTGCTTTGCAAGAATTGATAATCGGTTGGAATAGACTACAAGCAAAACATATATTATTGACCAACTTCAAAAATATTCTTGACGACTCAAGACCTTCAATAAATATTATAGATTTTAGTAGTTGTTTGGATACACGTCCATGCATCTGTTTGTTAGTCCATGGTAAATTGACTTAAATTGTTTTGTATGTTTGGTTTCAATGGAGATGAATTGATTCAGTGCCAATATTCTTTCAACAAGGGTTAAGATCACTTTTTCGTTTTATTTTTTGGTACAGAGATAACTTCTTTTTTTTTTTTTTTATGTGCAAGAGATCACTTCTTTTTGGGTACAAAAGAGGGCTAAAAGTCTAAAGAATATGAAAAACTAAACTAGACGGACATTCCTTTACATACAAGTTCTAAAAATATCATAAAAAAACAGTATGTTAAGATCACTCATCGAATTCTTCAAATAAAAAGAATTTAAAGATAAGTTGAGGTTAATAAGCCAATCAGTACATCTATTTCCTTCTCGTCAAGTATGGATGACTTGAACATTCAAATTAAAAGACAAAATTTTACAAATACAACGCACCAAAGAGGGAAAAGATCCATTTAAATTGTAGTTCCCAGTGAGTTTATCTAGTAATGTTTTGAAGTCATTTTTCACTATGAGGTGGGAGATCCCCTCCCTCCTCACCATATCTAAACCAATGTACATTCCCCATATTTCTACACGCAGAGTGTCACATGTCCCAATCTTGTTGATGTACCGTTTGATCCATATCTTGTCAACATTGTGAAAAAGACCCCCACAAACTGAAAGTTGTCCATTGTTCTTGCAAGTTCCACCGCTATTGAGTTTGATCCAATTCCACATCGGATGCTTCTAGCCAGAGTAGGTTGTCTCTCTATGATGAGACACTGATGGATCTTCTGAAAAGTGCAGTCATCAATGTGTTTCGCGAAGTTCCATATCACATGCACCAGATTGTTCGACCACAGGAAACCATCCTTGAAAATAACTTTATTTTGCCACGTCCACAAAAATCAGCATGTACACATGAATATTGTCTTTTATCGAGTGTTGGACGCTCCATTGCTCTGGTTGTTGAGGTTGCAAAGATCTAATCCCTATAATTCAAAGAAAAAACATTAAAAGTCATATTAGAAGGAACAAGACAAACCCATACCTAGGTAGCATAGATGCAGTCATGGAACACATGTAGAGTTATTTCTTCTTCTTTATTGCACCTTGTTGTTTCAGAAGTTTAAAAAACTTTTTGAAAAATAATTTATGTCACCGAAAATATTATTGGGTTGAGTCGTGGACTAGGTCATTCTCTTTAAGATGTTTTGAAACACTGCTCAAATTGTGCAAGGCAGACTATCAACTACGAAGTCCACAAGATAAAACAGCCCCAGATACTCTGTTGTGGATTTCTACTGCACAGTTACGTAACTAATGTATCAATTAGAGACAAAACGCAAGCATTTAATTAAAATAAATAATTAATTTTTATATGCTAAAAAATTAATACACCACGTAGCCAAACCCAAGTCGGACGAACGATAGCAGCGCACGCGCGTGTGGTGGTCTATTTACTTGCGTTATCCCTCCTTCACAAAATTGGGTTTCCCTTGGGGCCCTACCCAAGTCTCTTACCTCCACCTTATAAATCGTACTAGTGAGTGTTATCCCTCCTATGTGGGACTTCTCATTTTTTCAATTCACAACAACATTAGCTCTCATAAATGCCATCATTATTTCCAATAAATTTTCATTAAAGCATCATCATTTTCAACACACCTAGAGTAGGTGTGTGATATACCCCACACCTCATTTGCTTCTACGATAGTTGGTGAGGATATGCTTGTGCGCTACCAACCACATGAAGGTCTGGATACGATGGGGACCATTTTAGACCCACAAATGTTTAGTGTCATAACTAGAGCTGTCAATTTGATAAGTCCCTAATTATTGGCCCCAGTCCACATTTTGGAGGGACCAAAAAAATTAATAATTGAAAAGGCCCCCAAAAAACAAGCCCACTAAACTAAAAGCCCCCTAAAATTTTGTGGGATTAGTGGGCCTATAGACCCAATTTTTTTAAAAAAGAATCGATTTTCTTTTTTGAGAAATAAAGTTTGATTTTTTTCTGTAAATTTTTTCGATTTTTTACTATAAAAAAAATTTTATTTTTTCTATAAAAATTTCCGATTTTTTTCGATAAAAAATGTCCGATTTTTTTTCGATAAAAAATTTTCGATTTTTTTTTTTATAAAAAATTTCTGATTTTTTTCTTATAAAAAGTTTCCGATTTTTTTCAATAAAAAATATCTGAATTTTTTTCGATAAAAAATTTCTCATTGCATTTAATAAGCACATTGCACCGAGAACTGGTTAATTCATCAAAATTAGAAGGAGGGGAAGGGCCACCACCTTGTTGACAATGTGCATAGGGAGGTTATGATTTAGGAAATCTATATCCTAATTTTCCTCATTATGCAAACCGGTGGTTCATGAAAAACAAAGGTTTTAAATAAAATAATTGATAAAGCATTTGAGACCACTATATAGATCAGTCAGATTAGACAATTTATCTTATTAACATGCCATTACTAAGTTCTGAAGATGACATAAACCACTACAAATGAAACGATTTTTTTTCTGTCCTAAGCGGATGTGATAAGAAAGAAGTGACGAAGATGAAGAATGAAAAACAGAGATGAGAGCATGAGAAGTTTTATTAGCTTTGTGAAGAAAAAAAATGAAAGATCTAAGACATCCTAATACTAATATAAGCCTAAATAAAATGTATGTGAAATGAAATGTTTCGGAAAGTTGGTACAACTTTCACATGCTTTGCGTCTTGGAAGTTGAAATGGAGTTTTGCTTTTTTTTTTTTTTAATAAAAAAGAAAGATGGAGACATATAGTGAATTTTAATATAAATTTAAAGAAAATTTGAATATGAAATTTAAAATAAATTTTTTAAATTTTAATATGATATCATTAAATTAATATAATTGATATTATGTAATATTTTTTAAAAAATTAATTTAATATTATTGAAACAATATTTTAATTTTAAAAATATTAAAATTTGATATTTTTTTATTAAGTAAATTTTTTCTGTTTAGGTCTTTAGATTAAGTAAAAATTTATTTTTCATGGAGACGTAGAACAATTGCTTTAGTAGCCTTACTAGTGGTACTTACCCTAGAGCTTTCAAACCCAACCAATTTAGAGTTGATTAAAAAACTGGTTTTTGAAAAGCGATCATAAAAAATATTATTTAAATTCTGTCTTAAACGTTAATCTATTATTTAATTATTTTTATATTTTTTATTAATATTTTACAAAATTAGTGTTATAATTTTTTAATATAAAAGTTATTTAAATTTTTATATATTCTAACATTTTTTTAAATATTATTAAAATTCTTTTAAATATAATATAAATATTCTTAACATTTTATGTATTTTATTTTTAATTGTACTTTAAATATTTTACATAATTTTTTTATAAATAAAATTTATATACTATTTTTTATGTCAAGTCAGTATGTGGGTAACTCTAAACCCAATCAGACTAGCACGTCGTAGGTTAAAAAGTCCTTATGTGGGTTAAATAAACTTGGACTTGAAATTTTAAAGCTCAAACTTTACTATTAAAAGGATTCTATCATACATTCCCAGATATAAACGTCTCATCACCTCAATAAACTTAAAAATATAATTTTTGTCGTTCTATAAAAATCTTTAATTTTTTGTATCGTTCATTTTTTCACCATCTCTTTCGAAACATTAAAGAATTCACCATAATTTTTGAATATTTCAAATTTTTAAAATAAAAAAAGTAAACGACACTTCATACCTTCGAAATAAAAAATTTCAAAAGTTTCAAACAATTCGAAATAGAAATTTTTCAGATTTTTCGAAAGTTTCTAGCAATCTCAAACTTTCGAAATAGAAAAAATTTTGGAACTTTTCATATTTAGGAACTTTTCAAACTTTCCAGATTTAGAAACTTTCCAAACTTTTTCAAATTTGGAAACTTTTCAAATTTTCAAAATGTAATCCTTATTTTGAAAATTTGAAACTTTCGAAAGTTTTCGAATATTTTTTGAAGTTTCAAATTTTCAAAATAAAGATTACATTTCGAAATTTTGGATAGTTTCAAAAGTTTCCAAATCTGGAAAGTTTCAAAAGTTTTCAAATCTCAAAAGTTTCTAAATATGGAAAATTTAACTCTTGAAAATTTGAAAAAATTTATTTGGTAGGTATGAAAAATTTGAATGCTCTTACTTTTTTTATTTCAGAAATTTGAAAATATTCAAAAGTTATAATGAATTCTTGAAAGTTTCGTAAAAGGAGGTGAAAAAATGAGTTATAAAAAAAATTGAATGTTTTATAGAAGAGTAAACTTGTATTTTCAATTGATTGAGGGGATGACAGGTTTAGGTGATAGGGTGCAAGATAAAATACTCTTTGTTTCATTCAATTTTTTGGACTAGTCCATTTTAATGGTTATACTTTAACCATCGAAAAACAAAGACTAAAATAAAAATGTTATAATTTAATAGTATTTTTATTTAATATAATTATATATATTAAACAAAATTAATTAATATAAGTATTAAATTATTTAAAATTGTTTATATTACTATATTGTTTAATATAATTATTAAATGGTTTGCTTATTTATTACTAGTAGAGAACCATTGAATTTTAAACCGTTATTTTCAACAAATCGGACATTATTATTTATATTTTTCTTTTTCCATTGTGTAGTTTATGTAACTAATGTATTTTTAAATTTTCTCTTGAATTAGAAAATAACTTTTTAAATGCTATCATTCATTTAAAGATTTATATATTTGACCAAAAATTATTCATTAAACTCTTTTAATATAATTGTTGTTCAAACTAATTAAACAATTATCTTATAAAATATTTTACTGAACTCTAATGTCATTATTTACAATTTTTTATCATTTTATAAAATATCTTGTATTTGAGTAATATAGATTTTAAAAGAATATAATTTGTCTTTAATTGTTTATGTATTGATTATTTATGGTATACCACTAAATAAACTTGGAGTTTTTATCAAATATTTTTTCAAACAACTCTAATCTTTAAAGTAGATTTTAATTTAAAAAAGTTATAATACGAAACCACTTTAGCTTTACTTTAAAAGCTATTATTTATAGCTTAAGCTTTATATCAACTTTTAAGCTAAAAATGAAAGAGCTGGGTCAAACGCACCCGAGTTCACCTTGAAACCGTGCATGGCGTTGAACAAAGAGGCTATCAAACATATGGAGGTTACAAGGGGTGTGATTATTTGAATAAATGATTACACATATTTAGAGCATAGGTTCAAAGTAAAGGTCCATTTTTGTGTCTGATAGATTTTGAGATATTCAATTTAATATTTTAAAAAAATAAAAATAAAACACTTTTTAGTGTCTAAGAAAAATAAATCAGACTAAATTAGTTTGTGAGAAATTTTAAAAATTCCATTAAGTCTCTAAAAAATTAAAAACACATTTTAGTTCTAAAAAAAATAAATCGGGACAATTTAACTTTTCGCTCAATTTAGGAAAAAATAAACTCTAATGTCATTTTATCTAGAGAACCCACGAGTTTAAGATAAAAACTCTTTTGATTTCATAGTGGTTTTTACAGTGGTTATTACCTATCTTGAAGGAAGTTATGCCACATGCTCGACATAGAAATTGTGTGTTGCATATTTGGAAGAATTTCATCAAGCAATGGAAGGACAAGGAATTGCGTGACATTATGTGGCAATATTCAGAAAGTACTATTAAACCAAAGTTTAAAGCACACATTTAGAGATTGAAAACACTAAATGAAGGAACACGGAGTTACTTAAACAACATTTACCCCACAAGATGGGCGAATGTCTATTACAGTCATTATCCTAAGTTGGATAACATCGCCAACAATATGTGTGAAGTCTAGAACATCAAGATTGTCGAGTACATAGAGAAACATATTTTAACAATGTTCGAAGAGTTGAGGTGTTATTTGATGAGGAGGATGTTATTCCTTAAAAGGGTCTTAGCCATATGCAAGGGGATACTTCCACCGGTTCAAAAAAAACGAATTGACAAATTGAAGGTAGATAGCAATAAGTGGACACCTGCCTCGACAGTGAAGAGAGCCAAATTTGAGGTTCATAGACACAAGTCATCAGTTGGAGTCAAAATAAAATTATGTACTTGCACTTGTCAGTTGTGACAGCTGTCATACATGCCTTGTGAACTTGCCATTGCAGCTCTAGCATATTTGAATGAGAGGCCCGAGAATCATGTGCATAAGTGGGTGACAATGAATGCATTGAATGATACTTATGAGCACTATATTCAGCCTGTCAACAACCAAGAATATTGGGTTTATCATTGGCCATCCAAAACCAGAACCACCAAAGTTAAAAAGGTCGATTGGGAGATCATCGAAGCATAGGAGGAAAGACTTTGTATCAAAAGATATGCCTAGCAGTCAACAACACAAAATTAAAAAGAGGTACAAAGTGAATTATCCAAAGTGCGAAGAAAGTGGACATTATGAAAAGACTTGCAAAGGACCTGCAAAATCGAGACCTGTCAAGATGAATAGAGTCAAGAAAGCAACTATTCATGAAATAAAGATACCACAATCTACATAGATGTGTCATTTTAACAATCAAAATTATGATTCACATATATTTTTGTTTTGAGCGCTTTTTTGGATATTTTATTTTGGTACATAGATATTTTGTTTTGGTATATATGGGTACACAAATATTTGGTTTTGGTACATGGTGGTACCTTTTCTTTATATCTTATGTTTTGGATCATTTTGGATACTATTATGATTTAATTTGGATATTATTGACGTTATTCTTTTAAAATTATATTATAATTTAGTGATTTTTTTGTTGCAATGATTAAATTGTTCATTTAATTATTGTCAATGACTTAATTATCCATTTTTAATTATTGTCAATGACCTAATTGTTTTTTTTTTTATTTATAGAAATTACACGTGTGAGAATCAAGTTAATGAGTAATCGGACAAGTTATCAAAAAATAAACTCAATTTTTTAATTGTGATTAACTTAAGGACTAATTTGACTCGAATTATTTTTCATAGAAACTAAAAAGTATTTTTATTTTTCTTAAGGACTAAAATGGGTCTTTAAAAATTTCTCAAGAACCAAAATGGACCTTTACTCCATATATTCCTATTTTTTTTTTCAATTTTATTGTCTTAGTACGACGTTTTTTATTTTTCGTCTTTATGCGGTATTTTGATTTTCGTGTTATTGTGGCCTTCGTTTGATTTAAATTAAAAGATAGTTTCGATTCAAATGAAAATTCAATCTATGACTTTGAGGTTTTCAACGTTACAGTCTCAAAGACATAATATTTCAGACACTTTAATTTTATTATATTTATAAATATTTTCCAATTTTATGAATTCTTTCTTTTTGTTTTAACTACTTTAAATTATGGCATTTTTATCAATATAACTTTTGTCAATTTAAAAGAATAAATACCGTTTCTAAATAAATAAATAAAAAGTGGTCGCGTCTACCCCTTTATCTGCCTCCACCCATAGCCTATCAGTCGAGCGAGCTCTATTTTTCTTCCTCTAGTGTGTATCTTTGGGCGTTCCTCTATTCATAAAAAATATTAATAGAAAAATTTGAAAGTAGACTACCTTAATAAACACACCTCGTAGATTTGTATTTAAAAAATAATAAGATTTTAATGATAATTAATAATATTTTTTAATAATATAATTTATATTTTGTTAAATTGATTTTGATCAAATTATTATTTTAAGTTTAAAAGTTAAGAGAATATTTCAAAGAATATTATTTCACTAAAATTTCTGGTAGAGATCTCAATCTGTCTCGCAAATCTATCTCGACTCGTAATTATTGAGTTGATTCTAATTTGATATAAATTATTCTGTGTTTAATTTTTTTTTTTACACAAATAAAATTATTATTTAATGATATCTTAAAATTAATCTAATCTCGTTTTATTTTTATTTTAATTGAATTAGAATCAAAATTTGATTTTATCAAATATTAAAACCGAATAAAAATCAGACAAAAATTTGATTTAATCAGAGCCATTTGTAAAGTATGTTGCGTTCAACATAAAAATATCTTATCATTCTCAACTCTTTCTGTCCACATACTAATATGCGGTCAACTATCTCCATATCTATTTATTTATCTATTATTTTTCCTATTTAATAAAACAAGCAAATAAACCAAGTTGGTCTCCACCTTACATAAATTTGTGAGTTTAATTTTCGTTATTAATGTAAGAATTTTATTGATGTGAGAATTTTATTCTTGTTTGTGTAAATACCTCTGTCAAATTACAACTGACTATGCAAAGACCTCATTGGTGGATATGATCCAAAAATATGTCCCAATTGGCCTGCTTGACCCTGTTGAAGTCCTAGAACTCAACTCACCGGAACCCAACTCATACTTTTATTAATAAAATAAACATTCAAAAAGCAAATCATGAATGTGAGATTTTCCCTAATTTGAAGGGATTCCAATTCTTATTTTAATCTCTTATATTGATTCTTTCCACTTTTTCTTTTCTGCTTGTTGCTTTCCTTCAACCACAGTTTAAGATTCGATTTACGTTTAAAACTCCATTGAAGAGTTTTAAACCCAAATTTGACTTAATCCATAAAATTATTGAAAACCCTAATAAAAAAAATATCAAATGGCTTAATCAGTAAAAAAAAATTACAAATTAATTAAAGTTAAAGAAAACCCTAACAAAAAAATCTCCATATGTGCCAATGATTCATTTTAATTAGCAAAAGCCCAGGAAACAGATCGAATCACGAGAACACGCAAAGAATCACTATTAATAAATAAACAAATAAATAAATATAATAAATAAAATAATTTTTAATACTAATTAATAATAATTAATTAATATTAGGAAAAAACCCTAAATTTGTTCATTCACAAAATATAATACTCATCATCATCAAAACAAAAAATAACATCTTTCTTTTCCATTAAATCAGACGGAATAAAGAATGACATCAAAGCTACTTCGACCCTTGGAAACCTCCGATTTAGCACGGGCGCCGTTCACGGAAGCTCCGCCATGAGAATGATTCCCGTTGTTATCACAGTGCGGCGGAGGGTGATAGTACTTTCTCCCTGTTTGAGGACAGTTGGAATGAAACCTTGCAACAATCCTCACACCTTGATCAATAATCTCCACCAATTTCCCCATTGTTGATTCAAAAATCAAAAAGAATAAAATAAAACCCTAATTTCTTTTCTCTCAAAACAATTTTTTGAGAGAAAAGAAGAAGAAAAAAAAAAAGAATTGAGGAGGAAAGGTTGTGTTATAAGAAGATGAAAGACATGAAAAAATTTAGAGAGAGAAACATGAAGAGAGAGAAAGTGAATTTTATTTTTGTGTAGGGAATTGTGTGAGAAAAACTTAGCGTGTTGTGGGTGTATAAATAGTGGGTTATTTAATTATGGAATTTTATTCACGCGACGTTTTCTTCGATTTTTTTTTCGTTGTATTTTTTTTTTTTGTTTGGTCATAGTTGTTGTTGACTTGTGGTAGTTGTCAGAAACCGCGTTTTGGTAAGTTTTTTTTTTTTTTTCTAAGTGATTTTTTTCGTTTT
>JBBPBR010000004.1:2846563-2858426 GCA_037974775.1 Cicer pinnatifidum
TAATCCTTGTCAAAAAATTCACACCAAAAAATTTAACTTTATGTATGTCAAAAAAATCTTTATCACATAACACAAAATTGACAAAGGTATACATGAATAGAGTTGAACTCAATTTCTTTAATTCATTGTGAAAATAACTCATAAAATCTTTCTTCTTGTTCATCTTACAAAAAATTCATAAAGTTAAATTTATTTTTTATGCCAAATTATAAATTGTAAAATGAATTATTTTTTATGATTAGGGCTTATACACACGAGGTTTGTTAAACTTTTAGGAAACTCTTCAGATTTATGTTTAATTGTAATAAAAAAAAAGCAACTGATGTACCAAAGAAAAAGAATTTCATGGTTTTTATTTATTTAAAGTTTTGTTACATTTTTTTGGATTTTCTATTACACAAGTCATAAATGAGAGAAAATATAGTAAAATAAAGAGATGAGTAAAATAAGAGACACATCACGTAAATTGAGCAATCACATCGAGAGAAGCAGAAGTCAAGTTGAAATGTTAAAGCTATAAGATAATAGCAACTAACTAACGATATGGAAAAAAAGAAAACGTAAAAAATAAAGTGTAACGAGAAGAAGAAAAAAAAATATAAGAAATAAAGTGAAGTAGAAAAATGGATTAAGTACAAAAGAAAATATAGATCAACTAAAACAATTGGATAAAAATGTCACATTTTTATTTTATTTTAAATTAAATAATTATGTTCTTTTATGTCATTTTATATTGTTAAAAGTTAAATTTATCAAACACTTTAATTTCAATTAATTAACTTTTCAGTTATAAGTCATCAACTATCAATTAATTTTTCAGTTATCGATCAATTTTCCATCTATCAACTAGTTTATAACTTAATTTTTTCAAATATAATATTATAACTAAGAACCAGCTGTGATTTCATGATTCACTTTAAGAGTATTTGATCATACTAAAATAAATATAGATTTTAAAAAATTAAAACATAAATTATTTTTATAAAATAAATGAGATCTAAATTTAAAAAAATTTATTATTTATATTTATTTATACTTCTCACTCAATGGAATGCATGTACCTTTTCCAACAGATGTTGGATGGTTTTGAAGTCAAACTTTTGTGTAGAAATATTTCAACAGATGTATCCCGCGTGTTACGTGTAGTGCTGTGTGGTTCCAACTGTGAAGGTTCCGGTGACTATGCCAACTTTTCTTGGGCTGTGGATCCTTTGCTACCCTTCAATGTGGTCCAAAAACTTTTTTAGAGTGTCTTTAGAGTTTAAAAGGAGAAAAAAGGGGATAATTTTGAGAAAAAAAAAAATCTAGTGAAAAAAATTAAGGGCTTTTTGGAAGAAGAGGATTTCGTGGGTTTATTACTTTTTATGATATATTTTTTTTAATTTAGAGAATTTAAAAATTGCATTAGTAATTTTCTTTTGAGAACTTGATAAATTCTTTAAATCTAATATATGTTGTAAAAGTATCCTCAATATGAAAAATATATTAATTTTAAGCATTTATCTATCTATATTTATAGAAACATTTTATAAAAATCAATGATATATTTTGTATCATTGTTAGTGGCGGAGGTTAAAAAATATCCATCGTAGGACCAAATCAAAATAAACAACGTAGGAATTTTAACAAAAAATATTTATATATGAAATTCAATAATTTAAAATTAATTTAGTGATTAATATTGTTATTTTTTAAGAAGAAAAATGCGGTTGAAATTTTTTATTTGGAAATTTAATCTATATCTTGTTTAAGAATAAATAAATGTATCGTAAAAATAATATTTTCAAATGTCGAATTTGCAACTTGATTCGCTTTCAAAACATTCGCAATTTGATTTTCTTTCAAAATATTTGTTAGCTATTGTGAAAATCTGTAAAATTTTCATATATTCACATAATATAACATTATACATTTATTTCTTATAAAACATGGGATAAAAACTACTTGTTAATGAGTCTCGATTACACATTATTACATTTTCAAATAATATTTTTTTTCTTTGTGTGTAGGGTGGGTGGAGCACCATTAGTAGCGTGCATGGTTATTTTAAAAAAAAAACCAAACTATATTTGTTTCGAAACCAATATATAGATTTAGATTTATAATCAAATTCGTTATTTGATTTAAAATCAGTTATAAAACTAATTATAAAATTAGTTATAGTTAAATAATTAGTTTCTAGTTAAGCAACTGATTTCAAAAAATTCAATTTTAAAATTAATTTTTTCTCAAAACCGGTTAAAATTTAATTATTTTTTAATATTTATTTTTTTTTTAAATTATTTATTCATAATTTAAAAACCAATTATTTAAAAAAATTAATTATTTTTATGAAATGAAAGCTCAATAAAAAACATATATCAATCATACAATTGTTTTCTCTTGTGATTAAAATTGAACATGTTCAATTGCTTATAATAACTTGTATTTAAAATTAATTTACTATTAACTTCATTAAGACCACCGATTCTGATTCACATTAGTTCAATAAAGTACTTATTACTAAAACCGTAGAAAATACAAACACTTGAAAGTTGATTCGATAATAATTACTACACCATAATAAATTCGTATAAAATACAAACACTTGAAAGTTTACTTCCAAGACCGAGATTGACACTACCACCACAAGATTTAGTAAATTTAAAATATCTAATGAATTTAATGTATTAATTTCTGTCTTGAGCATTTATAATTAAGTTAAGTTTAAACAATATATAAATCTCAGTATCATTTTTAACGTAACATATTAATGTAATATTTTGAAAAAAAATTAATCCTTTAAAAATCAATAATTTAAAAAATTATATTTAAAATAGTTAACCTATCATATTTTAGTCTTCCACAATAAATATCTTAATTAATTAACTAGTTATCATACATTATAATTAGTTAGTAATAAACAATTGATTGAATGAAATTAGTAATATCTCAAAGAAGTTAGTAAGAAATTGTCGGAAAACCTTGTCGAAAGGTGGAACGTCGGTGGGGTGATGGAAAAATCAAAATTGTTTTGGAGTTTTGGGGATTTAAGATTTTTGGAAGCTGAGTCAATAAAAACTGGATAAAAACCAAATCTAAATATAAAACATAAGTGAGTATCCAATTGGTTGATAAATAAATTGGATTATAACCATATTATTTTAACCAGATATTTAAAGTGGATTTTGATCCGGTTTTGGATTTTGGTCTCATAACCAGATATTTTTATATATCCCTAAGTACCATAGCATCACAAGTACTTCAGCCACTAACTGCCCTAGTGTATTTGTTTCCTTGAATTTTGTTGTACTTCTTTCCTTGTCTTTGTGGGCTTTATTGTTCTTGTTCTTGTTGTGGTCATGGCACCAAAGATCACTCCTTTTTCTAAAGCATCCTCCAATGGTACGAATCATATGCCACAAGATTTCTCTACATCAAAACATATTGTTCCGTTAGAATCAACAACATAACAATAGCAACATAAAGAAGATTAATATTTCTTGATATATGAAGACGTTTTGATAACAAATCCAAAGTATGAATGGATAAAAATATGAGAAAATTAAAATAAATAAATAAATGAATTCAAGATGATTGATAAGGCAAGAAGAATCGCCACAACGGTATAAAAGTCATTCAAACAAATTCTAAGTCAAATAGTATAAAATCTCACTCACAATTCTTAAAGAGAAATATTTTTTTATTTAATTCAATTTGTCTTTTCTCCATATGTGATGCACATATATAGGAGCAATTAGTTGATTAATAAAAGAAAAAAAAAATCACAATAAACTAAGATTAATTCTAGTGACTACATTAACTTACTTAATGATTGTTTTGTCTATTCTTAGTTAGAAAATAGTTACAAAACAATCAAATGAAAGTCAAGAGACATTTTTTTTTTCTACATCATCTTATTGTTTGTCTCTCTCTATTTTATTTAGCTATTATTTTAATAAATGTCATAAAACAATAAAAACACTATAAATTTGTATTCAACTTCCAGCTCATTTTTTACAATTATAAATATTGAATTAGATCATGATGCGTGAAATATAAGTTGTAGAAAATTAGGTCAACGCATCAAAGAACACCTCAATTGGACTTCAGAAACTCAAGATATTGCAAAAACAATTCAAACTCATCATTTTTAAAGAAACCCAATTCTATTATTTTTTTGTTGATGTTTTTTTTAGGTTTCCTTCCACATGTGTAACGAACTCATGATCTCATCATTCTCCACCATTTCTACCTTTTTATATTTTTCAATAGTTCAAAATACATGTGTTGTCAATGATATGCACATAGAATGACAAACCACTCATTTGGATAGTCATCAACGCTGATATTTAGAAAGGAATCACTACTTGTCAAATGTTCTTTATTGGAAAAATTACTTCTGAAAAAATTTATACATAAAAGCTACCATCTTTATGTGTTATCTAATGTATGGTGCAACCCTAATGGGTGGAAGATTATGGAGATTGAAGGAAAGTTTCTCCAAATAACCATTGATAATTTTGAACATATAGACAAAATTATGTAGGTCATTCTATGGATATTCAAGAATTCTTGCTTGGGTGTGCATGTGTGGAATAGGATTATTGGTCTTGAGAATATGGACTTTCAACACATACCCATTTGGGGTCCAAATTTGGGGGTTACCTTTGCGTTGCAGAAAAAATATTAAGGCCAAGAAGATTTGGAACAAGAATGGAATTGTCGAATAAGTTGTATGAGTACTCATAAAAGGGTTTTTTAGTTAAGATTAAAGTGGTTTTTGACATTAAAAAGTCTTTTAAAGATTGTATGCATACCAAAAAATTTAAAATTTGACTTAGGGGATTGTTTAGATTGATTTCACTTATGAAAAACTACCCCTATTTTGCTTCTCATATGACTTTAGTAAGCAAGTTAAGGAAAATTGCAAGTCTAATAAAAACAAGATTAGCCAAGATCAAGACGCCATCAACCCCATTTGGTTGTGGATGAGGTTTAATATGTATTGTAAAAGAATGCTTGATCCAAAAAACTGAAAACTTAATAGAAAACCTATAAAATTGGGTTATCTTGGCCAAACCAACACTATTCTAGTCAATTAGTTGAACAAATTCTCTAGGTTCTTTATAATGATGTCCAAGATCTTGAAGAAAACATTATATCTACTCAGTAGCATGGTAGTATGATGAAGATAAATGGGCTACTCCAACTTAGATCTTTAACCTCTCCCATTGAATTTCTTAGTCTCGCTAAAAGTCCATTTGGTCTATGAAGTATCAAAACCTCTACTTTGGTTGATCAATATTTGAAAGGGATCAACCCTTACCAACCTATGAAATCGAAGATGGATAACGAGGACACTCATCTTTAGAACTAGTCTTAACACCGTATTACAGGAAACCACAACAATAAGGATGAAAAAATGGTAGGCTTGGTTTGACAAGCCAGACAAAAATCATGAAATTCTCGTATTGGAACTATAGTGGGATTGGAAAACCACAAACAATTTAGTGTAACACCTTTTTTTATTTTAAAAAATAATATGTTGATAACGATTGTCATACGAAGCTAATTGTTTCCCTTAAGTATGTAAAATTAAATATTTGATTTTGGGATAAAGGACATTGTGTGAGAACAATGTTGGTTTCAAGTACAAAAGATCCTATTGGTTTTGATGATAACAAAATTAGTTTGTGGAAACAATTTTAGGCACTAATGTTTTATTTAAGTGTGCAGTTCCAATTCCACAAATAACATTGTAAGATATTAGGATATATCTTCTTATGAGTTGGTCAAAAAATCATGAAAATTCCACATTTAAAATTGGTGAAAAAAGCGCATCTGAAACACCATCTCTGGTGATACTAACCATTAGACTACCAATGCATTTGTTGAAGTCTACCTCTGATGAAGCAAAATATGCTTTAGGAAAATCTGCCTCTGGTAAAAAATACCTTTGATAATTTGCCTATGGTGAAAGTTAGTAGTATGGCAAAAGTCACCACCCAGAAAAAGTCACGACCAAAAGTCAACATTTGAGAAAAGTCAACATTTGGAAAAGTCAATATCTATGGTAAAAATTCAATGTTGGAAAAAGTCAATGCTTCTGGTAAAAGTCAACATTCTGACATAGTCAATGCCTCTGATAGTTTACCTATAGTTATTTACCTTTAATTCTGGTGTTTGCCTCTAGTCTAGTAAACTTGCCTTTGTCCAGCAAACTTGATTATGGTGTTTGTCTCTGGTCCAATAAACTTGCTTTTGGTGGCTTCCTTTGGTCAATTACACTTGCCTCTAGTCATTGCCCCTAGTCCAGTAATTATGCCTCTAGTCAAGTGAAGTTGATTCTGGTTCGTGCCTCTAGTCATGAAAACATGCATGTGGTCTAGTAATTATGCCTCTGGTTCTCGTGCCTCAAGTTCATTAAGCGCGCCTCTGATTGTTCTTGTCTTTGAACAAGTATAGTTTGATTCATCAAAACTGAAAATCCAGTAACACTTAGAAAAAATTCTAAGTCTCAGTTTTATGCTCAACGACTAATGTTGAACTCAAATATTATAATTTTGAAGACAATGAAACACCATGCTGATGTACAAACAAACCATGTTGTGAAGGACACAACATCATTCATTGAAGGTCATTCATCAATACTTTGAATGACAAAGGCAATGCTGCAAATCCTTCTATAAATTGCATACAAATTATGAGTTCAAAGTAACAAACTAACACACAACAATTCCAAACAAAAACAGAACTGCTCGCAACATCTTACAACATTCTTTCAAAGTGAATTAATCTCAAATCAACAAACAAAAAAATTGAGTTAAAAAATTGTCAAATTTATCCAAGTGTTGAGAAAGAAAAATCTGAGTGCTTATATTACAAATATTCTCCAGTTAGAGAGAAAATTCTAAAATCCACAAACACTCTTTCTTTGTAACCAATCCCGATAGTGACTGATTGTGTTCCTCAACGGCTTGACGACACTAAGCTGAAAGGTGAGATGACTTGTTAGAACTTGTAAACTAATTATGGTAGTGATTGTCCTTTTTCTCAACAACTTGACGGTACAAAGATGGAGGTGAGAAGATTAAAGACAATTATTGTGACTAATACAATGTTCAAGTGTAAGATCTAAATATAGTGGAATAAATCCTTCAATGGAAGGGGCTTAAATAACTACTAAGTTATTAGTGAACTAGGATAAAATTGTTGAGTCATTTATTTTATCATTTTTGTTTTATCACTTCAATTTTTTCTTAACCCATTTGAAATGTTTTAAAAAATGATAAACACAATTCAAACTCCTTTTTACTTGTTTTTCTTGACCAAACACATTGATCATGTTTTAAAAAGTTATTCATGGACTCAATATGTTTGGTTTCTTTCCCTCCTCGGTGTGCGGTTAGATTATACTTTCCCTAGTTTTAAAGATTGACTTGAAAATATCATTATTGTATCCCTTTAAATAATGATTGTACTTATTTTAATTTTTTCATCATGTTATGGCATTTAGCATGTCGAGAATAAAATTTGTTTTGAAGGAATAACCTTTTAGAAATCTCAGATAGCCTATAAAGCTTGAAAACTCATTGATGATCACAAAATCATATTGAATAACCAAATGGTGGCTAATCCATATCAAACCTCATGTTTGGTACCAAATCAATATTTTATATTGCTAATTTGGATAGTAATTTGTGTGGAATTGGTGCTATTATTAGAGATATTGAGGAAATCGTCTTAGTTGTAAAATACTAACTATACCTAACTCGGTTGTGGCTTAGGCGCATAGCTTTCTCCTAGAGCTTCACTCTTCAAATGGGTTTTTGCAATGTTGTGATTGAAGAATATTCTCTCATTGTGGTTTGAGCAATGGATAATTATTATGTTGATTTACTTATTTCATATTGTCGCGATATTATCACTCATATTTTTAATTGTTTTGTTTTACATGTGAAAAGAAGTGCAAATGTTTCTACACTTGATTTAGCTAAGTTTGCTTTATCTTCAATAGACATTGTTCGGATTGAGGATTATCCTCTTTGCATTACTTCATCTATTATATTCTATTTGGTTGCTTCATAATTTTTTTTTTCTTAGAGTCAAGTTGGTTTGAAGAATAATAACTATAAATTATTTTGATGATAACAAATTATTTTGTGAGAAAAATTTATGTTTTAATGAATTTCTTTAAGTGTGCAGACTCTCTAATGTATATTTTTAAATACTACGCACTGGTTTCTCTGTGGTACAAAGAAAGAAAATATTCAAATCAAAGGCAATTCTTAGTAACTCTGATAAATGTTCTATTCATCTAATTCTGATCAACACACTTTCAACACGCCTATATTATTATTTGTATGACTCTGATCAACGCACTCTCAACACGTTTGTGGCGAATCCAATTAACGCAAGCTCACTTTCATATATTTGCGTCTGATTTATCTAGCAACTTAGTTTGATCTCCAATGACAACACTCTCTTAAAGTCAATGCTTTACAAATTAATCCTCTAAACTCAAAATTTTGAAGAAGTCAACAACTCAACATCCTCTGCTCATCAAAGTTAAACTTATCTGTTGACCGAAGAAATATTATGATATCTTGAAAAATTCATTTACATTTTGAGTGCATATCTATGTAATATTCTCTTGTGAGAGTTTTTCAAAATACCTAACATCATTCTCTTGTAACCAAGTCTTGTAGTGGCCGTTGTTGCCTGCAACAAATTGAACGTATAAGATTGAGAAAACTTGGACGCGATCAGTTTGACTAGTAGGTGTTACAATACACTCGTGATAAACCATTTGATTTAACAGTTTTAATGCTTTAGAGTGAAGAGATTTGACATAGTTACCTTATTGGTGGTGAACCAAAATAAATTGATTTTGCGTTTTTCTTTCCTATTTCTTTATTTTCATGTTCTTTATCTTGCTTTTCAATTAGTATATATTTTAAGAAAGTATCTTTATCTTAACAAAACACAATTCAGACTTCTTATTTATTTATTTATTTTTAATTAAAAAATAGACATGTTGGATGTAATAACAGACACACCAATCTTGTATCACATCAACCAATTAACACTTATTGTTGGACAAATAATCATCGAAAGAATGTGTTTCTCGTTTGTAATTCTTTTAGAGTTAAGATTATTTTGAGATAATTTATCGGATATAAAATATTGAATATTAATCAGTTGTAATATATGTTAATATTTTCTGTCTTTGCATCGTAAAATAGTTTAGTTTTTTAAGCTATACATGCGTGATTTGGGGTCAACTATGTGTGGTCAGCAAAGTAAAGGTTTTACTTCTGTATAGTTATGAGACAAAATATATCTTTCAGTCATTTAAATTATTTAATTTAATTGTAAAGTGTTAGTTTAATTAAATGAGTTTTATTCTTATTTTTAACTTATTTAACTTCAAACGACAAAATTAAAATATTAATTGTAAAATAATTATTAATGTCATTGTTATTAATATTAATTTTTTATTCTTATTTTTTAACTTATAAAATGTGTTTATATTGTATGAAAAATCTAGTTCAACTAACAAATTTCGATATTATTATATTAGATATTATATCTCATATTAGAATCTAATACTTCAAAATTGGACGGGAAAACCCGTTTTGATAAGGTGCCGATTAGGAGGAATGTACCGTGCACTCCTCCACTTTGACCTCCCACCCCCCATTCATATGGAAAATACTATATTGTCCCTAGTTTCATATATAAAAACCCTAAAAAAAATTCACTCTTCTTTTTTCACCCACTTCATTCGAAACTTTTAAATTTTTGAATCTGACCCTACCAAACCTTCGAAATATTGAAACATTCGAAATACAAAAGTAAGTAAACATTCGAAACTTCCAAATATTCGAAGCAAGATTTTACAAGAAATAATGAAACATTCGAATCTTTCATTAAATACGAAACTTTCGAACAATGTGAAAGTTTCAAAATGAAAAACTTTCGAACATATTGAAACTTTCGAAAATTCAACTCTCAAAAGTTTGAAATTCAATGAAAGTTTCGAAATTCATTCAGAAGTTTCGAAAGTTCCGAAATAGTAATAAATTTAATTAATAATAAATTAGTAATAAATTTTGAAATTAATAATAAATTTAATTAATAATAAATTAGTAATAAATTTAATTAATAATAAATTTTGGATGAATTTCAAAATTAGTAATAAATTTTAAAAAAAAAAATTGAAAAATTCAAAAGTTTCGAAGTTTTTGAAACTTTCGAAACTGACATAATTCGAATGTTTGAAACTTTCGAAGAATGTGTGTTTTGGAAGTTTCAGATTCATCAAAACTTTCAAAATTTTTTGAAATTTATGTTTCGGAACTTTCAAATTCATTCAAAGTTCCGAAGGTTATAACTTCGAAAGATTCACATTCTTTCAAACTTTTGAAGGTTTTTGAAAAAGTTCATTTCAAAACTTTCATCGAAATTTTTGAATTTACATTTTTTGTTAATTTACATTTCGAATATTTTGAATTGAACTAAATTTTTGAAATATAGACTCAGATTGTTTTTAAAGCATATTTATGTAAATAGGTCAGACTCAAATTTATAAAAAAACTTATTAGACTTGACAAGTCGGTCTATATATATTTTATTATTTATTAATATTATTTTTTTATTATTATATTAATAATTTTATTTCCTATTTTAAATTCTATTAATTAGACAATCAGTCAGTAATCATTCCATATTTAGTAGTCGTTCTATATTCGGTAACAATTCTATATTTGGTAGTCGTTCTATTAATAAGTGCGTTTGTTTCAGGAAAAAAAAATCTATTATTTGAAATCAAAAATTATTTTTTCCGATTTAAATTATGTTTGTTTCAGATTTTTTTTTAAATTATTTTGTTAGAAAAATTATTTTTTGTTTAATACATATAGATACGTACATTAATATTGGTATGTGGAGAGCATCATGTGGTATTAGTAGAGCATGTAAATATTTTAATGTGAATAAGACTTTTAAATAGACTTTCAAACCAGACTAGACTTTTAAAAAGGTCAGACCATGTCGAACAAAAAATCTATGATAGGTCGTAGGCCAGACTTAGACCTAAAAAATAAATCGTAGGCCAGACTCAGACCATTCAAATTCTGGCCTAGCCTAACCTATTCCTACCCCTAGCGCCGATGCAGGTTTCTATAAAATTAAAATTCAGAGATTGAGTCAAGTTTGAGGTGTTAATATTCTCTCTCCACTCGCACCCAAACACACCCTGTTAGTAATATTATTGTAATTTTTAAATTTTATCGCACATACTAAACAAACTAAATTATTTTTGAATTATTAAAAGTTATAATCTCATTTATAATTTTTATTTTATTTTATTATAATTTAATAATTATTTTATTATATTAATTATAATATACATAATTTTAAATTTATAATATATATATATATATATATATATATATATATATATATATATATATATATATATATATCATAAGATGATGATTTCAATTTTACCTCCACTAAAAATTAAAGCGGCATATAATTTTCTCAATTAATCGAATGCAGAGATAAAATAAACAAAATCCGCATGCACTCCTCTCCTTTGTAATACCTCTTCATACGTTCATATTAATTTGTAAAAACATTTGATTAAAAAATGCACACGTAATTATTGCGAGTTTGACTTAAATTAAAGAGCAATGAGGTGACACATTTGAATAATATTTTAATGAAAAATGATATTTATTAATTAAAAAATTGAAGAACTCGAGTATCTTCCTCCACCGTCGAAAGAAATTAGTCTTTATATGAAGAAAGGTACATATATCTTGTCGCTGAGTGGCTTCCTAGGTTCTTTCCGTCTTTTATTTGATTTTTTTTT
>JBBPBR010000004.1:2869452-2910559 GCA_037974775.1 Cicer pinnatifidum
ATTAGGTGATATTGGAGCTAAAGGAAGTAATTTGTCAAGAGGTTTAAAAAAGCTTTGAGGTAAGGGGTTATGCTAATAATAAGTTTTGATGACCACAAAAAATGTAATGTTTGTAACATATATTATTAGTTATAATTAGGTGATTGTGTGAGATTATGTTCGCTATGGTTTGAATTGATTAAATCTTTTAGTAAGTCTCAAATATAAAAATATATCTTGAATATATTAAAATTTATGAAAATATTAATTTGACTATACTTAAGTAATTATGCTACATTTGAGTAATCGACAAATGTTTTCAGTTAATTTTGGATTATTAGTTCTAAATATTATTTGGAATGAGTTATATTATAAGGACAAAGTTTTATAAAGAAAATTATTTTCTATGATTTTAATTTATTTATGATAAGAAAAATTATTACAATTCATTTTTATTTTAAAAAGGGTGTTTTTAACTATTAATTTGCTCAAATTAATTTAAAGTGATTTTTCATAAGTTGAAGTTTGTGGATTATGTATCCTACTATAAAAAAATATTAAAGTTGAAATATTCTTCAGTGTTTGTTGTAGAATTGATTAAAGTTGAAGTGATTTTTCATAATTTGCTTAATGAATTAACAACATTAATTTGTTAAATTATTGTTGATAAAAATAATTAAAGTTGAAAATGAATAAAGTTGATCACTTTACTAAAAAGCATAACATTGGGTCATGCGCCAAAAAGCACACCTTCTGGATCGAACCTGGGTCATGCGCCAAAAAGCACATTGTTCAACCATCAGACTAGTGCAAAACTTTAGTCAATATCTGAACGTTATATGCATGTATCCCTTCGCAAAACAATGACAAAACCAAGAATTGTAACTCTTTCTCCTGTGACATTATTTTTCTATAAATAGTGTCACTTTGGATAAAATGTGCACACCAAATTTGAGATATTGCCATCCACTTTTCTCACTTATTCTCATATTCTAAGTCATCTTATTATTTTCTAATGCATGAGAAAAGAATAGGTATCATTCTTTTGTAACATACTATTGAATGATATTCTTAGTGTAGTAGTGCAAATCATATCAAGGTTTTCCAAAGTACGCTGAAGGGGATTCACTCGTTATCTCATTTGCATCCGATTGGTGGGGGCGAATCGAACCTAAAGACTAGTGTAACAACACGCTTTGGAATTTACTAAATATAATCTTCATCAACAACTTCACTATTAAAGTCTTGCAGCAATTGTCACCAACACATATCCAACAATCGTTAGGTTCGATTATTTTCTTAATCAATAGCTGCATCACTCAAAGAAATGACTTCTAATTTTGTGAAGTTGGAAAAATTCGATGGAGGAAACTTTATCCGTTGGCACAAAAAGATGAAATTCCTTCTTACAACTTTGAAGGTGGTGTATGTTTTGAACACCACAAGACCACTAGAGAAGGAAGTTGAAACATTAGCAGAAGTAGAGAAATGCAGAAGTGGGACAATGATGACTATATATGCATAGGCCATATTCTCAATGGAATGTATAACTCCTTGTTCGATATATCAAAATAACATCTATGCAAAAGGAACTATGGGAGAAATTAGAGTCAAGATACATGCAAGAAGACGCTACAAGTAAGAAGTTTCTTGTTTCTCAATTTAATAGTTATAAAATGGTTGATAAAAAATCAGTAATAGAACAAATGTATGAGATTGAACGTATTCTTAATAACTACAAACAACATCAAATGCACATGGATGAAACGATAATTGTATCCTCCATAATAGACAAACTTCCATCTTCGTGGAAAGATTTCAAAAAATCTATGAAACATAAGTAATATGACATATCACTTGAGCAATTAGGTAATCACATTCGTTTAGAAGAAGAGTACCGTAAACAAGAGAATACTAAAAACTAATTTTCTAATGAAAAGATCCATCTAATAGAGGAAGGAAATTTAAGCAAAAACATATGTGCAAAAACAAAGAACTATTTCAGACAATTGATGAAGAAGATGGAAGTATTTTGTACATGGGAAATGCCTCAACTTCCCAAGTCAAAGGAAAAGGAACAGTGGAGATTGAACTCATTTATGGAAAAACACTTACTCTTTGTAGTACTCAAATATTGTCCATTTTGTTAAAAATAAATAAAATAAAATGAAATAAAAATAATTACAATAATTAATTTCATTATGTCTCATAAATTTACAATGTCAAATCTAATTAAAAATCTAAAATCAAATCAAATTACAAATAAAAATAAAGCCAAATTAAATTATAATAAAATTTAAACCAAATCAAATTAAACCAGCCTGCTTTGGATTTGTTTTGTTGTTGTCCTTATTGCTGCCTTTCTGTTTCTAATGCAATATCATGGTTGAGGCACTAACCTTTGCTTTGTAGCTAATTAGAGAAACAGAAAAACATAATTTTTAAGGCAGTCTTGGTACACTTTATATAGAGAAAAGAGAAAAACTTTGAGTTTAAAAAAAAGAAACTAAAGGACAAATTAAAGCTCAACAAATGAACAAATCAAAACAAATAAGCTAAAACCATGAATAAATCAGATGTGCAGAAAAAACGCAGATGATGAGCGAAGAAATTAAACATCAAACAAGAAATTAATGGAGAAGGACAAAGGCAAGCAAGAAAGCAACTAAAGAGATAAAAAAAAACTCTATAAATACACCTTATCAAATTTTAAAATAAAAAGAAAAAGGGATCTGAGATTAACACTATTGATATAAAAAAACGCATTCAAAGAAGGAGAAAAGGAAGAAATCAGAGGGTGCATTAGTAACACACAGTAAACAACACACGCAAAGGTATTTTTTATACAATAAATCTGTTTCTTTATCTTCACTGTAAAACTACTTTTTTGTTTAAAAAAATGTAAAATTTTTTTTATTTGCAAAAGTCAAGCATCATTAGAAAAAAATAAAAAATAAAACTAAAGATTAAAACTTGTGATATGCTGTCATCGTCAACACCGCCGTCGCTATGGTCCATGTGGCCGCCATCGCCGTTGGCGCTGTGGCCGTTATCGTAGTTGGCGCTGTGGCCGCCGACATCATTCCTTGTTCCTATTCATTTTCCTATTTTCCAGTTGATGCATCTGTCCACATTTCCCCCTCTATTTTCAAAATCGTATGAACAGTGAATGAGCAAGGAAGGAGATAAAAAAAACTCTATAAATACACCTTATCAAATTTCAAAAAATATAAAAAGGATCTGAGATTAACACTATTGATATAAAAAAACGCATACAAAGAAGTAGAAAAGGAAGAAATTAAAGGGTGCATCAGTAACAAACAGTAAACAACAAACGCAAAAGTATTTTTTATATGATAAATCCGTTTCTTTATCTTCACTGTACAACTACTTTTTTGTTTAAAAAAATGTAGATTTTTTTTTTATTTGCAAAAGTCAACCATAATGGGAAAAACATAAAAAATAAAACTAAAGATTCAAACCTGCGACATGTTGTTATCGTCGAAACCGCCGTCGCTATGATCGTTGTGGCGGCCATCGCCATTGGCGCAGTGGCCGTCGTCGTCGTTGGCGCTGTGGCCGCCATCACCGTTTCCTTGTTCCTCTTCATTTTCCTATTTTACAGTTGATGCATCTGTCCACATTTTCCCCTCTATTTTCAAAATCGTATGAACAGTGAATGAGATAAAAAAACTCTATAAATACATATTTTCAAATTTCAAAAAAATAAGAAAAAGGGATCTGATATTAACACTATTGATATAAGAAAACGCATACAAAGAAGGAGAAAAGGAAGAAATCAGAGGGTGCATCAGTAACAAATAGTAAACAACAAATGCAAAGATATTTTTTATATAATAAATCTGTTTCTTTATCTTCACTGTACAATTACTTTTTTGTTTAAAAAAATGTAGATTTTTTTTTATTTGCAAAAGTTAAGCATAATGGGAAAAACATAAAAAATAAAACTAAAGATTCAAACCTGTGACATGCTGTCATCGTCGAAATCGTCGTCCCTATGGTCGCTGTGGCCGTCGTCGTTGGCGCTGTGGTCGCCGTAACCGTTTCCTTGTTCATTATCCTATTTTTCGGTTGATGCATCTGTCCACATTTCCCCTTGTATTTTCAAAATCGTATGAATAGTGAATGAGAAATGAATGAGATAAAAAAACTCTATAAATACACCTTATCAAATTTCAAAAAAAGAAAAAAAAGAAAAAGAGATATGAGATTAACACTATTGATATAAAAAAAGGAAGGACAAAATGAAGAAATTATAGGGTGCATCAGTAACAAATAGTAAACAATTTATGCAAAGGTATTTTTTATACAATAAATCTATTTCTTTATCTTCCCTGTACAACTACTTTTTTGTTTACAAACATGTAGATTTTTTTTATTTGCAAAAATCAATCATAATGGGAAAACATAAAACATAAAACTAAAGATTAAAACTAGCGACATGCTGTCATCTTCAAAACTGCCGTCGCTATGGTCGTTGTTGGCGCTGTGGCCGTCGTCATCGTTGGCGCTATGGCCGCCGTCACTGTTTCCTTGTTCCTCTTCATTTTCCTATTTTCCGGTTGATGCATATGTCCACATTTCCCCTTTTATTTTCAAAATCGTATGAACAATGAATGAGATAAAAAACTCTATAATTGTGCATTTTGGAGTGTCAGGCCTAATAAATTAATTGTGCATAATTCTTAGCTTTTTATTTTTTTTGTTTGTTTTTCATTTTATTTTATTTTATGTTTTTATTATTTCTTTATAAGTATTAGTTGACATTATAATATTTTTTAAGTTTGTAGATCATTTTTATTTATTTATTTATCATGTATATATGTTTTATTATCGTTATGGAGTTATTGAATCATATTTACTTCACACCCTACACTTTTACTAAGACACACACTTATGAGTGGAACCTTACACCCGGGTTTGAGCAAAACTTAAGTTTAGTTTCGAGGTTGTGTAGTGATAGCCTTCTAGATGTACATCCTGTTTGGTTAACGTGAAAATATCACCTAGAGTTTAATCTTGTTGAGAGTATTGTCACTCCAAATAGTTTACCTATTGTTGTTGACAAAATTCCAAAATAAGATTATTGGCTCTAGGAATCGTGTTTAGAATTATAGAGCCACCCTTGTGAGAGTTTCACTACATAAGCCAATATACCCTTTCAACATAAGAATATTCATATAAGCAAAAATACCTCATACATTCATTCAAAATGTTATATATTCACAACTGTCATTCTACATAATTGCATTCATATCTCATGGCATCGTTTCTTTTTAAAATGAATTGGCATTTTGCATCAATTTTCAGGATTGTTGGGGAATCATAAGAACCTTAGTCACATGTTAAATTAAAGTAGACATTGGGATCAGAAAAAAGAAAAACTTTACTTTTAAACTTTAAGCAACCTGATTTGAAAAGTTTAAGAGACATCAACAATCAAATGAAAACTATACAACGTGATAGTTTCTTTTGCAAATATGGGAAGATCCTAAATCTCTTAGCAGTGTATGTGCAAACAGGGACCCTCACGACATTAGCTCAGTATTACGACCATCTCTTAAGGTGTTTCAACTTTCAAGACTTTCAGTTGGCCCCGACATTAGAGGAATTTGAACGAATATTAGGTTACCCCTTAGAGAAAGGAAATCCTTATCGATATACTGGGCAACCACCGAGTTTGGATGCAATATCTGAAGTGTTGAAAATCGACATAAGAGAGTTGACAAGTACAAAAGAGCAAAAATGAGCCATTCATGGCTTTTCAAGAAAATATCTAGAGCAAAAGTGCTAGGATTGAGCCATAAAAAAATAATGGAGTATTTTTATAGATGTTTTGGCTATGATTATCTATGGTATTGTTTTATTCCCAAACCTTGATAATTTTGTAGATTTTTCTGCCATCAATGTCTTCTTAGCTTTTAACAAGCATAAACAAAATCCAGTTCCGACGATTGTTGTTGATGTATACTACTCCCTACATATGCGACATGAGAAGAAAGGGAAAACAATTTTGTGTTGTGCTCCAGTGCTGTATACTTGGTTCATGTCTCATATGTTCAAGAAAGAGTATCATGTTTGAATTAAAAATAATCGTGAATGGGTTCAAAGTATTGCTAGCCTTATCGGGGATACAATTTCATGGTATCATAGAGAACAAGGGGTGGAGGAAGTAATATGTCAATGCAAAGATTTCCCAAATGTATCTCTCATGGGAACCAAATGATGTATTAATTACAATCCGACGGTAGCTTTGAAACAACTTGGCTACCCTATGTTAGAAAAAGCAGATGATAAGTTAGGTTAATTGAATAATGAAGAGATCTATAAAGAGCTGGAAGATAAATGAATACAATGGAAAGACTGCTTTTCAAAATAGGCAATGCTAGCTAATCAAGCAATCATAAAAATTTCAAAGCATCTAAGAGAGATTGATGTGGTAATGCATCCGTTGAATACTTCAATCAAAGTCTACAAGTTCGTTGATTATTGCAAAAATTTTGTAGAAGTCTTGGAGGAGAAGATTGGTTGTACTATTAAAAGAGAAGAATGAAATCCCATAGTCAATATAGTTTTTAATTTAAATGTGATGTACTTTTTTTTCTCATCTATGAAGGATTTGCTATTTCGAGTTCCGATCCCCATATTTTCTTCACTAATAATTCGTTCTTGTTAAAAAAAATTACATAAGACTTATGATTCCCCAACATCCAACTATCATAATTAACTAATTGATTTCATCTTCATTCATATTTTAATGCATACTCATCGAAATTTTATTTATTTATTTATTTATAAAAAAATAGAAAAAAATCAACAAAGTTGTTTCTTTGACACCCTTATCGGATTTGCGCAAAACCAAGAAGTGATAAGAGCAGATGTTAACCAACTCAAGGACAAGGTTGACCGAATCCTGTAAGCTATACAAGCTTTGGCAAGGAAGGATAATACAGATGGGGATCCTCCAACTGCAAATGAAGAATACCAGACCACTCCTTTTCACCCATCGAGCTTAACCATAACTAACCAATAGTTTTGTACAACAGCTATGCAATTTCCTATATATGGTCTCCCACCTGGTTATACTCCCTCTGTAGTCACAATCCCATGGATAATAACCAGAACCACTCAGCTGTCAACCCCCAAAACCTAAACCAATCACAAAGCTCACCTCATCTGGGCTATGTGCCACCCTAAAACAAACACTATACCCTCAAAAAATATTTCGTATAATGTACCTCAAGTACCCCATTTTGATGCTAACGGGAATTGGCAACAACCTCACGTTGGGGATGATACACAATCGAAAGAGAAATTCCATGTTTTTGAAGAGCGAATAAAAGCAATTGAGGGGCATAATGTCTATGGCCTCGAAGCTTTTGATATGTGTTTGGTTCCTGATGTGACTATCCCTCCAAAATTCAAGGTTCCCGAGTTTGAAAAATACAAAGGCGCCACATGTCCTACAAATAATCTAACTATGCATTGCAGGAAAATGGCTTCTCATGCTCACAACGACAAACTTCTCATTCACTTTTTTCAAGATAATTTGAGTGGGGGGTCGTTAAGTTGGTATATGCATCTTGAGCGAAATCGTATTCATTCATGGAAAGACTTGGGCGATTCCTTCTTGAGGCAATACAGGTTCAACATTGACATGGCCCCTGATATGATGCAATTGCAAAATTCATTGAAAAATGACAACGAAACTTTCAAAGAATATGCACAACGGTGGAGAGAAGTGGCATCACAAGTAGAACCTCCTTTATCTGAAAGAGAAATGATTGGTATGTTTATGCATACGCTCGAGTCGCCTTTTTATGATAAGATGATTGGGAGTATGTCATCAAACTTTTCTGACTTGGTCATTATAGGAGATAGGATAGAAAGTGGGATGAGAAGTGGCAAGATTGTATATGCAGCAAGTGGCATGAAGAGACCCCAAACAACCTTCACAAAAAAGAAAGAAGGGGATGCTAACACTGTAATGGAAACCCAAGGGTCTCTTATTCTCCAGTTATGAATTCTTATCGACATCCAAATTTTCATCCCCCAATACCCCAAATTCCCTATATTCCCTATCCATATGTGTCTGCGACTTCACAAGCTCCACACCCGCAATATCATCCTTCAAGGCCACCTTTTTATCAACCACCTATGGTCCAACCACCATCTGTCACGTTTTCCCAACAAAACCCATGGAACCAAAGTCCAATCCCGAATCACTACAAACTACCAATTAACCGAGAAAAGAAGATAACTCGTTTTGACTCGATTCCTGTGACATACAGTCAATTGTTGCCTCACCTACTCCAGAATTCAATGGTAGTCCTGAGGCCAATGAAACCTTTGGAACCACCATTCCCGAAATGGTATAACCCTAATGCCAAATGTGAATACCATGCATGAGCCGTAGGACATTCAGTCGAAGACTGTCAAGCCCTAAAATCTAAAGTGCAAGAACCAATTAATGCAAAATAGCCTACCTTCAAGGAAGATGGTCCCAACGTAGGGAATAATCCTTTGCCGGGTCACTGAGATACAACTGTCAATCTCATTGAAGAAGAGATAAACCAATATGCAAAAGATGATCACATCTTGACCCTAGAGCCATGCATGGAAAAAGATAGATATTTTCCAAGAATATTGGAAATCCTTTATAGAAAAGAGAATCTTAAGCCAACTCATAGTGGAAAAAATGCAATAATTGTCCAAGCACCAATCTCTTTTCCTTATGATAATAATAGGGCGGTACCATGGAGTTATGAAGTCACATCCCATTTAGTCAACCACCAATCAGGCGATAGCTCTAAACCTCAAGGTACTGATGTCACCAATATTTCAGGGATTGGTGGGATGACCTGGAGGGGTCGTGTATACGCTCCTGAACAACTTAGGAAAAATGTGGGTCATGGAGAAAAAGGAAAATAAGTTGTATATCATGCCATAAAGGACCGAAAATTTGCAAAAATACGATGCCTACAGAAGAAGCTAACAAATTTTTGAAGTTTATAAAGCAAAATGAGTATAAGGTGGTAGATCAACTAAATCAAACCCCTTCCGACATATCTATTCTTTCTTGGGTATTAAATTCTGAAGCGCATAGAAAGGCACCGATGAAAATTTTAAACGAGGTCCATATTACTCATGATATCACTGTCGACCAATTTGATGCGGTTGTCGTTAATATCACTGCCTGCAGCAGTTTGAGTTTTAGCGATGTTGAATTACCAGTTGAGGGAATAAAGCATAATAAATCACTACATATCTTTGTGAGGTGTCATGATCATATTCTTGCACGACTGCAAGTTGATAATGGTTCATCGTTAAATGCCATGCCAAAATCAACACTCTCAAAACTATTTGTTGATGAGGCTTGCTTGAAGCCAAGGACTATGGTGATGAAAGCGTTTGACGGACCCAGAAGAAAAGTTGTTGGTGAGATTGACCTGTCGATTCAAATCGGACCCCATAACTTTGGAATAACCTTCCAAGCGATGGATATTAAGTCGGCGTACAGTTGCCTTTTAGGGAGACCATGGATTCACACTGCTGGAGCAGTGACATCCATTCTCCATCAAAAGCTAAAGTTTATAGTGAACAATAAACTGGTGATAATATATGGGGAAGAAGATATGATAGTGAGTCATCTATCTTCTACGGGCTACATTGAATACATAGAGGAAGCCATAGAGACTACCTTCCAAGCATTAGAAATCACCAATGTTTTCTTCATGGGTGAAGGGTTTCGTTTAAAAGAACCAAAACTATCTACTATATCATTGAAGTATACAAAATCCATGTTGGAAGGAGGAGCTTTTGTTGAATTCGAGAAATTAATAGAAATGCCATAAAAAAGGATAAGTATGGGTTGGGATATGTACCTACCAATACTGATCAAGAGAACACTGTAAAAGAAAAACGAGAAAGCAAGATAGCTCGTTGGGAAAATTGGGTACCAAATTCACAAAAGATCCCTATTTGTGACATTCATCAAATATTTCAAAGCGACAGAATAATATATGATGATCAAGTGGCTGTTGTGGAAGATGATCATGTTGATGATGATACCCTCAAATTGGTGTACCTTTGTTCTCCAAACACCAATCTCAATAATTAGAAGATCATCGAGTTTCTCGTGTTTGTTAATTCATGTTTAAAGTAATTATGTATTTTAACTCTTTTTGCTATGCCCAAGGCTATAAGGATAACTAATAGGGCACATGTATTTCAATTCCGTACTTATTATAAATAAATAAATTTTTGAATTCTCTAGTTGTTTTTGTTTTTCTCTTTTTTTTTAGCAATCTTTATTCATATTTTTTTCTTCCTTTTCCTCTTAATTTAAACAATGCAGATATGAAAAGGAACATGTTGACAAAAACAACGCTAGAAACCCTTCTTGTAATTTGAACTCCCAATTAATCCCGCTGATGAGGATTGTGAAGACGATTGTGAGCCTCCCCCAGAACTAAAAAGGTTAATTAAACATGAAGATAAGATAATCCAACCCTATCAAGAACTTGTTGAGGTGATCAATTTAGGGACTGAACATGATAAGAAATAAGTAAAAATTAGTATGCCTATGAAAGAAAGTGAACGAGAAAAGCTGGTTAAACTTTTATTTGATTATGTGGATGTCTTTGCATGGTCATATCAAAATATGCCTGGGTTAGATATTAACATAGTTGAACATAAGCTACCACTCAAACCTTAATGTGCTCCAAATAAACTAAAATTGAGGAGGATGAGGCCTAATATGTCACTCAATGGGTGGCTAATATTGTCCCAGTTCCAAAAAAAGATGGAAAGGTTCGAATGTGTGTTGATTATCGGGATTTAAGTAAAGCTAGTCCAAAAGACAATTTTCCTTTGCCTCACATTGATGTCCTAGTAGATAGCACTGCTCAATATTCTCTTTTCTCCTTCATGGATGGTTTCACAAGGTATAATCAAATCAAGATGGCTCCTGAAGATATGGAGAAAACTACATTCATTACACAATGGGGGATTTTCAATTACAAAGTGATGCCATTTGGATTGAAGAATGCTAGGGCAACCTACCAAAGTGCAATGGTAACTTTATTTCATGACATGATGCATAAAGAAATAGAGGTTTATGTAGACGATATGATTGCAAAATCTTAGACCGAAGAAGACCATGTTGTTAACCTTCAAAAGTTGTTTGTGCAACTAAGGACGTTCAAACTCTGTTTAAACCTTGCTAAATGCACTTTTGGTGTAATATCAGGAAAGTTACTTGGGTTTATTGTTACTCAAAAAAGGATAGAAGTGGATCCAGATAAAGTAAGAGCAATACAAGAAATGCCTGCTCCACGCACAAAAAAAGAAGTTCGTGGCTCTTTAGGCATATTGAATTACGTTGTCAGGTTCATATCACATTTCACCTCTACATGCGAGCCAATTTACATGTTTTTGCCCAAAGACCAAATGGTTGAATGAAATGAGAATTGTCAAAAAGCTTTCAAAAATATTAAGCAATACTTGTCAAAACCTCCAATATTAGTGCCTCTAGATCCTAGAAAACCACTTATTATGTATTTAACAGTACTTGACGAGTCAATGGATTGTGTACTAGGGCATCATGATGCATCTGGTAAGAAAGAACATGCTATTTATTATTTGAGCAAAAGGATCACTAGTTGTGAAACAAGGTATTCACTGCTTGAACGAACATGTTGCGCATTAGCATGAGCTGCTCGTCGATTGAGGCAATACATGTTATGTCATACAACTTTATTGGTGTCTAAAATGGACCCAATTAAGTATATCTTTGAGAAACCTACTCTTACTGGAAGGACTGCTCGTTGGCAGACGTTGTTATCAGAATATGACTTGGTGTATGTTACACAAAAGGCTATCAAAGGAAGCACATTAGCAGAGTATTTGGCCCAACAACCAGTAGAAGATTATCAATCAATGCAGTGTGAATTCCCCGATGAAGGTATAACGACTCTATTTGAAGATATTGAACCATCTAATAAAGAAAAATGGACGTTGGTGTTTGATGGTGCTTCTAATGCATTAGGGCATGGAATATGAGCCATTTTGATTTCCCTAAAGAACCAGTTCACTCCATTTACGGTTAGATTTTGTTTTGATTGCACAAACAATATTGTAGAATATGAGGCATGTGTCATGGGCATTAAATCAATCATTGAATCAAAGGTAAAAGTTCTTGAGGTATATGAAGACTCATTTTGGGAAAATAAAGGAGAGTGGGAAACTCGAGACTCCAAATTGATTCCGTATCATACGCATATCAAAGAATTGGTAGAACACTTCGAGCATATCACTTTTCACCATATTCCTCGAGAAGAAAACCAATTGGCTGACGCCTTGGCCACATTGTCATCAATGTTCAAAATAAGCGTCAGTCGTGATGTGCTGGTCAATAAAATTCAGCAAAAAGACAAACCTGCATATTGCTTATCAATAGAAGAAGAGCTTGATAGCAAGCCATGGTTTTATGATATCAAATCCTATGTTAAGAATAGGGACTATCCGTCATGTATTTTCAGAGAACGAGAATAGGGTTTTGAGGAGGTTGTCAATGAACTTCTTAAATGGTGATGTGCTTTATAAGAGAAATCATGATATGATTCTCGTTAGATTTATGGGTCAAGCTGAAGTGGAGAAAATTATTCAAGAGGTTCACGAAGGTTCTTTTGGAACTCATGAAAATTGACATGCAATGGCAAGAAATATCTTGAGGGTTGGCTATTATTGTTTGAATATGGAATTTGATTGCTTTAGTTATGTAAAGAAATGTCATAAATATCAAATCTATGCTGATAAAGTACATGTACTGCTCACTTCTTTGAATGTTTTAACATTACCATGATCGTTTTCAATATAAAGAAGATCATACAAAAGATGGTGGAGACATATAAGGATTGGCATGAAATGCTTCCCTTTGCATTACATGGCTACAGAACCTCTATTCGTACCTCAACAGGGGAAACTTCTTTCTCATTGGTGTATGGAATGGAAGCGGTACTTTCTATTGAAGTTGAAATTCCGTCGATCAGAGTCTTGATGGAAACAAAACTGAAAGAGGTTGAGTGGGTTCAATCACGATTTGAACAATTAAATCTCATAGAAGAAAAAATAATGATCGCTCTATGTCACGGTAAGCTATATAAAAAAAGACTTAAAAAGTCATACGAGAAAAAAGTCCATCCTCAAGAGTTTCAAGAAGGGGACTTGGTGTTAAAGAAAATATTGCCCATAAAAAAAGATTCTCGTGGAAAATAGACCCCGAATTACAAAGGACCATATTGTTGGGAAAAAAGCTTTTTCTCTGGGAGCTCTAATACTCGCAGAAATGGATGTAGAGGACCTTTCACTTCCAGTAAATTCAGATGTAGTCAAAAAATATTATGCTTAAAAAAATTATGATAAAAAAATGGGCTCGCTAGGTTGAAAACCTGAAAAGGTGACCTAGGCAAAAATTAGAGCATCCCGATGGATTGGAAACTTGGAAGAGCGGTCCATGAAAAAGTTAGGGATAAAAAAAATGAAGCGCTTCAAACTGGGGCAATTATTATTCTTGGAAACTGATTATTAGGATTCCTAAATTACAAGAATGACTAGCGTTTGTTTTGTCTCCACCTAAAATTAAACATACTCGTCCCCACATTGTAACATCTACCTAAATTGTTTTGCTTTCAATGTAATGAATGTACATTTTCCAATAGTATCATTCGATGTTGTACATTACACTCTTTATATACCAATCCAGTTTCATTATTGATTGTTCTATTGTTTCAAAATTTTGTTTTATGATAATAAATGTTGGAATTTGAAATATGTGAAAATATAAAATTATTTTAAATATTTTGACACTTGAAAAATATATACACGGGTACTCGTTTGATTCTCAAGATATATAAGTGTGTGAAAAATAATGAGGGTAGTCATTTTAAACAATGGATTTTTGCTTCGCCTTGAAAAAACGGTCAGTTGATAGATACAAAGAGTCATCGTGTGAAAAGAATATTTGTCTTGATTCATCCATGGAATCTTGGGACGGATAAGAGCCTAAGGATCGAGAAATCAAAGAAATGAACAAAAATTGATCTATAATGCATGACACACGTAAATCATGCATAATTTGATACTATTTTGTAGGGTCACTTATAGTAAGTATTCGTAGTAATCAAGTGATTAATTTGCTAGTTTAAAGTATATGCCAATGATCGATGTTGAATTTTGTTACTCAAGTGTTGAATTTTGTCATCTGCTAGTTGTTATAATATTTCAAGGACTTGATGTTGTTGTTTTATAATTTGCTACTCCAGTGTTGAATTTTGTCATCTTATAGTTGTTATAATATTGGAAGGACTTGATGTTGTTGTTTTATACTTTGCTACTTAATTGCTGAAGTTTTTTATATAGAAGTTGTTATAATATTGGAAAGACTCCATGTTGTTGTTTTGCTAATCTAGAATATTGCTTTCTTAATATACTTGTTATGAATTCATTTACATTTCAGGAAGAATTGGACAAATATAGTAATGATGTTGGAACATCTCAATCACTCAACACACAAGGTTATGTGTCTTAGAAGTATGATATATTTTCTCGAGTACAAGGATCTTCTAAGAAGGGACCTGTGCGATGTATAGGCAAGCTTTGTAAATCTAAAAAGTCAAAATTTTATGTGTCCGACAATGAAAAGTTACATGATAAAATTAAACATGTGGAAAGTTTATTAGCAAATTTTATGACCTTGATTCAAAATCAATTTTCCTAAATGTTATGACATAATCCAAGCTAAGCGACAATTATATAATTTTTTTATTCATCTCCATAAGTATCATACAAATTGATTTGTAGGTTCAATACTTATGTTATTCATATTTAATATCTTCTATATTCGTGATAGATTTCCCATACTTCTAATGATTTTAATCATTTGAATTCCTAGTTCGGACAACAATGAATATAATGAAAATAGTATTTAGTTTTGCTTTTAATTAATTCTCACTATATATACTATTTTGTTAATTTTTTTTTTACATTTGAATAGTTTTTTATTTTTACTTTTTATTGCTTGTATGTGAAGATTAAAAAGTATTTTGTTGATGAGGATGAATTAAGTGGACGTGATTTCTTTAAATTTTTTGAGATTGTTGTATAAGAATTTGTTATGTTAGTTGTAACACCCTAAATTCTTTAATAAATTATTTTATTAATTAAATAGGATTCTAAATACTTAATCTGATGTTAAAATTATTTTAAAATATATGTTGATAAAATTTGTGACTAATTTTTATTATATGGATGTTTTCTATGATGTGCTAGTTTGATATATATTATATTAAATAAGTGATATGAATAATAAATTATCATCCTTGTTTCATTGATTCTTCCAATTCATTGAAGCTTTTGGACTTGTTTGTTGTGGGTTGTCGAGATTCTCATGGTTGCTGAAAATTATTTTGGTCCTTATATCTTATGAAAGCGTCAAATTGAGGTAAGGAGGTGATAAAGTGTTTGAACTCAGTATAATATATTGTGAGATAAATGGAAAAATCGCATTTCCCAACGATTCATTAGGGGCTTGCTATGTACGGTAGTAGCCTTTTGAGAGATAAATTAATTAATGTGAAAACATAATTGAGATAATGTTTGATTAATTTAATTTTCGATAATTGTGTGATATTTGATATTATTGTAATGTTGGATGTCGAATGAAATTTTGTGCATATGTTTGATTAAGACAAATTTGTGATGACTTTATATGACGATCATGATTATGTATGATTAAGGATGTTATAAAATTATGAGGAGAATATTGAAGTACCCCATAATTGATGAAATAGTGATGATTCCAACTTGTACTAAAGATGATGCTCTTAATTGTGTAGTCTAGGCTAACGAGGGGAAGAAATAGATGTTAAAAATAATTGAAGTTGATATGAATTTTGAAGTGGATATTACTTTGTCATCATATAGGTAGGGTCTGACAAGGCTAGTGATTCTAGGGAAGTACAACTGAATGAGCTAATCGTGGCGGTCTGTTGTTGAGGTCAAGATTGTTAGACATTTGAGGTATTCGGGTGGGGAAATCCTAATTGACTGGGAGGTAGCACTTCAAATACCCGAAGTTTCGCTCTGATAGGTGATAACATGAATTAGAGTTATAAATTGTATTTTACTTATTTAATTAGAAATAAATTTTTGTATGAAAATCTTATAAGTACTAGTAAGTTTTTGAAATTAAATTAAGAAATTATAGTTAAATCGTGTTTGTGGAGATTACACTATTTTAATTGAGAAATAAAGTTGAATTGTTATGTGTGTATTTAGAGAAACATGATATCCTAGATTAGTTATAAAAAATTTATTTCCTTGAAAACAAATTTTTATTTATTCGCTGCAAATTTAATAAAAGTTCGATATAAATTATTATATATATCATTTTGGAATTTATGGTGTCACACTAGTAAAACAATTTTTTTTTTGTGATAAATAAATACTATAAAGTACTTCTATTTAAAAATGATTTAACTATTTTCAATTTTATATATGTTTGTAAAATTTTATGTTAATTTTGAATATATGATATTGAACTTTTGATTCGTGTATATATATATATATATTATTGTGTATTTACATTGTAATTGTAATTTGATTGATTTTGTACAATAACATTATCAAATAACAAATTATTTGTTCAACCAAAACAAAATTGATGTCAAAATCTATATTCATAGAATACAAGTGTCACTAAATTGTATAATGAAAGAGACAAAACCGTAGATGCATAATTTATAAAGATATGCAAATGTCTATTCCCACATTATAAAAGTTGTAGGTAAAATTCTTAGTTTAATTGATCACTATAGGTTATAGTGACGGTAAAGAACCGTAGATATATGTTGACTATAGACAAAAATATAAAAATGCTGTTGGCATGTGTTTTTCACCCTATACTTACGGATTTTAGATCTTTACTAAATGCTGTTTGTTGTGACTATAATTCAAATTTCTTGCACGTGTATATGTGATTTTTATGTTTAGCCATTTTGTGTGGCAATGTTATGCTTAATTTTGTGTTTGACAGTGGTTGACTTTATTTTGAAATAGATTATGGTACATATTTTGTAAATGCCAGTCGTATGTTTAGTCTGTAATACGACTTATGTAAGATTCTAGTGCTTATATGATACTTAATGGTTGGTTTAGTATTTGTGGTGCAATTATGGTTTGACCTTATTAGCAAAAGTGTTACAATTATTGTTCAATTCTGGTGTTTACCTAGTTACATAGATTATATATAATACAGGTTATATATGGATTATACAGACAATGTAAAAGTGGACCAACTATTGTGCAAAATTGGTGCAATTATATAACCTGTAAGTAAACCATTTGGGATTGTTTCTACTACAGAGTTAATTGGGATTGTCATTAAATGTCTATTCCCATGGCTTAGGACTATGGGTAGAGTAATCATTCATTGCTTTCTGTGTCAGGATTTTTGAGGGGTGTGACATCTGACCGACGTTTTGTTTTTGATTAAAATTTATTAAATCATATTTCAACAGTAAGAGAAATTATGTAACGTGTTGATTTTTATTTTTGAAGTTAGGATTTATAGTGTTGATTTTTATTTTTGAAGTTAGGATTTATAGTGTTGATTTTTATTTTTGAAGTTAGGATTTGTAGTTTTTATAATTATTGTAATATTATTAAAAAAATTATTTATATTTAGGTAATTCTAAATTATTAATTTTAAAATATAAAAATTATATAATTTTTTAAAATAATTAGAACTAAATTTTTATTATTGTTAGAATAGTTGGTAGGAATTATTTGTTATTTAATTTTTAAATAAATTCAAAATTCGATGAAAATTAAATTTTTTATTTCTATAATTATTTCTAATGAGACGAAATAGTTAAATAATTTTTTTTCAGTGGAAATATCATTATTCGATGAAGACATAAATAAACATATTATATCTAATATAACTTAAGAAAGTTATATTACTAGTAGATATAATGTGGTAGTTTTGAGACCAATAACAATTGAGCTAATTAAGAGATAAAGAAAGAAAAACTTCTCTCTATTAATACTCTTATTGGCTGAAGCCACCTACAAACAAACCACCTACAAAACTTCTCTCTATTAATACTCTTATTGGCAAAAGCTTCTTTGTTCTTCCTTCTTCATTTCTTTTCAATCAAAAATGGTGACACAAAAACAAAACAAAAACACACACCCACACACACACTTATCTTCTTCCTCTTTCATGTCCATCATCTAAACTTCAAAACAAAAATATCTCAACATAAAAAATTATCCTCTCAACCTCTCTATCTTGTAAACTAAGTGGTTTGCCAATAAATGTTTTTCTTCTCCTCTCTTTTGGGGTGGCTGAAACCACACAAACATTTGATCACATAAGTAAAGTTTGACATTTTCTTCTTATTTTGATGATCAAAGATAGTGTTATCCATTAAGGTTTCATTTAAAATCTTTTTCAAGTTTTGCATGTGTGATTTAGTCTTTGCATCACTCTTAGAAATTTTGGCTTTAGTGACCGATTAATTGATTGCTTTTGTTTAAAAATAAGTCAATGTGACTTTCAGCAACCGAATCATCGACTTTTTAAATTTCGTTGATAAATTATTAGTTGCTAGTTGTTGCGACCAAATTAGATATCGATATTTAGTGACCGAATTAGTGATTAAAGTTTGAGACCGATTTAACAACTAATTTGAATTAATTTTGTAAGTAATTAGCCACTCATTTAGAGATTAAATTTGTAACTTAAGTTGTGATTTTTATTAAATATTTGGTCATTAATTTCGCTTCTAAACTTTATAATTTTTCTTCTAAATTCATTAAGTTGTGAATTAATCTCTTTATTTCTCATTTCTTCAATTTCATGTCTTTGTACCCTCTCTATTGATGAAAAACATGACCCACACTAATATAATCACCTTAATAATACGGTAGATTCCATTATGAGACCATATACCCGTCATTTTTTTATTCCTGCAACCTCATACCACACATCAAATTCATTTGGTGGAGGAGTTCCTTGCAAATATGCTTCTTGGGTCGATTGTTCCAATTTATGTCTAAACTTCTTCTGTCAACATAAATATAAGACTAATTAATATTTTAAAACAAACTAATATAGAATAAAACAAACAGAAAAAATAATAAATAATAAAAAAAATTTATAGTTGAAAGCTCTTACATGCACATATTTCGATCTTCTACTAATCCAAGTTTTATCCTTGTCATGTTAATGTGTGTGGAGAAACAAATTTGAATGACTAGGAACAATGTCATTCAATTTCATCTAACAACATAAAGAAAACTCAACACTAAAAACTTGTTAACATATAATAATATTATGCAGCCCGTGCAGAATTTGATAGCATTAAGAAGTTGTTAACAGGATAAAGGAAACTCAAAATTTGACAATGCATATCTGAAATCACAAAACAAAACTACAACAATTAATTTACAAAACAAAATTAAAATTACAAAATAGAATTGTTTTCAACAACCCACTTAATATATATATATATATATATATATATATATATATATATATATATATATATATATATATATATATATATATATATATTATTTTATTTCTAAATGTACAATTTAATTAGAGATACTTTTAAATTAAAAATAAAATGAGTGGTTTAAAACTTATTAATTAAGAAAGGGTCCGTAGGATAATATTTGGATAAGTCCAAAGGACAAGGAAGGGAATCCCCTATATACTTCCCCTAAATACCATTTTCAGTAGGAAAGTCTCCCCATTTTTTTCCAACAATTCTTCTTCTTCTCGTGCATTATTATTGTAAAACTCATCATTATTGTAACCTGAGTTGGGTGAACCAGGATATATCCTTGTGTGATATCTCTTCCTTTATATATATACTTTCAGTCTGATTGATTATCAACTAAAATACATAAACTGAATTACTTACTTTAACTAACCAAGAACGTTCTCCGTTTTTTGGTTAAAACCAAGAACTTCTCTGTTTTCTATTTTCACAACCAAGATCAATGTTGAGTTATTTTCTTAAGTTTTTAATAGGAAATTTTAAATATGAACGTTTACAATTCAAACCCTCCCCCCTTTCTTATAAATTGACATTGCTACTTTAATTGGTATCAGAGCTCGATATCTAAAGTTGAACACGTAACAAGTGTTAAGAGGAAAAGATTCAGGAATAAGTAATGTCATACGCCAAAATGTGCTTAATGGAAAACTTAGAAAATAATGAGGTAAGCATTTCTGAACTATGTCCTATTTGTGAACAAATGGAAAAAGAATTTGATAATCTTTTATGTGATTCAAAAATTCTTGCTAAAAAATGTGATTTATTAAAAGAACAACTCCGTAAAGAAAAAGAAGAAAAAGAAGAAAAGAGAAAGCACAAGCTATGAATGACGAACTGAGAAAGGTCATTCAAAGTCTACAACAATCTGATTTAAAAATATTTGAACAACAAAAGATTTTCAATGAGATACCCATACAAAATCATCTTCTAGAATGTTTTGAAACTAAGGAAGAAAATCCCCTTTTAAAAATAGAAGTTCATGAATTGAAAAATAACTTAACCAACTTGGTAAATACCAATGAAAACTTCTTTGTTCTTGAAAGTAAAGTAGACAAATGCAAAACCAAATATTCATATTGTAGTAAAATTAGACATCTGGAATTTGCATGTTATTTTAAGAAAAGAGATGATAAAATCAAGAACAAAAGGATCTTTAGAAAAGAAGAACGTTTTGAAACAAAAACATAACTTTCTCCCGAAAACTTGAAAAATGGAGAACGTTCTCCAAGTAGCTTTAAAAAGGGAGAATATTTTAGAACAAAAACAAAACTTTCTCCCAAAAGTTTGAAAAAAGGAGAATGTTGTGGAATTTCATCAAAATCAATGTCAAAGACGTTTGAAACTCAGACTTTGAAATCTTCTCCAAGATCAACAATAAAGTGTTCCCATTGTTCCAAGAATGGCCACTTCGAGTCAACTTGCTATTTTAAAAAGAGATCAAGTTTTAAAAAATCTTCTAAAAGAAGATATACTAACCATCAAGGACCGAAACCCATATGGGTACCAAAATCATTACTAACTTGTGATGCACGAACACCTTCCAACCATCTAGAAAGAACATGGATACATGGACAAGGCATGCTCAATATACATGAATGGAAAAGTATGGTGCCTCCTCTCATTACAAAAATTTAGAGTGTCTATAACTTTTGGAAACATTGTCAGATCAAAGGTACATGTATCATTAGTTGAAATAATTTTGCATAGCTTAAGGATGTTTGATATATGAAAGAAAACTTTGTAAAATTGGTTTTTAAGTTATTTTTTAAAATCCCACATGGTTGAGGTATAAGACAAAATCCTCATATTTCAGTTTAAAGAAAAATCATAATGTTATATACTTAGATGCATTTACAATTCAAAATCTTTAAAAACTGAAAACATATCATTCTCGTCATAACGGAGAACGTTCTCCGTTCGAATTTGTTTTAACAAACAGCTCCAGATCATTCTTCGTTTCCTTTTCATGAAGAAGTTGAAAAATCAGCTTTTGAAATTGTACCTACTGCCGCATCATCTCCAACCAAATCATGTTTTTAAGAGTTTTAAAAATATTGTCATTTCTACAAGAAATGATTAAGGAAAATTTGAATTATCATTCTCCAAATCATTAATTGATGAAAAAGATATTTTACATGATTTGCTTGTCAAAGAACTTTCGAACAATATAAAGCTATCAATACATCATGTTCCCGTGTATCAATAAAAAGGATCATAAACAAAACACCATATGAAATCTTAAAAATAGGAAGTCAAACATCTCATATTTTCACATATTTTGTTGTTATTGTTATATCTTAAACAACCAAGAAACTCTTGGAAAGTTTGATCCAAAATTGGACAAAGCTATATTTTTGGGTTACTCAACCGAATCTCAGGGATATCGCATTTTTTAATTTGAAAACTAGAACTATTGAAATAAGCATGCATGTTTTATTTGATGAGTCTGACGACCTTGATTTAAGAGAAAAAAAATTATGAGGAGGAAGAACAATCTAGAGAGTCACAACAGATTGTTTTCTAGAAAAACAAGATTGATAAACAATCTCTGTTTCACACTCCCCCGAGTGTTGAAAAATAAGTTTGGGGGAGAAGCCATAAAATTTTCTTTCCATGCTTTTAATCTTGGTACTATTAGAAAATATCTTTAACATATCTTCATATGAAATTTTGAAAGAATAGAAAGCAAAACATACCATACTTTAACATTTTTGAATGTCATTACTATGTTTTGCATGATAAAGAATTTATGGGCAAATGTGTTTTATATGCCATCGAAGTATATTTTATGAATACTCTACATTTTATAAATATTATAGAATATAAAATCTCAAGGCCGAAACTATAGATGAAATCATTATGCATATATTGTTTGATGAATTTGATGATTTTGATATAAGCAAAAGAGATAATGAAGAAGAAGAATAATAACAACATTTTGGACAACAACAACAAAATGCTTCCCAAAAAACCGAGATTGATAAACAATCTTTGTTTCATTCTCCTTTTAAAAGTTAGAGAACCATAAGTGATCACCCTAAAAAATCAAATCAATGGTGAAGAATAATTACAATGTTATATCTGAATAAATCAAAGTTGATAATGTTCAAATATCATACATGAAAATTCCAAAGCCTGATCATGGAGTGGGAAAGCAAAATCTAAGAGAATGATCAATTTAAGCCAAAAGGTTCATTCTAGAAACAATACCAAAATATTCTCCAGAAAACCAAAACATTCTCCAAAAAAACATAACATTCTCTAGAAAAGCAGAATATTCTCCGGAAGAGCATAACATTCTCCAAAAACGTAGAATTTTCTCTAGAAAAGCAGAACATTCTCTAGAATGTTCTTGACAGTAAATATGACTCATCAAATCCAAATATGTTGCCTATCATGGTTGAATAACATCAACAAATTCTACAATGAGTTTGAACCATTTGGCACTCTACACCTACCTCACTATTAACCTTTCCACCAAAACATTTCCCCGTTATCAAATTATTTGAAGAACTAATTAAGAGGAATTTATTATTGGTTGACACATCTATGAACAATCATCCAAGAATTATGTCTATTGTGGAGGATATGGCCAACAAGGGAATTATGTGCAGCAAGGGCTTGACTATGGTGAGCTGTTGTCATGCCTGGCTTAATTGATGTGCATCTACATCTTGTGAACCTGGAAGAAATAATAGGGAGGAGGCAACAGTTAAAGAACTCTTCGTTGAACAAAATCACTAAATGAGGTACACTTAATCCTAATTCGTATGATAATTGCATCATGATGAAAATGAACTTTTTTTAATGATATTATGTGATTAATTGGGTAAAAATGCATACTATTTTTATGCAAGTATGACTTTAAAGATAAATTTATTGCATCAATCTTTGTCGTTACGTGTATATGCAAATGCCAAATTCCTATCACAAATTCAACATGTTTTCACTTTTTGTTCCTACACTTTTTATGATGGTGTAAACAAGTGTGCAAATCTAATTTGATGTTCAAATTTATTGTCCTTGTTATACATACATACATTTGTGTCTTTAATAATTAAACAAATGGTCGTTTTTGTCCAGTATAATATTTTGAATATGGTTTTTCAAAAAACAAAAATTGAGTTTATAATGTGGTTTTGAAAAAAGATCATTCTGCAACATATTTTAAATATATATCTTTGTTTAGGATTTAGTTTTGAAGGATTTCAACAAGAGAATATAGAATTGGTCTTCATGAAAATGATTTGTGTCTCTTATTGCTTTAAAATCAAAACTAATTCAAAAATTATGGCATGAAGTCAAAAATTGATACTTGAGCATTTTGAGGCATATTAATATATGTATTTGCAAATGAGTCTTATTTGTTGCTTATTTCTTCTGTTAAAATTGATCTCAAGAGTTTAAATATTTTATACGTATAACTGATAGAAATAGAAAATCAAAAAGTATCATACACATTTACTAATGAAAATAACCTTGAACATCTGCCTTATTATTCATTTGCGTGTTTTCAAAAAACTGTGAAAAAACATTTTTTATATGAGCAAATCTCTTGGTGTATTTTTGATCCATTTAAAAAAAAAAATAGTTTTTGTACAATACAAACATTATTAGCATAAAAATATTTTGTAAAGAGAAAAATTATATTTGATATGATATCACATTTATCTTATATTGCTTCCCTGTATGCGCTCATTATCATGTTCGAATTAAAATGTTGTCTCTTGTGAAGAGGATAAAGAGCAAAGAGACATCTTACTTGTGTTTTTTAATTTTGAAAATATTAAAAAATATTAATTTCATAATATTCAGGGAGAGTTTTTAGAAAATATTATTTTTCTTAAAACTAAAGTCAACTCATTTTTTTAAAATTTGAAAAATATATTCATTAAAAGTTTTTTCAAATGTGTTAAAATGCGTGCATATGTTTGCATATAATTTTGTCATATTGTTTTTGTTATCATTATCCATACCTTGATTGCAATATTGACTAAAATGATTATTGATCATCATACATGCTATATTCCTAGATGTTAAATTCAAATTTGCAAATTTGATATGTGAATGCATTGATCAAACACATGATTTCTATATGTCGTATACTCATGTTATTGCTCCCTACATTAGCCCTTCCTTTGTATTCCCCATTCTTTTTGTTAGATGACAAAGGGGGAGAAGTAATTCTTAGATTTTAAGTGTATCAAAAGTTCTTTTGTACGATTACTTCTATATGTTGGTTCAAATATTGGAGCATTTTCAGAAAGGGGCTTTTTAAGCTCTCTGTGATTAAAATTAGAATCAAAATTAAAATCTGAATTAATATGTTTGTCATCATAAAAAATGGGGAGATTGTTGAGACCATATCCCAAATTAATGTTTTGATGATAACTAAACAAAATTTTATTAAGACTTATAATTATGATTCTAAGTGTTTTGGAATTTAACATGTGTGTTTGAGTCTATTAATCAAAGATAGAATCCAAGGAAAGAAAAGAATAAATCATCATAAAAAGCAAAAATTTGAACAAACAAGAACGGAAAACATTCTTCACAAAATTTGGAAAACGGAGAATGTTCTCCAGGTCGAAGAATGATCAAGTCAGCTTCAAGAATAATCAATCTCCACTAGTTAAAAGAAGTTTTAACCTATGGATTTTACATCTATATCATCAACACTTGGCAATGAACAAACTGAGATAACCAGATTCAAAGAAACTACTCGAATCACAAAGAGAGAAGATCACGAATTAGCAAGACCAAACATATCTAAACATTCTTGACAACATTCTGATCATTCTGGAGAGCAGTTTAAAAAATGAAGAATGTTTTGGTTATTAAAACCGAAGTCTGGAAAACGGAGAACATTCTCCTTTTCACAGCTTTAAATCCAAGAACGTTATGGTTTTTATAACATTAATCCAAGAATATTTTGGTTTACAAAGAACAAAGTTTTCTTTAGTTTAAGATCGATCTGGGCAGTGAAAGTACATGAATCTACATTACAAATTTCGAATATTTACTACAAATGAACATAATTATATACTCAAGATAATTATGAGCAGATTCAATAGAAAATGATCAACAAAAGCAAATCAATGCATCAAGAATAAAAAGTAATATTAATCGCCAAAGTTGATAGCTTGCAATCGACAAGAACATTTATGGTTTGTTGATAAACCAATCCTTATTACGAAGGTACCAGAAGTAGGTACACAAAGATCATACCAAAAAGATCTTCTCCAAAAGATTAACAAAGGCAAAAGCTAAGCATCAAGAACTTACAAACAAAATCAAATCAGTTTTTAATGCTAGGAAATCTTTTGCAAATCGTGAATGGATTTCCAGTACATATACTTGGAATGTACAACTTTCATATGGGAAAAATGAATAACTCAAAAGGATCAAAGGCTCAACTCAAAGCAAAAGTGTCAAATGGTTGTTCTCTAATATTGTAACATCAATCTCCAGATTGATAAATATTCTCCAGCTTGTTACACTTGATTTTAAGAAGCAAACTTCTTTCTCCAGAATGATTAGATCAGTCTCCAGAATGATCATATCAGTCTCCAGAATAATCAGATCAGTCTCCAGAATGATCAGACCAGTTTCCAGATTGATTATCAATCTCCAGGATGTTCAAGACTAAGTCTCTAGATTGATAATCAATCTACAAAATTTTCAATAAACATTATACACGATTTCATTATCATTCTCTAGCCTTATATCATCATTATTCAGCTTGTTTTGTGCGAATCAACACACTATATTGAACTGATCTCATCAATCATATATCTAAAAATTAAAATATCATTAAACAAACAAGATCATAGCTGCCCAAGAATGATGAAATTCAGACCAGTCAAACAGAACTCAAAAGTGTTCAAAGACTTGAACATTGTTTAATCATAAAATTTGGTCTTTGGTCAAAACTAACAGAGCACTACCAACAGCTCTTTTGACCATTATTAAATGCTCTAAAACACCTATAAAAGGAAGGCCAAGCTCAAGTACTAAGGAATTCATTACTCATTTCAATCATACTTGGATTTCTCTCACTCAAATACATTGAATCAGTTCTGATTTTTCCCATTCGATTCCTAGAATCATTCTCATGTATTTCTTTATCAAATAATCATAACTTAAAGAAGTGTCGAGCCTTCTTAGATTCTAACAAAACAATCTCATCATTATTGTAAAACTCGAACTATAACAGCTTAGTATAGTTTGGGTAAATTGTAAGAAATCCTATCAAAGTTGATAGGTGACCTGATTGAACTCTTTTTTGGGTGGAAAGGTTTTAACTTTATAATATATCAAGGTTGATCTGAGCTAGGTGTTGTATAACAAAGAAGGTTCTTTTTTTTGAACAATTAGTGAAAAATCGTAGAGTTGTGAGAACTGGACGTAACTCGGGTTGGGTGAACTAGGATATATCCTTATGTGGTATCTCTTCCCTTGTCTATTTACTTTCAGTCTGATTGATTATCAACTTAAATATAAACTAAATTACTGATTTTAACTAACCAATAACGTTCTCCGCTTTTTGGTTAAAACCAAGAACGTTCTTCGTTTTTTGTTTTCATAACCAAGATCAATCTTGAGTTATTTTCTTAAGTTTTTAACAGGAAATTCTAAATAGGAACATTTACAATTCAAACCCCACATTTCTTGTAAATCAACATTGCTACTACATCTTGTATTAATCTGTAATTTTTTTTCATGAGGGCCATGTGTCACTAAAATTACTCTTGATGATATCTCCAATCACATTAGCTGCAAGATGCGAAGGCAAAAATATACAAACAATACATATTAATAGTTATGAAGTTTATATATTATACTTAAATAACTAAAAAATATATCTACATGTTTACCTTTGTTCGCCAAGATATAAAGTTCGATTGCCACCATTGCTTTATGTCTCAGATACAATAACAGTTTCACTATACCCCTTCTTGGGGTATACGCTCCTTCAAAATGAGATGGTGATTATACCCCTTGCATCGAAGGTGGAGATGTGACATGCGATGTCCTAGGTAGAGCTGTAACATGAGGTGTCCTATGTGACGGGGAAATAGAAGATGTTATAGGAAGAAGAGAAAAATGAGTAAGTCTAACATTATACGTCCAAGAAAGTGCACCGTGAGAAGTGCTAGAATATCAATTATGATATTCCAATTATGAATTCCAATTATGATTCTAAGTGATTTGGTATTTAACATATGTATTTGAGTGTGTCAAAACAAGTTAGGTACCAAATATTTCAAAGCATATCTCATTAAAATCAAGAAAGCAAAAACAGTAAAACGAATATCGTTCTTGAGATATTTCTGTAAAACGAAGAACGTTCTCCACATATGTCTTAAACAAGAATGATCAGTTTTCTTTGTGAAAGATTGGATCCTAGAAGCCTTATTCATCTCACACCTTCATCAGGAATAAACAAGGATCAATATAAGTCAGCATTTTTTCATAATTCGAAGGATCAAAGACATGCTTTATGAAAAGTAAAAAGCAAGATCATTCTTCAAGTGAGGCAAATGCAAGTACAAATTTACAGGCTGTAAACTACACTAAAGTTGTACTTTCAAATCAAGACCTACACACTTGACTTAAAGATAGAAATAATCTCAGACAGCTGGAAGAACAACAAGTACAAATCAGCTCATCTCCAAATTCAAGAACGATCTTAGATGTCAAGAACATTCCTGGATTCAGCATAAACTCTCTTGCTTTTTGGCTGATCTTATATATCCACTTTTTGCACCTCTTCTGCTCCTTCCCAAAGCATTCCTATTGATGATCATCAGCGCCCCTCGAAAAGGACCAAACTGGAAAGGGAACCATCAAGAGCTTATAAGGACATTCCCAAAAATTTTGCTGCTCTTCAAACTATCATTGCAAGACAAGCAATGCATCAAGAATCAAAAGCAAGACTAATCCTCAAAGTTGATGGCTAAAGTAAGCAAGTACAAACTGGACAAAAATGATAAAGCCCCTGCATCACTGACAAAATATAGCTTGGCACCCAACAGCTGTCAAAATTCAGCAATCACTCAAAACAGAAACGAAGAACACTCTCCGTTTTCACAACTTTAATCTAAGAACGTTCTTGTTTATAAAGAGCAAAATCTGATGTAATTTAAGATTGATCTGGGCTATAAAAGTACACCTATCTACACTACAAAATATCAGTAGTCATCACAGAAGAAGTTAATAATCTACATAAGATTGTTTTGGATAGATTCGATCAAAGATGATTAACAAAGGCAAAGAAAAACATCAAGATCAATCTCCAAATTGATGAGACATGAGAAAGGAAAGTCATGACAGCAAAGACATTGTTGCTGCATCTTACTGCAAAAAGCATATCATGTTTTTGAGACAAATGACTAACACACAACAACTGTCAAAATTCAACACTCATACAAAACACAAAACAAAGAATGTTCTTGTTTTACAAAACAACATTCTAGTTTTAATTCTCTTTTAAAGACATAATTAAAAGAGATAATTTTCCATAATATAAACCACATATTAAAGAGTATCAAGACTGCTCAAATCATTGGTGAAGCCAAAAAATCGAGATCAATGCCCAAAGGTGAAAACACAACTTCAAGATTGATCTCCAAATTGATGAGTTATGAGCAAGGACACAAGTACATTGTACTTACAATATACTGTAGAAAGTTCTGAATAAACTTGACTCAAAACAGTGCAAACTGACATGTGACAACTCATTCACTCACTTATTCACGTTTTCCATGAATCCCAAAAGCAAGAATGTTCTCCGTTTTGTTAAGAACGTTCTGGACAGCAAATAAACACATGTTTAATTGCTATAAAATATATCTGACACTTGGGAAAGGTGTCCAACGGATATATTCATTTTAAACTGAATATTCAAAGCCTTTTAACATCTATAAATTGAAGATCAATTGGAAGATGAAGGCAAGAGTTCAATTTACAAATCTACCACCACTTGTTCAAGTAACAAGTCATAAAAACTCTTCAAGAAAACTCTAGCTCTCTTTACTATATCTTTGAATCATTATATGATGGTAACAGTAACCTCTGTTTGATGAAAAATATGCGGAAGAATGCCTATTCTAAGAGATATGCGCAACAGTTTAACAAAGTGTAAATTTATTAAACACAACCTTAAACAAGGTCCCTAATACACAATTCTAATGAATGCAAAAAGTATATGGATCATAGTATATATGGAGAAATGCATCAGAGACAATTATTCAAGATATTGATTTTCATGCAATCATGTTAAGACAATCAATCATGTAAATGCACTTAACACAGAATCTTTATCATGCATTCAATCAATATCAAAAACGTAATAATTGCATAAATTTAAACGAGATAAGGGAAAGAAAAGTGTACGCGGATATTTATACTGGTTCAGCCGTCCCGTGACGACTTACATCCAGTCCCAAGATCCAAAAGGATCTTAGCCTTTCTTATAGAACTTCTTAGAATCAGTTTACAGATTATACACAGTGCCTCGCACCAATCTTAAACTATTCTACTTGTTCTATCTTTCCCTCCCTGAATTCCCAAGTTTAAGTCCCATAAACTTGACCAAGAATTCAGTCAAGCGTCTTCTTGTTGACTACCTTCAACCTCGAAGAACACCACCAGTAACAAATGGATTTTCTCAAAGTAATTTGGTTACAGACAATGGTTTATAGAAATTGAAACATATCAATTTTACAAAGTTCTTGATCTTTCTTCTTCTCAAAGCAATCTTTCTCAATTCAGTCTTTTTCCATCCTTGTTGATCACAAAGTGTATATTGTTCATGGCTGAAAAGGATATTCAAAGTAATACCAGTTGAGAAAGAATTAGTGGTGTATGATTGCAAAATATTATCAAGTTGTTGAAGTTATTATGCAGTTGTTGTTATGAGAAGTGAATGAAAGCAGTTTATATAGTTTCAGGAAAAACAACATATGAATCGATTTACCCAATCGATGCATTAAAGTCATATAGCATGCTAATCGATTGCCCCAATCGATTTCGCGAATCTTGTTTTTCTTGAATCTTGAAACTGCACACACTAATCGATTTACCCAATCGATTATTTTTAAAGAGTTCTTCAGACTTTGATGACTGTATATAATTGAATTGATTGTCATAATCGACTTGATGTGTTTTGTTCAAATAACGAGATCAAAACAATCGATGTACTTAATCAATTCAACCATTCAGTCATCTCTATTTCTAAAACTTTTTGTACCAATCGATTTTGTTAATCGATTGTGGACTTTAAGTCTGAAGCACCTTTCATCAGTTGGTTCATTCAATCGATTTACCAAGTCGATTGATGCCAACATTTGTATCAAAAGATGTATATAAGTCGATTGTGCTAATCGACTGTGTATGTTCCAGACCAAAGTTATTTTGAAACTTGTTTTAGTGAATCGATTTGCCTAATCGATTTAGTAAACATTGGTTTGGCTCTGGGACATTTACATTCGATTGTGTCAATCGATGTAGACAAAATAAAATAAAGAAGTGATTGGTTTAATCGATTTGCCAAATCGATTTCCTGCAAAACATGCCACTGACTTGCACATTTTGATTTCAGTAAGTGTATCAATCGATTTGTCTAATCGATGTAAATAAACAGTTCAATCTTGGTGATTTAATCAATCGATTTGCCTAATCGATTGGTGGCAAACTGGCTCTCTGACTTGCACAATTTATTTTCTAAAAAGTGTACCAATCGATTTGTCTAATCGATTGATAGCCTGTTTGATTTTTCCAAAGTTGTGCAAATCGATTGTGCCAATCGATTGGTTAACCCCAGACTTCATAAAAACATTCAACCCTGTTGCAGAATTGATTTTACTAATTGATTTGCTCATGGATCTTCAAGCTTTTGTTGATTTCTTGAGTTCCAAGCAATTGTCTCAAGTATGTAGGATTGAATTGTTGTTCCTGAAATTTCTCAGTTTACAATGTTAGATTTATTTCAGGCTGTATGTTTGTCAATAACATCAAAAACGAACATATGTCTAACAATCTCCCCCTTTTTGATTTAAGTGACAAACATGCAATTTTAACTTGAGAAAAAATTTTCAAAGGAAACATTTGTAACAGTTTTAGTGAAGCTCCCCCTAAATTCAATATTCATGTAGTAAAATAAGGATTAGAGCATCAGACAATAACAGAACTTATCAGAGATAAGGTATCAGAACTGTTAGAAGATAAGACAGATAAAATTGTTAAAATAAGGTTAGTACAAGTTATACTTTCTCTCCCCCTTTGTCAATTAAGGCAAAAAGTGGTGAAAGAGAAATGTTTGCTCCCCCTGAGGTGGTAGCAAACTTGGATACTACTATACAATGAAGTTTGAAAAGATTAGTAACAAAAGCAGTAACAATAGTATGATTATAAACTTAGTTGAAAACAATTTTGGATTAGATCAATAAAGAGAAACAGATTATGGCGTGCACTAGACAATATGAAAATGAAATGCAGCAGTCAATATGATCAACAAGCTCAAATAGTTCATTAATAAAAAAAAAATCAATATTACATTCAATAGATTCATTACAAAAAGAAGAGCAAAAAGAAACAAAACAAAACACGAAAGCTAAGAAACCTAAAATCCTAAACGCCTAGAGTTGCTGGTCCTCATTATTAGTTGGGGATGAGGCTGAGACCGCTGTATTATCCTCAGCAGGTGTCTCCTCACCATGAGTTGCAGCAACCTCTACGTGTGTTGGAGCAGGTTCTTCAGCCGCCTGTCTTCCTATTTCAGCAACATCGCTGAAGGACAACTTAATGCCCAGATGTTCCTGAATAGCTGCCACGTCTTGCGCAATCTGATTCTGATCGGCTTGAATCTTCTGAATTGCAGCCTCAATCCTTTCATTTGATGCCTCCATCTTGGCGTTGTGAACCGCTTGAGCTGCCATAAATTCAAGCAGTTTGGTGAGCACCTCAGATTTTGCTGAAACAGACTCCGCAGCTGGTGGTTCAACACATTGCTAGGTTTGTTCAGTAGTGGCTTGAGGTCGCTTCCAAACGCCGTTCACCTTTCGCAGCTGCATTTGGTTCACGATGGATTCACCAAATGTTAGAATTGTCTTGGACACTTCTTCACCCTTTAGAGATACCTTGAAGTGGGTGAGAATCTTCGTGACTAGCTGTGGATACGGAAGCACCAGCTTTCCTTGAGCTGCTTCTAGCATGTGCCGAAGAACGATACATGTCCAGCTCATCTTGAGCTCTTTGCACAGACCCCACAGTAGCACAATGTTCAGCCATGGGACAACCACGTGATTTCCGGAACGTGGAACCAACATCCGGGTGAGTGCGTACATCAACATTCGTTGCTGAACCTTCATCTGGCCTATTGGGAGTGAAATAGATTCCACGAACCCTTCAACCATGAGATCCTGCACGGCTGCTTGCCTATCCAGATACTCTTCCCATCCGTCGTCATCGGCGTCTGCTTCGGTGCTGCCGTCTACAGAATTTCCAAAGTAGGGAAGTCCCGACAGATTCGAGAACTCTTCAAATGACATATAAATCTTCTTCCCTTTGACTGTCGCTTTGAAACCTGTATCCGTCATCTTGAATGTAGAGTAGAATGCACGAATGAGGTTCGGATACGCGTCGAGTGAGCAGGACAAGAAATCTTCTAAACCATGAAACATGAGATGGTTTTTAAAAGAGAAACCATCGCTGTCAAAATAGCTGAAATCCAAGACACGAGCTTCATCAATCTTCCGTTTGACGAAAGCCGGTGGAAGCTTGAATGCCTCAGCTTGCTTAGGTTGAGGAGCAGCAGTTTTCTTCTGTGGAGTAGTCTTCTTCTGTGGTGTTGAAGAAGTACTCTTTTTCTTCTTTTTATGCGATATCTCCTTCATCGCATCGGCTAACAACTTCTCAGTTGGAGCCTCTTTTCTCTTCTTAGGTTTACCTTGATCTGGGGCAATACCTTTACCTTTGTCTTGAGCAGCAATTTTATGCGTAGGTATTGATACCCTTTTTGGAAGAGTGTGTGGTGGAGACGGAGTCCTCCCACTAGAAAAAGAGGAAGAAGGAGAAAGAGAAGGAGTTCGGGGTTGAGTTTGCTTAACACGTGCCATTTGTGAAAAAAGGTGATTGTGAAAAAGCAAAGACAAATTAAGAAATGTAGTGTAAGTGGGTTGAAAGCAGAGAATTAGGGAGAATTTGAGTGATTTTTGATGAAAATTTAAAGATAAAATCGATTAGAGGAAGTGATTGGAAGTGGGTGAAATCGATTTTCAGTGTTCCTTTTATAGAAGAAAATGCAGAAATCGATTGGTCCAATCGATTTGATGACCGTTACTGGGGAAGTCCAATCATCAGAGCCGTTAGATCCTGCAACGGCTGGTAAAAACTGTAACAGTAACAATGTCAATCGATTACCCAAATCGATTCATTCAGTTACTCAATCGATTTCCCTAATCGATTTCGTATTAACTCAACAGCTTTCATACCAGTTCAACTCAGAATCCATCTCAGAATCCATCTCAGAATCGATTTCCCAAATCGATTCTTTTTAAAAAAAGAAATACAAACCAACTTGATCAATCGATTTCCTAAATCGATTTCGAGCATGTTCAGAGAACTTTCATCTCAGTGCAGAAGATACCTGCCTCAGCATCGATTACCCAAATCGATTCTTTAAATAAAAAATCCACATTTATTTAAGTCAATCGATTTCCCAAATCAATTTCGCGTGCAAAGTATGATAAAATAGACATATTATGGGTCACGTCGATTAGGGCAATCGATTTTATAACACATTTTCCTGTGTAATCACAGGACAATCGATTTACCCAATCGATTAGACACATAAATCAGATCTGACTAGGATCTATTATGCCCAATTTCATCCTAATGTGATGGAAGCTTTCCTTTGGCAATGCTTTGGTGAAGATATCTGCTAGCTGTTCAGTTGTGTTGACGTATTCTAACTTGATGTTCCCACACTGAAATTGATCTCGAATGAAATGATGCCGAATCTCGATATGCTTGGTCCTGGAATGCATAACTGGGTTCTTAGTGATACTGATCGCACTTGTGTTGTCGCACAAGATAGGAACAGTTCTTAAGTTCACACCAAAATCTAACAGATGCTGTTTCATCCATATGATCTGAGCACAGCAACTTCCAGCTGCAATGTACTCAGCTTCTGCTGTTGACAAAGCGATACTGGTTTGCTTCTTGCTGAACCAAGATACAAGTGAATTACCTAGCAAATGACAAGTACCACAGGTACTTTTCCTATCCAGTTTGCACCCTGCAAAGTCTGAATCCGAATACCCAACCAAAGAACAAGTTGATCCCTTAGGATACCATAATCCAAGGCTCCTAGTCCCAACTAAATACCTGAAAATCCTCTTGACTGCACTAAGGTGAGACTCTTTAGGATTTTATTGATACCTCGCACACAAACAAACACTGAACATGATGTCAGGCCTGCTTGCTGTGAGATAGAGCAATGATCCTATCATGCCTCTATACTTTGTAACATCCACTTTGTACACATGATTTGGAAATTCTGGATTTTCAAAGCCAGGTGTTTGGCTAACAAAAACTTCCTCTTGGATCTCACCATTGAGAAAGACACTTTTCACATCCATTTGATAAAGCTTAAAGTCCATTATACAAGCATAAGCAAGGAGTATTCTAATGGCTTCTAGTCTTGCTACAGGGGCATAGGTTTCATCAAAATCTATTCCCTCCTCTTTGTTGTAACCCTTGGCCACTAACCTAGCTTTGTTTCTAGTTATAACACCATTCTCATCTAGCTTGTTCCTAAACACCCACCTAGTTCCTATGATATGCTGGTTTTCTGGTTTAGGTACTAGCTGCCACACCTTGTTTCTCTCAAACTGGTTTAACTCCTCTTGTATAGCAAGTATCCACTCACTATCTAGTAAGGCTTCCTTAATGTTCTTAGGCTCAATCTGAGATACAAAGGCTGTAAGGTTACAAAAATGACTAAGGTTCCTTCTAGTTGCCACTCCTTTAGAGATGTCACCTATGATGTTGTCTATGGGATGGTTTCTATTGAACTTCCACTCCTTAGGTAACTCATCTATTCCAATGGGTTCAACACAGTCACTATTTGTTGGAGGTGTAGGTTCCTTTGGTTCTAAAGGTTCAGATTCTATAACTTCATCCAAAGTAGCATCAACAATAGAAGAAGTGTTGTTCAAGTTTTCTTTGGAAAGCTCATCAAATTTCACATGAACTGACTCTTCAATTGTTTTTGTTCTCTTGTTATAGATTCTAAAGGCTTTGCTAGTTTGGGAATAACCTAGAAAGATACCCTCATCTGCCTTGGGATCAAACTTGCCTAGGTGTTCTTTACCATTATTCAAAACAAAGCACTTGCAACCAAACACTCTAAAATAGGAAATATTAGGCTTTCTACCCTTGAACAACTCATAAGGAGTTTTCTTAAGTATGGGCCTAATCAACACCCTGTTGATAACATGTGTGGCAGTGTTAATCGCATCAGCCCAGAAATACTTGGGAGTATTTGAGTCTTTCAGCATGGTCCTAGCCAACTCTTCTAAAGACCTATTCTTCCTCTCCACTACACCATTCTGCTGAGGTGTCCTAGGGGCTGAAAACATGTGATGTATGCCATTCTCTTCACAGTAAGTGTCAAAAGAATCATTTTGGAATTCACCTCCATGATCACTTTTGATGGACATAATTTTCTGACTTGTTTCATTTTGAACTAATTTTGCAAACTTTTTGAAAATAGAAAAAGTGTCACTTTTATGAGTCAGAAAGTAGGTCCAAGTGAATCTAGAATAGTCATCGATTAACACAAATCCATACAAGTTACCACCAAAACTTCTCACTTGGGATGGTCCAAACAAATCTATGTGGATAAGTTGTAAAACCCTATTGGTTTTGACCATATCTATTGGGGGAAACGAAGACTTAACAAGCTTGCTTTTCTCACAGGAATCACACAGCCTATCCTTAGAAAACTTTCTATTGGGAAGGCCTATGACTAATTGCTTGCTAACAAGTCTATTCAAATGATCAATATAAATGTGTGCAATGCGTTTATGTCATAACCATGTTTCATCAGCATTTGATAATAAGCAACAAACAGAATTAACAGGCATAGCAGTTAAATCCAACATGTAGATATTATTAACTCTATTACCAACAAGTTTTATGCTTTTATCAAGTTCATACTCAATAATACAGGAAAGTGGAGAAAAACTAACTTGAAAGCAGTTATCACACAGTTGACTTATGCTTAGAAGATTGTGCTTCAATCCATCTACGTATAAGACATTTTTGATGATAACAGTTGATTCGCTGCCTATGTCACCAATTCCGCAGATCTTACCCTTATTGTTGTCACCGTATTTAACAAATCCATCTTCTTTTAGGCTTAGGGACATGAACATAGATTTGTCCCCTGTCATGTGCTTTGAGCATCCACTATCAAAATACCATTGGTGTTTTGTGGATCTCAAGCATACCTGCAATAGGATTAGAATTTAAATTTAGGTCCCCAATACAGATTGGGTCCTGGGGGGTTAATTTTAACATCTTGTGTCTTAATCTTCCAAATCTGTTTACATCCTCTATTGGCAAGTCTTTTAAATTTGCAATTGTAAACAAAATGTCCTTTTCTACAACAGAAATGACAAGTGACAGCAGAGGATGCAGACTGTTTCGGTTTGACAAATACATTATGCATGTGACTAGACTTAGCAAATTTTTGGTGATGTTTAACATTACCATAACCTATGCCATGTTTAGTCATATTATGATTTGCATGCATTTTGCTATTAAAACCAAGTCCAGATTTTATATTGACACTTCTCTGGTTGCTAAGAATATCATTCAGTTTATCCTTGCTACTAGAGAGTTTCAATAAATCAGACTTCAATAATGCAACAGAATTCTCAAGATCAATGCATTTGGCAGATTTATCATGTGAGTCCTTTTTCAATTGTTCACATAAGTCCTCAATCTTTTGATAATCAGTTTTCATTTGATCATGCAATTTACACTGTTGTTCAAGCATTTTCTTAGTGCTAACTATCTGCTTAACAGATTTAACATATTCAGCATGCAGTTCGTTAAATGCATCTTGCAGTTCATCAAACGAAGGATTATATTGAGAGCTTACCTCACTTTCTGATTTAGAATCCGTTTTAGCCATGAGGCACAAATTTGCTTCTTCAGTTTCGGAAGATGTGGACGATTCTTCGTTGTCATTCCACGCAATATATGCTTTTCTGTTTTTTTGAGCTGGTTCCTTGCCTTTAGTTTTGGAATTTCGGTTTTTGTTCTGCAGCTTGTAACAATCAGCTTTTATATGACCAGGTTTGCCACATTCGTAGCATGTGACTGTTTTACCGTCATTGTTTTTCGAGCTGGATTGTTTTCTGAATTTACTGTCTTTCTTTTTCAGAAATTTCTTAAATCTCTTGACAAGTAACCCCAGTTCAGGTTCCTCATCATCCTCACTGCTTGATTCATCTGATATCTTCAAATAATCACAATGCAAGTTCGACTACATACACACATCAAGATCTATGCCACATTATGTGTGACACACTCTTAGTTCACATATACTTTAATAATATTGTTTTTCTTTTGAAAGTTATTGTTCAAGATCAGATATCAATATTATTGCATAGGAAATGAGTTTTTTTTTTCCTATGTTGAATGTGTCTCCCATAACATTTTTTCTTTTTATAATTAAAAAAGCACAAAGCATAATTGAAACAAAAAAAATGAAAAATATTAAATATTTGGAAATGAAGAACTTCTAATTATTTCATTATTGACTCGAAATATTATATGTCTTAAACATTCACAAACGTTTCTTGCCTATCATTTTTTCGACCACTCTTGAAGTTTCTTGATTGTGTCAAATAATTAATTGAACAATTCTAAGGCACACACGAATGAAATTGTTTCAATATTTTAGATTTAACAAAATATCACTCACAAATGAATATTATAATATATGACAAAGCACATTATATTATTTAGTGCATGCTTAAATCGACAATGAGATTGACAGAATTAGGATGAACATATCAAATTGAAAACGTGAAAAAGTACATAAATTTATAAATCTAATGTTTCAAAACTAATATAAGTTATATAAAATGAAGAAATATTATAGCTAAATGTATAAATTTAACAGTAAAGAAATATATTACTATTTAAAAATATATTATTAAAAGAACCACTTCAATAAAATCAAAAAGGTTGAATAAATCAATTCCATGTTTAAATATATTTTGCATGAATTGTATTAGTCAACAATGTTTTACTTTTTCTTTTGCACTAAAGCAAACCTAGCTTATATATAATTATTCAAAATCTATGTCTTATACATTCACAAACTTTTCTTGCCTATAATTTTTTTCAACCACTCTTGAAGTTTCTTGACTATGTCAAATAATTATTTGAAAAATTCCAAGACGCACACGAATAAATTGTTTCCATATTTTGAATTTAACAAATTATCACTCACGAATGAATATTATAATATATCACATACAATATTATTTAGTGCATGTTTAGATCGACTGTGAGATTGACATAATTAGGATGAACAGATAAAATTGAAAACGTGAAAAAATACATAAATTTATAAATCTAATGTTTCAAAACTAATATAAATTATATAAAATGAAGAAATATTGTAGCTAAATGTATAATTTTAACAATAAAGAAATACATAACTATTTAACAAATATATTATTAGAAGAACCAATTCAATGAAATAAAAAAGCTTGAATAAACCAATTACACATTTAAATATATTTAACAAATATATTATTAGAAATCAACAATGTATTACTTTTTTTTTGTACTAAAGGAAACTTAACTTATATATAATTATTCAAAAATATATTTACCTTTAAATACATAAACATTTGAATATATTCTACTGTAAAATAAAATTAACATTACTTATAAATTATATATTATTATTATTTTATACTCAGTAATATATTAAATTCTACTGCACAACTCGCGGGATAGTATCTAGTTGATATTATTTTGATTGTCTTCTTTAATATCACATCTTTTGATAGGTGTAAACATGAGAAATAAGAGTTAAAATTGTGTTTGACTAAATTGATAATTTTTTCGTTAATTTATCTAAAACTAGTTCATACTTGATAATTTACTTGGAGTAGAAAAATTAATAAAACTAAGGAGTGTAGGAATAAAGTGACACAAGTAATCTATCATGATTCACCACTAACTTGGCTGCTTCTAGTCCATTCACCACTAACTTGACTACATCTAGTCCCATCACTCAAAATGATTTAATCCACTAATTCAACAACTTGAATTACAAAGCACCTGACCCTCGAAGTCTGTTTTCTCCACACAATCTGACAATCTCAAATTATTGAAGGCACACTAACACCATTATCGGGTTTGAATACAAAGGTTTGAAACTTGAGTAGTTACTTCTAACAAGGTGATTATAACAATGACTATAAGAAAAATACTTAGAAATATTTTTCGTTCGAACAAGTGTTTCTCTTTTTGAACTCTAAGATGAATATGAAATTTTGAGCTTGAGGTCTTCTACTCTTTTCTAATTTTGAAATGATCTTCTTCTTCATCCTTGAGTATCTATTTATAGATAAAATTAGGGTTTCAATTTAGCTCTTGTTTAATTATGAATAGTATCTTCATTTCTAGTTTTGTCAACAATGATCTTATTCAAAAATAATTCTGAACAATATGCTTTTTGATAATATGTTATTTGGTCAATTATTTAGTTTTGAATCCAATTTGTACAGTTCTTTTTGATTGATGCTGTTAATATTTTGTTCAGATTGAGTTTGTAAATTCTTCATATTAATATTGTTCGTATTTTATTAAGATTGAGTTTGTAAATTTTTTAGATTGATATTGCTCATATTTTGTTAAGATTGCTTTCGCAAATTCTTCAGATGAAACTTCCTTGATATTGCTTGCTTTAATCTGGGCAAGAACAAAATGTTGGACCGGTTCTTAAACTTTCACAAGTAGGAATATGACTAAGTCTAATTTAATATTTTATCCTTGTCAAAATCTGAATCATATTTTTACAATAATAAATGTATCTTCTTGTGAGTGTATTTTCTTGTAAATAATTATTGATCATATCTTCTCGTAAATAATTCATATATTCTTGTAGACAAATCTTGATCAAATCTTCTTGTAAATAATTCATATCTTCTTGTGATAAACTTTGATCAAATCTTCTTGTAGATAAATTTTGACCGTATCTTATTTTAAATAATTCATATATTCTAATTGATAAGATGTTGCAAAACAGAACCAAAGTAAGGTAATTAGTAAGGTTAAATTTCATTACCAAAGCAAGATACTCTTTTTTAAAACATAATTAGTAAGGTAAAATGTTATTATTTTCAAAACAAATTATTCACATGGAAGTAAAT
>JBBPBR010000004.1:2922171-2970620 GCA_037974775.1 Cicer pinnatifidum
TTTTTTTTTTTTGCTGCATTTTTTTTGTCAACCCTTGATTTGGGTTTTTTCGAATTTTTTTTTAAGTTGATTTGTGTTGCAGCAACATAATTTGTATATGAAGTGAAATATATTATACATTGGCAAATAATAATGTGATAGATATAATATGGAGTATGGTTACATCTGCATTAGATTCATTATTGTTTCTTATACAGTGTAATACATTAGTTTAGAGTTATTTGCGTATATTGAAATAATTGATGTAAAAATAATGAGTGGTAATAGAATTGGTTTTAACAATTAGTTTGTGTTTCGAGAACATTATTTTCAATTTAAACTTTGAGTAATAACTTGTTTGAGGTTTGTATAGATATCATATTTGATATTTAAATTACACTAGGATCATTTTGTTGAAATATTTTATTGTTTTCCTTTGTTGTTGAAATATGACTCTCATCTTATTCACGATTTTGCTATTTTTTGTAAGGCTGAAGAGTTAGGTAGAGACCCCATATTGGATGAGGTCTTTTTAAAACTCACACTAAGAAGGACAACTCTTGGATTGATGAAAAAGCAAAAAAAAATTAAATATATGTAAGAAATATTAAATCATTCATTCTTTCATTTGTATTTCTTGTAAAAGTGATTTGATTATGTTGCATTATTTTCTATTTTAGTACGAAATATTTCAATTTGCAGTAGGCTTCTAAAGGTGGGGAAACATATAGTAGTTGTAGCCAAGTGGTTAACGTGGAAGCTCGCTTAGACATGTGGGTCCAATCTATTGGAGAAAGAATAACTGACATATTTATGGTGTTGAAGATAGATCCTCGCTTTATAGACCAGGTGTTGTAAGTCTAGTCCTAGATTATCGTCCATCTAGAGGTTGCACCAATGTCTTGTTTCAGCACTCTAATGAGATAGTTGCACAAGAAAGTAGAACACGAGGCGCGAGAGGAGTTAATGATGCAGCTAGCAACATTGGCAAAAAGTGTTGCTTCCATACAAGGATGATTCTAACAATGATGATGACGAAGAGTAATATTGATTTCAATGTCAGCTTCATTTAGTAGTTATGACTACATAATTGCTTAGACTTGTAGGCATTATCTATATATATTCTTACGATAGTGTCATTATGTATATTTTGAAACTTATAGTAGTGATAGTGTGCTTATTTTAAGAATTATGGTAGTGTAAATTGTCCTTATTTTGAAACTTGTGGTTGTCATAGTGTGTATTTTGAAAACACTATTTACATAAAAATTCAATTTATTTTGACAATTTGATATGCTTACAATTTTTTTTCAAATTACATTACCCACGAAGACTCAGTGAGTCATACTACTCACAGAAATATCTACATTTATTTTGAAAACACTTTTCCGTAAATATCTATATTTTTACCTATAGAAAATCTATGAGTAACTTTACCCACAGAGACTCGGTGAGTCATACTACTCACGAACATTCCTTAAGCAAGTGTGTCCCACAACTTGTCCGTCGATAAATATTTTCCTACGAGCGAGTTAACTATGAACGCATGTCTATGGATAATCCGTGAGTAATTTTAAGTTACCTACGAGATTTTCGTGGGTAAAGATAAAATCTGCCATAGGTAACAATATTTTTTCTTGTAGTGTTGATCACATCATCTTCAAATCTTGATCATATCTTCTTTTTAATTTGGTCAAAAAATTTCTTTAATTATAAATCTGAATCAAATCTTATTTTAAATTGTCTTCAAAAATATAAATATTCTTTTATATTCTAGCAAGTCAAATATATTATTCTTATAAAATATTTTTGTTAAAATCAACTTGATTCTAACAATTTCAACTAGTCTCACTCCAATAGTAGTAGCAGATAGAGTTAGCTGAATATCGATAGAGGACTAAAACAAATTAAAAAATGAGACATTTTTTAATGAATATAGATAATTTATTAAAATTATAATATTTTATAATTTAAGAATTATTTTAAATTCTAATAAAATGAAGACATCAAAAACAGTATTTTTAGGATTAAAATATTTACCCTTCATCCAAAATATAAAATATATTAATTTGAATAAAAAAAACATATTAATTCCATATTTTCGTAGGAACTAAAAATTATTAATATATTAATTTTAAAATATTTTATTTTTCTATATATTCGGCGTTATCCGTAGAAACTAAGCTAGCTTCGCCACACTACTAGAGTACGTTCAACTTGTAGATAAATAGGTTGTCACACTCGGTGCATTATTTCAATAGTTGAATTTAACGTCCAACGATCTTTTTACAAAAAAATTATTTTTTATCATGAAAGGTTTGAAAAAATAATATATTTTTATGATTAGCAAACTTTTTCGTTAACCTCTTCACTTACTTAAGGGACACTTAATAATGATTCAGTTTTATGAAGGGTTTTTTACAACTCCAAGCTAAAAACTAAACTATCTATTTATATTTGGGAGAGTATGAGCTTCACTATATACTAACCAAACTATATGTATTTTGTTCCATGTAAAAAGAGAATAAAAAATATGGTTAAAATTCTCAAATTTGTTTATGCTGCGATTCTATTTGTTGTTGTAACACTCGTTGGATGTAGTGGTAAATCAACTCTCCATTCTTTTCAAATTTCTTATTACTTTTTAATTCGTACACAATCATTTCAGTGACATTATTTTCTTATTTTTTTCATTGTAGGACAAAGTTGTGAATCTACTTCCGATTGTCCATCCTTTTGGTATAAGTGCATTGATAACACTTGTATATTGCTACCCGATTAGTACCAGACAAAAATGAGTAAACAAACGCAAAATGAGTTATTGCACTAGTAAAAGATCTATGAAATATACCTTAACATTCCACGAGCTTTAATTTAGTTTTTGGGTTGACACCCAGTTGTTGTTGTTGTTTTTTTTTCTTTACCTTGTAATTATGACTGTGTACGCTATCATAAGATGTTGATAAAATGAAATAATGTAGCAATTAATATTATTTAGATAATCTACCATTATCATCACATATTTTGATAGAAATTTTCACTAAAAAAATGAGGCATTTTGAAAAAATTACCAAATGAAAACCACATCAGACTCGCGAAAAATAGAATTTTACTTGTATTTAGTAAATATAAAGGCGCGCTATAAAATGTCATTTTTGGCATAATACCAATTCTTTAAAACCACCTACTTCTTTTTGCGTCTACTCATTGACAGGATTTTGGAAGCCATCATCCAAAGGGCTTCAAAAGGACACTAACAAGGACTTGTCACGTATTCTCTAAATATAAGATGTTAATAGTGGTGTAAGAACAAAGCTATCTTGTAGAAGTATAAACAACTTTGGCCTAAGGCTGCTCTTGAAGCATTAGATTAAGCAACCAAAAGGTTTCACTCGCAAACTGCTCTCAATCTTCGTCATAATTTTAATTTTTTATTTAAATTTACTTTTTGTGAAATTTTTGTTTCGATTAAAAAGCCTAACGACGAAGCTCAATATATGTAGAAAAGTGTAGTGTTGCGAGTTCAAACCATTTTACCATATGAGTTGCCCTTATACGATTGAACCTTTATTCTTTTGAATGTTATCTTTGGTTTTGTTGTGCTATGAGGTAGAAGTACTAAGACACACATCAAACACGTCACAAACACTGAGTTTAACCATATGTGTTAGTTATGTTGAGGCAAAAACCTTTTTGATGTATGTTTTTAATGACAACGAACCTTATAAAATAAATGATTAAGTTTTATGAATGGTGGTTTACTAATTATTGCATTTGAGTTTTGTTTAAGGAATATGAATTGCATAAGTGAATAAGAAAGAAGTCATTCACATCATCAAAGTGCATAAGTATCTACTCAATAATGAAATAATATCAAAAGGAATGTATCATATATCAATCGTTCAAGAGAATGATTAATACATCTTCAAGATAGCATCTTCATGAAGAAGGTGGTCAAATACATTCATACAACAATCAATGATCACATCATGATATAAATCAAAGCAAATCATGTCTTAACTATGTTGGAAGAAGCAAGATCATTCAGATAATCGAAGAATATTCTAGTTAATAAAAACAGAATTCTGGAAAATCCAATAACGTTCTAGAGTTCACAACTTTAATCCAAGAACATTCTAGTTTATTAAAAAAGAAAAAATTCTGAAAAAATCCAAGAACGTTCTGACGTTCACAGTGTTAATCCAAGAACATTTTGGTTCATTAAAAATTCAACAGTCTCAAAAACGAAGAATGTTCTGGTTATTAAAACTAAAGTCTGGAAAAACGGAGAACGTTCTCCTTTTCACAGCTTTAAATCTAAGAACATTCTGGTTTTGACAACATTAATCCAAGAACATTATGGTTTAAAAAGAACAAAGTCTTCCTTAGTTTAAGATCTATTTGGGCGACGAAATTACATAAATCTACATTGCAAATCTCCAGTATTTACTACAAAGGAACATAATTATATACTCAAGATTATTTTGGACATATTCAAAGAGAAAATGATCAACAAAAGCAAAGTAGTGCATCAAGAATAAAAAAACAAGATTAATTCCCAAAGTTGATGGCTTGCTATAGACAAGAACATTTCTGATTTGTTGATAAACCAACCCCTAATACGAAGGTACCAGAAGTAGGTACACAAAGATCATACCAGAAAGATATACTCCAAAATATTAACAAAGGCAAGCTAAGCATAAAAAATTAACAAGCAAGATCAATCTCCAGATTGATAAAGAAACAAGTACAACCATGACATACATTAAGACACTACAATTGTTGTCATAAGTTCAACATCCAGCAACTCATACAAATAGAATGAAGAACACTCTTGATAGAAGACTAGAAAAGCAAGAGCGTTCTCCACAACTCCATAACAACAAGAATGCTTAAATCGTCCTTTAATGAACAGAAAACTCCTACAATTTACAAGTGCATTTCCATTATTCTACAAGGAATATACAAAGCTCACATTAGCAAAAGAAACACTTCAAAATATCAAAGATTAAAAGGCATGACTCAAAGCAAAAATGACTAGATCATTCTCCATGTTTAAGAACAATCGTTCTCTAGCTTTCGAGTTATGAATAAAGAACCTTCTTAAAACTGAAAATTCAACATAACTTTGAGACATCTATACTGTTGATAAAGCAACTTTCAAACACTATCCAAAGAAGATGACAAAGAAAGCATCAGATCTGGAAGTTCAGTAGAAAACAGAAGAAAAAAAAAAGAATGTTCAATCAAAAACATTCTTGGTTTGAAATATGACTTTTTTCCACAATCTAACACATGACAACTAGACCCTTTCCAACGATCAAATGAGTTGTCATCAACCTTCCTGAAGCTTATAAAAGGAACCTCATGCTCAAGAAAAAATGAAAGCTTCAAGAGCAAAGCAATACATCACTTACAAATATTTGCATACTTGAAAGCTTCTCAATCACAAACAAAAGATTCAGTTGTGTTTTCTTCTTCAAATATCATAATCATTCTACTGAATTCTTTTGTCAAGAATCTATTCTCAAACATGAGTTAAGCATACTCAGATTCTACCAATCTCTTTAAATCATCACTTTGTAACTCAAGACTTTAGTGTTAAATATAGTTTGAGTAGTGTGTAGAAAATTCTTTTATGGTTAAAAGGTGAAGTATAAAAATCCTCTCTAAAGATTGATAGGTGACCTGATTGAATCCATTTCTGGATGAAAAGGAATTGTCGTGTAACAGGTTAAGGTTGATCTGGACTAATGGTGTAAAACCAAGAACGTTCTCTATTTGAACACTTAGTGGAAAATCAAACGGTTATGAGGACTGAACGTAACATGGATTGGGTGAACCAAGATAAATCTTTGCGTGATATCTATTCTCTTATCTCTATTTACTTTCAGTTTTTTTGATTATCAAGTTAAATAGATAAGTTAAATTGTTGATTCTAACTAACCAAGAATGTTCTCCGTTTTCTGTTTTTAGAACCAAAAAGTTCTTTGTTTACTATTTTCACAATCAAGATCAATCATGAGTTATTTTCTTAAATTCTAACCATGAAATTTTAAAAAGGTGAAATCACAATTCAACCCCCTCCCCCCCTTTCTTGTGATTGACATTGCTACTTCAATTGACATCAAAGCAGTGCCTCTAAAGTTAAGCACCTAACAAGTGTTAGAGGAAAAGATTCAAGAAGAAGAAGTAATGTCATAATCCAACATGTGGTTAATGGAAAACTTAAAAAATAACGAGGTAAGCATTTCTAAAAAAGAAGAATGTTCTGAAACAAAAACATAACTTTCTCCAAAAAACTTGAAAAAGGAATAACGTTCCGGGTAGCTTTAAAAAGGGAAAACTTTTTGGAACAAAAACATTATTCTTTCTAGAAAGTTTGAAAAAAGGAGAACATTATGGAATTTTATCAAAATCAATTTCAAAGACGTTTAAAACTGATATTTTTACTCTACACCTACCTCACTACTTAACTTTCCTCCTAATATATTAGATTTCCTCCTAGTATATTAGACAACTCTTGCAACTGACCCGACAAATTTTAGTTAAACCCACTTAAACTGGTAAAAATCAGTCATGTCCTGTTCATTGACCAATAATTATTTATCTTGAAAAAAAGTCATAATGATATTAATTAGTTATAATATTAGAGGTTTCAAGGGTATGGCTCAAAGGAAAAAGGTTAAAGCGTAGATTCTTGCAAAGAAACCAAATGTAGTGTCTGCAGGAAACTAAGATAGAGTTAGTGGATCATTTTGTTTGCGAATCATTGTGGGGTTCCAAGGAAGTTGGTTTTTCATTTCAGCCTTCAGTTAGACAATTTGGTGGTATCTTACGATTGGGATGCTAATGTTTTTGAGACAGAGTTTTCTGTGAATTTGAATCATGTTCGTATGGTTTATGGAAAATGGAAGAAAGATGGGATGTGGAGTTTTATGGTGAACATATATGCTCTGTGTGATAGAAGAAGGAAAATGTTTTTATGGGAACAATTATCAGTAAGGATTTCCAATCAATTACAGCTAAAATGGTGTGTTTGGGGTGACTTTAATGCAATTCGTTTAGAGAGAGAAAGGATAGAAAGGGGTGAACATATGAGAACTAAGGATATGGTGAGTTGTAACTAGTTTATTGAAGAATTTGAGTTAGAACATCTCCTCCAACGGTAGACAAATGAGTTCGTTTGCCAGTTACGTAACTTTCAGTTCTTTGTGAGTTCACGATTGAAGTTGTCTATCAGATAATTTCTCTATTTTATTGTGTGATGAGGAAATTAACACAATTGTTTCGTATGTTGAAATATTGGTCTTAATTCCCAAAATACCAAGAGTTTGTTAGAGAACAATGACATCCATTTGGTGTGATTGGATTAGGGGTTATGTGTTAATGGAGAAATTAAAACTTATAAAAGGTGATTTGAAAGAGTGACGTAAGAATCATGGAAGCAACATTGAGGAGCAGGTCAACAAAGCTAAAGAGAGATTGAATTTGTTGGATAAGAATGGTGAATCTGAATCCTTAGGGGAGGTTGATATATTTGAAAGGAGATACATTCCATCTCAATTGTATTCATTATCAAGGGTCGGTTGCAATATGAAATGGCAGAAATCATGATGTTTGTGGTTACAAGAGGATGATGTGAACTCCAAAAAATTTCACGAGCTTTAGGCAAGTAGGAAAAGACATAATTCAATTACAAGCATTGAGGTAAATGGTGTCCCAATTCAAGGAATGGAAGGTATTCATGAAAAAGTGTTCTCTCATTTCTCAAATCAATATAAGTCAGTTTGTGTTGAAAGATCTGGGTGGCTAATTTACAATCCAATTCATCAGTGATTTCCATGCAATGATGTTGGTGAACTAGTTTAGCGAGGTAAAAGTTAAACATGCGATTTCAGAATATGATAGTTTTAATAGTCTTCGACTAGATGGAGTAAACTTTGGTTTTCTCAAAGAATTAAGAAATGATATCAAATTCAATTTTCATGATATTTTTGTGTGAGTTCCATGTGAATATACAAAGTGTTGTATGTACAAAGTGTTGTCTAAAATTCTTGCAAATAGATTGAAATAAGTCATAGGTCAGGTTATTGTAGATACTCAATCAACTTTTGTGAAAGAGATGAAATTATTAGACGGTATTGTGATTGCGAATAAAGTGGTGGATGAAGCTCATATGATGACAAATTATTTAATTCTTTTTAAGGTGGAATTTGAGAAAGATTATGATTCGGTGGAATAGAGCTATTTGGAAAGGTGATGGGTAAAATGGGATTTCCTGAAAAATGGAGAAAATGGAATATGTTAACTCAACATCAGCTTCAGAATTAGTTAATGGAAGCCCTACAAACGAGTTTAGGTTGTAGAGGGGCCTTCGACAAGGTGATTCTTCATCTCTATTCTTGCTTTTAAATGTTGTTGAAGGGTTGAATTCAATGACATGCATGATGGTGAATGTTGGTTTGTTTAAATATTCTCGTACCTACAATTTACGAATGATACACTTATGTTGGGAGAAAAAAGTTGGACAAATATATGAGCAATTAAGGCTATCCTTAAGTTGTTTAAGTTGGTTTTAATGCTTAAAGTAAATTTTCACAAGAGTGTGTTGGTGGGTGTGAATGTTAATAGTTATTGGCAAGATGATGCATCTAGTATCCTTAATTGTATAAGAGGTCAAACAATGTTTAAATATCTTGGTCTTCCAATTGGAGGTAATCCAAGAAGGATTGTGTTTTGGGCGACTCTTATTGAAAAGGTTCGTTCTAGATTGTCTAGTTTGAGGTCTTGCCATTTATCGATGAGTGTTCATGGTATTCTTCTCAAACCGGCCTTGTCTGATTTATCGGTCTATTTCCTTTCCTTTTTCAAATCTTCAACATATATTATTTCTCATCTTGAATCCCTTTTTAAATATTTTCTATGATGGGGGACTTAGAAATACAAAAAGTTTAATTGGATAAAGTGGGATAAGGTGTGACTTGGTCAGGAGAAATGAGGGTTGAGTATTCGAAGGTTGCATGAGTTTAATTATGCGTTATTAGGAAAATGGTATTGGAGGTTGATGACAAATTGAAGTGGTTTGTGGTTTAAAGTTTTACAATCAAAATATAGTGTGGATCGAGATGTAGTGAGGGGTCGAAGTAGTATGGAATCTCTCTGGTGGAATGATATTAAATTAATTGGTGAATGTGTGAGCTTAAGCAAGGGGAAATGATTCAATAATAATTTGTTTAGAGTCGTGGGCAATGGGGTCAACACATTGTTTTGGCGGAGTCCTTGGTTGGAGAGCGAAGTGCTTTTCGATAAATTTACTATATTGTTTGGGATAGCTAACAACAAAAATATGCTGGTAAACAAATATGTTTCGAGAGGGATGAGGTGTTGATGGTGGCAGATGGAGTTGGAGATGATATTTGTTTGCGTGGGAAGAATATTTGGTGTGCGATTGTTGTGTTTTGTTCTCTAATTTTTTATGCATAAATTCGTTCCAGATATGGTTTTGGAAACTTAAACATAATGATGTTTACTCAATTAGAAATACATACTCAACTTTGATTGTAGCATAGGAGTATGACTGGTCTCACATCATTAACTTCATTCAGAACAAGGTGGCACCTTTGAATATTGAGTTATTCGCTTGAAGGTTATTAAACAATCGAATCGTATTCCTACAAATGACAACTTGACAAAATGCAAAATAGTGAATTTAGACAATTTATTAGGTAAATGTGGATGTGGCACTAAAGAAACTTTATAACATCTTTTCTTTTATTGTAAGTTTTGTGGGAAGATGTGGGTTGCAACTTGCAACATTGAAGTGGTCGGGGATGGTTGGAAATGGATTCTCTAACTTTGGTAATTGGTAACTTCGGTAATTTTAGTGTATTTAGAAAATAAATAATTAAATTAAATAAATAAAAATTATTTAGATGAAAGATAATGATGAATTATGAGAGAGATAAGAACAAAGTTACCAAATGTAGAGGATTGAAAGGTAGACAATCTCAACTCGAAGATGGTTTGCTCTTTAGCATGACACCTTTTAAACATATTCAATAATTTTACCATTTATATTTGTTTAACAAAATGCAAGCTTGCATTTGGACCATTTGAAAAGTATTAAAGTCTTTAATCAAAAGATTACTTCTTTCAAATATTTGTTACCTATTTCTATAATCTCACAATCAAACACACTCTTGGTGCCTTCTTATCTCTCTCTATAACTGTTGTACTTGGTCTCTTTAGTTGACTGACCAATTTCCTCACCAAAATCCCACACCTATTTGCTATCCGCGCAATTAATTCCATTCCTCTGATGTCCGGTTTTCTTCAGCCAGCCTTTTCACGTGTTCAATTTCTTGCTTTGAATCAACCTACGTCTTTAACATGGTCTTCATCCATTTCCTCCACAACACCCATAACCTGTTCGACGAAATTCCCAAACGAAAACCACTTCAATTCTTCAAAGCCACCTCCTTCTTTTCGCGTTCAATCGTTGAAGCGGGTTTCGAAGCCATCATCTGAAGGACTTCAGAAGGACACTAAGAAGGACTTGTCACGAATTCTCCGAACTGAAGCTGCTATTAGAGGTGTGGAGAATAAAGCTAAGTCGTGGAAGCATAAACAGCTTTGGCCTAAGGCGGTTCTTGAAGCATTGGATGAAGCCATCAAAGGGTGTCAGTGGAAAACTGCTCTCGAGGTTCGTCTTAATTTTAATTTTTTGCTGTGAAATTTTTGTTTTTAAGTATTATCCTTTATTCTGTTGAATGTTTTCTTTGGTATGGTTTAGTTGATTTTTGATGGGGTGTGCGGGTGAAGTTAGTGTCATGTGCTATGAAGCAGTAAGACGGGCACAGGACAAAGGATACGAGAACACATAGACAATTAATAGTAATAATTTAAGAAAATAGAAGTGATTGTTAATATGGGACGCTGACATGTCTTCAGTATGAGGTGGCAATACTACATATGTGATGTGAATTTATTTATTTACATTTTTTTTCAAATAATTTTTGAGTTGAGTGCAATGCAATGATTCATGGTGGTATGAAGCTTTTTTTAAATGATTGAATTAACTGAGCTATTTGTTTGTTTTTAGGTTTTTTTTTCTTCAGGTGGATGATGAAATTATGGGGTATGGGAGGGTGGACTTAGTGTCATGTGTATTTATTCCTTTTCATGTTTTGACAATTAAATTTTGGATTGAATGCAATGCAATGATTCATGGAGGGTATGAAGCTGATTTTAAATGATTAAATTGAGATTTTTTTGGTAGAAATGGAGGCTCTTGGGGTTATGGATTTTCTCGATTGCCTCTTGGTTTTGTAGATAAATTGAAAAAGTATGTCAACTGTGACATTCTGTCCTGTAAATCCAAGAGTGCCTCGAAAGTGAGCTGTTTCATGATGCTTTGGTTTTTTCTGTTCTATTTTTCATTTTGCATGTGACTCACTGACTTCTTTTAATTTGGATGAAGTTTGAATGTGTTAAGAAAATCTTGAATATGACAGAAATTATGGTCTTCCAACTTTAATGCCATTGGTTTTTTTTTTTGTCTGCTCATTTCCTAATTCTACTCCCATCCTTGAATCACTCATTCACCTACTACTACTTGCACGCACAAACATAAGCATACTTTGCAAAACTAGTGACACTTTGGAATATATTATTAGACATGACTGGATTTTTGTTTTAAGTCGCGAATCATGACCGAAATTGATTAACCTTTTAATCTTCAGTTGTGTCTATGTAAAGTGACCAATTTCCTTTTGCAGATTTTTGCACTTCTTCGCAAACAACATTGGTATGAGCCACGATGCCAAACATATACTAAGCTGTTGATGATGCTTAGCAAATGCAAGCAGCCTAAAGAGGCTAGTCAGGTCTTTGAGATCATGCAGTTTGAAGGGCTTAAACCTACTGTTGATGTCTTCACTGCTCTTGTAAGCGCTTACGGCCAAAGCGGTCTCCTTCGTCAGGCATTTTCTACAGTTGAAGAAATGAAATCAGTCGTTGATTGCAGACCAGATGTTTATACGTATTCTGTTCTTATAAGTTGCTGTGCGAAATTTCGTCGATTCGATTTAATTGAAAGCGTTCTTGCGGATATGTCATATCTAGGCATTGAATGTAACAGTGTGACATATAATTCCATAATCGACGGATATGGTAAGGCTGGCATGTTTCAGCAGATGGAGAATTCATTAACAGATATGATTGAAAACGGAAACTGTCAACCGGATGTTTTCACGCTAAATTCTTTGATAGGATCGTATGGAAATTGTGGAAAAATTGATAAAATGGAGAAGTGGTATGATGAGTTTCAGCTAATGAATATAAAGCCAGATATAAAGACATTCAACATGATGATAAAGTCCTACGGAAAAGCAGGCATGTACGATAAGATGAAAACTGTGATGGATTTCATGGAGAGGAGGTTTTTCACTCCGACAATTGTAACGTATAATACTGTTATTGAGGTTTATGGAAAAGCTGGAAAAATTGAGAAGATGGATGAGCACTTTAAAAAAATGAAGCATATAGGAATGAAACCGAATTCTGTAACTTATTGTTCGCTTGTCAATGCGTATAGCAAAGCAGGGCTTGTTGACAAAGTTGATTCAATGTTGAGGCATGTAGAAAATTCTGATGTAGTTTTGGATACTCCCTTCTTTAATTGCATAATTAGTGCTTACTGTCAGGCTGGCGACATAAAAAAAATGGGCGAATTATTCTTGGCAATGAAAGAAAGAAACTGTGAGCCTGACAGCGCCACCTTTGCTTGCATGATCCAGGCTTACAATTCCCAAGGCATGACTGAGGCTGCTAAAAAGATGGAGTACATGATGATTACTGCCAAAGATAGCTTAGGTATGTTGCAATTTCCACAACTTTTTCTTTTGGTGCAATTTGTATGTTTTAGTCCTATTTTGCTAGATAGAAAAATTCCTTGTTTACTAAACATCCATTGGTCTGTGAGTGTACGCACTTCTGGGTGCACGACAAGTCTTACTATCTTACCCTTCTGTCAACTTTCGTGCAAGCTCTAGTAGCATCCTTTTTCATCGTCATATAGGGCCTATCATTTTGTATTCTTGATGATTATGGCTGAGTCTTGACGCCGGAGAACAGTATTCGCTTAGCATGGTGAAATTAGTCCTTGGGAAGCCAGAACTTGTAGCTTTCTATGTCTTGATAATTTTTGCTATTTTCAGCAATAATTATTTATGCTTCATGAGTTTTTCTTCAAACACATTCTCTCACATTTGTACTTTCTATTGATTCTTTATCCCATGAATGATTTTTATAATATAATAATGGTAATAATAACACTGACCCGTTGTACCAAATGTTTGATTAATAGGTACCAAGTTGATTGGATGCTAGCATGACCAATTTTGATTGCAGACTACACATTTATATTCATCAATTTCCACGGTGATCCTATGTCGGAAAGATTTGTGAACTTTAGCAGGTAAACAGAGATTCTTCTTCACTACATGGATATTATGGGTGAAAATCATTCTTTATCTGTCAATTTGGCAGTTGTTCACTATAGGTTACTATTTTTATTTATAGTAGTCGGATAAAAAAGAAGATATAAAATTATTAACTTGTAAGTGTGTAGTTATTAGGACTTAGATTAGGAGAATTAGTTACTTGAAGTTGGTTATAAGGTAGTTAGGATTATTGTGTATAAATAGGGAGCTATGTAGTCAGTTTAGGATATCTTTTAATATTGTAATCAATTGTTGAATAGAGTATAGTCTTTATTGTGAAGTGGAAACCCTTGGAGGAGAGTATTCTTTCCTATTATTTCTTATTATCTTACCTTAATGCAAGTGTTCTTCCTCTAATTCTTTTGGAATCTAATTCTTGGGCTCCTAACAAAGCAATATTTTGGATGAGTTCTTTCAAATGGTGGATTTTCAAATGGTGGAATCTAATTCTTGGGCTCCTAACATTCATGACTTTGGATGAGTTCTTTCAAATGGTGGATTTTCAACAGGATCTATTTTTGGAAAATTTAACTGTATTTGAATATCATATGCATGAAAAACATTGTCCTCCTTGAATTTTCTTTTTCCATAGTTCTTATTGCTCTTTCGCATTCTACTATGACAAAATTCATTAATATTGTAATAAGACCATTCACAATGTCTATCTCTGTGGGTCCCACATGGTTTTAATATTAAACTATTGAAATATAATGATTTTTAGTTATTGATAGATGATATAAAGTTATTAGTGAGACCCATTTAATAAATTCTTTTGTAGTGTTGGGTTGGAGGGATTGAGTGTGTATTAAGTTGAGTTTAATAGTTAAAAAGTTATAAATGAGTGATGTGTTATTTTATATTGTCAAATTACATTTTTTTATAAACTATCAAATTACTTTGAAATCATCAAATGCATACTAAAATCCCTGAAACACTGTATGCATGTCACCCGATTAGGGATGACAATAAAATCCGCACCCGCGGGTACCACCTAAACCTGCTTGATTTGGGCGGGGATAACCCACTTTAACTTGGTGTGGGTGCAGATTTTCTCCGACATTAAAATTCGGAGGCGGGGAGGGGTTTGGGGGTGGTGATATCCACCCCGCACCCGCACCCAAACCCGCCCCGCAAGTAATATTATTGAAATTTTTAAATTTTATATACATATACATAAACATATTGAATATATTTAATATTTTTTTAAATATTAAAAATTATAATTTTATCTTTATAGAAAATATTTTTTAATTTTATTATTATTTAATAATTATTATTTTATTATAATAAATATAATTTTTAAATTTATAATTTTATATATATGAGTGGGTGCGGGCGGAGATGGGTGCCAAAATTTTACACCCACTATGAAACGGGGGCGAGGGAGGGGGCGGGTTTTCCCCGATTAGTCGGGTGCGGGTCTGGAGGAGACAAAATCCGCCCCCTCCCCGCCTCGTTGCCATGCCTACACCCGATTGTATCATCGGTTGTGTCATTGCCTCGTGTTAAGTGGACAAGAAACCGTGGAAGTTTTGTTGACGAGTGTTTGAACCAATTACTTTTATGTTTGGTCTGACGGTGAAATATAGGAGAAAATTCAGGGGTGAAATTTTAAGGGAAGTGAGTTCTATAGGAGTAAAATTTCTTATCTTTAAGGGGTAAATGTTACCTCACAAATAGGTAAAAGTTGACTCCTTACGCATTCTTGTTCTCTCCTCTCCATTCTCACACTTAAACATTTCTTTCTGTCTCTTGATTGTCAATACTCGTCAGCGCTGTCTTGACTTACATGAAACCACTGCACATATCAGCACCATCTCCAGCTACTTCCACGCCAGTGTGTTGTTGACTGGAATAAGATCTTGTCGATGTGGCTAGGGAGGGGACAATTGGAAAAGAACTAGGTGGTGGTGAACGTGGACTTATTGGAGTTATCTTGCTAGCAGTATGGATAGCTATGAACATTTGAATTAGTAATGATGGTGAAAAATTGCGATTGGCATGGTTTACTCGAGATGAAGGTTATGACAGCTTTGCAGTTGTAGTGAACTGGAAATGGAAAACAATGAGAACTAGGGGACATTGAAATTCAATGCCATTGATTTCCTGCTGCATAATAACTTTTCACAAGGTACAAAACTTGCAAAGTATTTTGGACTGGACCATGCAGCGAGACCAAAAGTTCGATGGTCCAAGACATGAAGGTTAAAGGATTAGACCAGCTGCAAAGATGCCACCTCCCTTTTCAGTTGAAAGGAGATGATTCTGTCTTTTTGTGTGTAAACTAAGGTAGACTAATCCCTCAAGTTAGCTTACATCTATTTAAGAGGTTGACATCTCTCAATATAAATTCCGTCTATTTTAAAGGACAAGAAAATTCTTAATGTCAACATTTACTCTAAATTTTCTCATTTATGTGTATCTCTCATTTTAGTTGTATATCACTTGTGACTTGTAACTTTTTTAACACTTTTATTGCCAATCTTGAAGAAGGTTAATCCTTATTGTTGGTTGTTCCAAGTAGGAGTGTACATAAACTGATTCTATTTAAGAAAAAATTATCCTAGAAAAACTAAAAGTCGAACAAATTAATGTAGAAAAAAACGGAGATTTTGTAATCGATTGGATTAAACTTAGATTTGATTTTAAAATCCCACTTGATTCAATTTTTCAAAGCAAACTCCTCTATATATATAATCTATGCAATATGCCAGATTACGTACATGTGTACTTTTGTTTAAATATTAATGAAGTTATCATACTTGTTAATGAAAAATATGTTTAAATAAAGATAGTGTTTAATAAACAATTCAACATTCAAGTAAAATTACATTTAAGTGCAAAAGGCAGCCATTGTAAATTAGATATGCTGCTTCCTAAAAAGGATAAAAAGTTGTTTATTGTTCAGACTTAAATCAAACAATGATTCATTTAAAACTTTATTATATTGCATTATAGATGAATTTTTCCTTCAAGGTTGATCCAATTAAATCCACAAATAATTTAATTGTTTCTATTGAATGCTTTTGTACCTTGTTTAACAAACACTAATTGTTTTCTTGAGTGTGTCTTTATCATTGTAACACTTAATTGTTATTGAGCTTTATGCATAAGGATCTACATCATCACCCCCATCTGCATTGTATGCTGAATTTGGAAATTTGTATGTACTCTGCTGAATTTGGAAATTTGTATGTACTCTGCTGGGAATCTATGTCTGTTCTAACTCAGAGATGACAACAATGGCGTGCACATTGGACTAATGGTATGTTTGAGATTTGAGTTTGAGGAAAAGGGAGGGGAATGCTTATTTTTCATTTCTAAAATGTTTTTCAAATCAATTAAAAGAGTAATTGAAATATAATTGTCATGATATACATTTAGCCCTCCAAAACGCCCCCCTCTAAAACCCAGCCCAACTCAAACATACCCCAAATGCTTCGGTTGGCTTGCTGTAAGCCAAAATGCGCATATTTCACCGCGCATTTGCTTCTAACAAATTCCCATAAATCCATAATTTAGGAGGTGTGCATTCGGGCTGCACAAATTTGATGGGTTTTTAAAATGCATACATCTGGATTGATGTTCGAGGCGGGAAAAGCAGACCCCATTACTATGTGTATTGTATCCCATCAAGTCACCAATATAATTGTTGGGTATTCAATTATGAGTCTTTAGTCCCACATTGACCAATAATGGAGGCTGCAATGGATATATAAGGAGGATGATCCATACACCTAATGCCTTAAGGTTTTGGGTTGATATGTGGTGTCTAAGTCTCTTATTAATCCTTGTTTAGCCCATTCCGAATGTTGTGCTCCTCCGGACTCCCCAACAAGTGGTATCAGAGCCTGGTTTGGCTTGGTGGGGGAGCAAAATAAAGAGACTCGGATCTAGTGGATCAAGTCTAGTGGTCAAGTGGTCAATAATTGAGGGGGAGATTGTTGGGTATGGGGAGATTGTTGGGTATTCAATTATGAGTCTTTAGTCCCACATTGACCAGTAATGGAGGCTGTAATGGATATATAAGGAGAATCCGAATGTTGTGCTCCTCCGGACTCCCCAACAATAATCTCTAAAATGGTATGGGTCCTGCAATTAGCGAAATTTCAAAATGCTTCTTTATTGAAATTGTTTTATCACATTAATCTTTGTGTAACAATTTTAGCGATTAAGTCGACGGATATAACATATTGGATGTAATTGATGATTTTAATTGTACATTGTTTTAGAATTTCGTTAATTTTAAAAATTAAATTGTTTGATCCATAATTTAGTTTATGTTAGGATGTGCAAATAGGGATAATTAGGAGTTTGTTAGTAGTTATGTTCCTAGGTTGTTAGTAGTGGTATAGGTGTACTTGCTTTGGTGTTTTTGTTATTAGTTAGTTACCTAGACCTAATCTTTATCCTAATGTATTGGAACTTGGAAGTCTTTAAATAGAAGCTTCCACCCCTTTAGAAAAGAGTTTTTATCAACTTTAGAAATTGAGTGGTGTAAACCATTGTAGGAACACATCCGCTCTTGTGTATCATTTTCTTGGGAGAAGTTCTCTTTTATTATTTCTTATCTTTTCTTTCTAAATAACAGTGTTCTTCCTCTAAATCAAGGAATCCAATTCTTGGGTTCCTAACAGTTTCACTTTGAAGATTATTTTTGTAGCTATATTTTTGGGTCTAATTGAATATAACTATTTTTGTTTTGAAATCTATAAATTCCAATAAATTATCATTGAAATAGTGTTAAAGTTCTTTAACTAGTGACAAGAACTAGCTAAAAGGGATGAGGGTGTCCAAACATCTATATACATCCAACAATCACAAAACTTTGGTAATGTGGGATTAAATTCTATGTTAATGTTGCTCATGCTTTTATATGTTTTGAAAAATATGTCTTGAAATGGTTTTTTTGCTTTGCTATATATCACGTAACACTTTTAAACATATGTGGGAAATATATATATATATATATATATATATGCGTGCGCGCGCACACGCATTTGCATATGTGTGTGACTATGGTTCAAACAACTTTGGCCATCACGCAAAGCACATAATTGATGAAAGTATAAGATAGGAGGAACAACATCGAGACTCTCATTTTAGTTTATGAAATACCTTAAAAAAGCTCACTCACCCACTCGGATGGAGTTGAGAGAGAGAGTCATTTAGTGGTGTTGTGGTATTGTAATTCTTTCATCTCAATATTGGTAAAAGAAAACCCAACACTAAGATGAGTAAACAAATTTAAACATATAAAAAAGAGTTTCTTTTATCATCTTTTGCAAACTTGAAAGGGCGAGGACTAGATAATCAAGAGAAAAATCATTCCAACCGTCTCTACGAGAAGACGTGGTTAAACTAAAGTTTTGTACTCTTCCACATTCTTCATCCTAAGACCATTCTTCTTCGTTTGTTAATAATCATTGCTCAGCTCACCTAACAAATCTTCATATGTTTATCATCACCTTACCACAAAAATTGACTTGAATCCTACTTATTGCAATCAAAACTTTCCTTGGGAATTTGTAAAATAATTAAAGGGATACTACTAATGTAACAATTCCACTCCTAAATCTTTTTATAAGTGTATTTTGTTAAAATTATTTGAATGATATGTTTATTAAGTAAGTAAACTAATTGTTTTGTAATGGATGCATTATACTTAGAGCTAGTAGTATAATTAGAATTGTTGAGCAATGGACCACACACACTCTCACCCTAATTTTTTCCTCTTAATGGAGCCTAGCAACGAATTCATTTCCCTTTTAAAATCTTTGTATGTATGAGTGTTGGGGTTATTTGGGTTAGAGGTAGTGATTAAATACTATAAATGGGGTTTCCCAAACAATCATGCATGCGGGGAACTTTTTTTGCATGCATCAAATGAGAATGATTTATGTGTTGAGTATGCATTGTAAATCTGATTGTCTGATAATTGATGGTTGAGTTATGTTTATGATTAGTGAGTGTTTGAGGACTGTATTGTGAAAACAGAGGGAAATTCTTGAATTTCGCAGAATTTCGCTGAGTCAAAATGAATTGGCTAAGCGAAAACAACCTTAGGACCAAAATTGTGGCTTCAAACTTAAATTCACTAAGCCAAACAAAAATTTGCCGAGCAAAATTGATAAAAATTGAAATTATTTAACCTCTGATTTAAACTGGCTAAGTAAGTTATTTTTGGCTGAGGGAAATTGACATACTGAAATTTTCTAGTTTGATTTAGTAAAATGGTTGAGCCAGTTTAGTTTTGCTAAGTTAATATTTTGGTGTTCTTTTTATTTGCTACTTATTCATACTTTGACTTGTGAGTGATGTTTATTGACATAGTGATTACGTATGCATGTTTTACGAATAATAGTTGTGATTTATGAATGAAGCTTAAGATTTATAACTTGACCTCTACCTTCATTCGAGTTTAAGATTAAGGATGGTCATCGCCAACAACCTACTTCACCCCTTACTTTTATTTTGATGTTTTCACACTCTAATATGAGTCCATAAACAAAAAGCATTTGTTCCTTTGATTCTTCATCCTCCGATCAACAATTTATGGATAAAACGTAAAAAATAAAATATGATAACACGTTTCAAAAAAATCAATTTCAAAATTAAGTCAAAAAAACTTACCCTAAATCAAAAAAGTAAGTTGTGGATAATATAACTATTATTCGTTTTGGCGCTAGTTTAACTCAAATCAGATTTACAATGAAAAATAAAAGAAGTATTTTTGAGAAAAATCATAATGACTAAAATTTTAGAAAAGTATGTTAAAGTAACTAACTAAACAAGGAAAAAATAAATACTGAAATTTAGATAAAAAATTATGAACAATTATCAATTACTAGAATTGATTTTCTCCACTCTCGTGCGCTAGCTCTCAGCTCTTTGTTTCTCTCGCGGTTATTTCTTTTGCTACAACGTAGGCTGCCTCTTTCTTTTCTGATTAGGTTATTAATTAATTAATCCCCCACATAGTACTTCAATTTTGTTTGGTTAATTAAGAGTAACTGCCGCTAACCACTGTCAACACCGTCGTACACCAACTCTGCCTTCTCCTTCGAGGCATACTATAAATTTGCGCATCACTTTCATGTTTGTTGTTCTGCTCTCTATCTTTTTACTGCCATCATTGTATCAAGCTTATATTAAAAATGTGATTTTCCTTATACTAAAATTGAAACTTGAGTTTTGTATTTGAAAATTTATTTTTAAGAATGTACTAAGATTTTGCTTCAAAAAAACCTTGCTTTGGTTTAGAATTTTTCTGAAAAATGAGTTGAAATCGGCTTTATGAGTTTATGATTTGATTGAAAGCTGGATTTTGAAGTAAGGCTTAGGTGTTTAGATGATTTCCGATGCGTCACTGTGCGGAACGTGATTAGCTTGGGATACTGTGATAGCTTTTGATTGCCTTGCTTTATTATTATGAAACATGAATCGTTTTTTTAAATGATGGTTAAACCCTTATTTTATTTGAATCTTGTTTATTCATTTATTTTTTTCTTTCCTTCCAAAATAAATAAATTCAATGTTGCTTCCATTTATGTTATAACTTGAAGGTTTTTTTTTAAAGAAATTCATTTTATTTTAATAATTATATAAAAAAATTATTTTTAAAGTGGTTAATTAGATGCGACATCTTGTTAATCTTTAAGTTATTAGAACACAGATTGTGAGAACTTGGTGGTTCTAAATCTCATCTTCACAAATAAATTAATAAATTATAAATTATAAAAAAATTAATAAGTAAAAATTAGTAAAAGTTAACTAAAAATAAAATCTTTTAATCCCGGAGTTACATAATACAATTATATATTTTGATAACTCTAAAATTTATTTTTATAAATAAATAGATCTAAAATCGACTTTTTTTTAAAATTTAATTAATTATATGTTTTTAATCTTGAAGTCGTTAAGATGCAAATTAAACTATTTGTTGGTTTTAAAACTCAATTTAAAAATAAAAAAATAAGATATTCTTAAGAGGATTAAATTAGATGTGACATCTTTTTACTCCTTGAATTTTGAGACACGAGTTGTACAATTCGATCGTCTTAAAATTCATATTTTAAGATAATTATTCAGATCAAGCAAGTTTATTTCTTTATGTTTGTCAAAATTAATTTTTTTTAAATAACAAAAATACAATTTATTTAAAAGCAATCAACACATCCACATTTTCTACCAAAAACTACGTAGCTTTGATTTCTCCATCGCACTGGGAGATACGTATGAGCAAGATCACACTCTTGTCAAGCACAATAATAAAAACTTTTTTTACTCTTTTAAACACGCTTTTAGCTCAAAAAAATCATATTTATAAAAAATAATTTTATATCCATATTTAATAATAATAAGAAATAAATATAGTTAAGTTGATATAATTGTGCACAATTAATTATAGGTAATTGTGTTTTAACGGATATCGTAGGATGCTAATACCTTCCCTACGCATAATCGACTCCCGAACTCAAAATCTGGTTTCAAAGACCATTTTTATATTTTTTATTTTATTTTTAAGGGTTTCCAATATTTTCCCTAATTTAAAATAAATTTTGGTGGCGACTCCATTGAATTCGAGGAAAACTCGAAATTTTAGGCCGCGACAGCTAGGGACATTTAGAGAGTCAAGCCTAACAAATTAATTGTGCATAATGTTTTTTTTAACTTTTTTTATATTTGTTTGTTTTTTATTTTCATTTTCATTTTCTTTTTGTGTATATTATTTTTTTAATAAGTATTAGCTGACATTATAATATATTTTTTTAAGCTAGTAGATCATTTTATTTTATTTTATTTTATTTATCTATTTATTTTGTATATGTATATATGTTTTGTTAGTATTATAGATTTATTGAATTATGTTTATTCAACACCTACACTTTTATTGAGACACACACTTATGAGTGGAACCTTATTCTCGGGTTTGAACAAAACTTAAGTTTATATTCGAGATTGCGTAGTGATAGCCTTCTGGATGTACATCATGTTTGGTTAGCATGAAGATCTCACCTAGGGTCTGATCTTGTTGAGGTTATTGTCACTCCAAATAGTTTACCTATTGTTGTTGACAATATTCCAAAATAGGATTATTGGCTCTAGGAACGGTGTTTAGAACCATAGAGCCTCCCTTGTGAGAATTTCACTACATAAGCCAATAGATCCTTTCATTGTAAGAATATCCATAAAAACCAAAAAAGTTATTTCATATATTCAAGAGTTTATATATATATTAGTTTCATTCATATCTCATGACATTTTTTTCTCTTTTTTTCTAAGGAAAAATAAAACATAATAGCGTTTTGCATAAATTTTCAGGATTTTTGGGAATCATACAAATCTTAGTCACGTGTTATTTAAGTGGACAATGGGATCGGAAAAAAGAAAAACCTTATTTTTAAAGTTCAAGCAACCTGATTTGAAAAGTTTAAGAGACATCAGCAATCAAATGAAAACTATACAACGTGATAGTTTCTTTCACAAATATGGGAAGATCCTAAATCTCTTGGCAGTAAATGTGCAAACAGGTGCCCTCACGGCATTGGCTCAGTATTATGATTCTCTCTTAAGATGTTTCACCTTTCAAGATTTTAAGTTGGCCCCAACATTAGAGGAATTTGAACGAATATTGGGTTACTCCCTAGAAAGAGGAAATCCTTATCGATATACTAAGCAACCACAGAAGTTGGACACAATTTCTGAAGTGTTGAAGATCGAAATAAGAGAGTTGGCAAGTACAAAAGAGGAAAAATGGGCTATTCATGGGTTTTCAAGAAAATATCTAGAGCAAAAGTGTCAAGATTTAGCCGTTAAAAAAGAATGGAGTACTTTTATAGATGTTTTGGCTCTCATTATCTATGGTATTGTTTTACTCCCAAACCTTGATAACTTTGTAGATTTTGTTGCCATAAATGTCTTCTTAGCTTTTAACAAACATAAACAAAACTCAGTTCCCATGATTCTAGCTGATGTAATACTACTCTTTGCATATGCGACATGAGAAGAAGGGGGAACAATTTTGTGTTGTGTTCCAGTGTTGTGTTCCAGTGTTGTATACTTGGTTTGTGTCGCACATGTTCAAGAAAGGGTATCACGTTGGGGTTAAGAGTGATCGTGAATGGGCTCAGAGTATAGCTAGCCTTACTGGGGATACAATTTCATGGTACTATAGAGAACAAGGGGTGGAAGAGGTAATATGCCGATGCGGAGATTTTCCAAATGTACCTCTCATGGGAACGAAAGGATGTATTAATTACAATCCAATGGTAGCTCTGAGACAACTTGGTTACCCCATGTTGGACAAACCAAATGATAAGTCATTAGAAGCTTTTGTTTTGCACAATACGGGGATAGTAAACCAACCAATGTTGAGAAGGATAAGTCGAGCCTAGGAATTGATCATTAGAAAAGGAAAAGTACTCAGATGTAGAAGTTGCAGCACAAAAGAACCTTATCAACAATGGGTAAAGAAGAGAGTCCAAGAAATGAAGTTGTCTTTCCACAGTACACCCTCAAATGATTGGCAAATGCCTGAACATGTCTTTGTTACAAAGGAAGAAATAGAAGAGCTCAAAACATTATTGTTAAAATCTGAAGAGGAGAAAAAACAGCTACAAGCAAAGTTAGAAGAAGTCTCCCGAGAGAACGAGAACTTACGATCAGAAAACACGTGTAAAAGTCAGTTTATTGAAAGAAGCAGCAAAAGGTTGAAAATTGAAAAAGAAAATAAACTTGACATACTAGATTGTTTGAGAGGTGCAAACGAAGAGTTAGATGTGCGAAAGGAAGAGAAGAATGCAGCTATCAAAGAAGCCTATATGTGGAAGCAGTTGTGGACAAAATCAGCAAACTCTGAGAAGAAAATAAACAAAGAGTTTGAAGATTTAAAGAAACAACTGAAAGAAATGGTAGCTAAATACGAGAGTCAAGTAAGGAATGAGAGGTAACAAAGGAAGAAATTGAAGAATTACTCTCAAAACACCAAGATGCACTGAAAAAAAGAAATGGAAACTTCTAGTGAGTTGAAGAATTACATTGATTATCAAGAAAATATCTATAATGACTTGAAGGATGAAACCATATATTGGGAGGAGCGTTTCATGTTGTTGCTTGGACAATTGAAGAATCAAGAGATTTATAAAGAGTTGGAAGATAAAGGAAAGCATTGGAAAGATTGCTTTTCAAAATTAACAATGCTAGCTAATTAGGCAATCATAAAAATTCCAAAACACTTAAGAGAGATTGATGCAATCATGCACCCACTCAATACTCCAATCAAAGTCTACAAGTTCGTTGAATATTGCAAACATTTGGTAGAAGAATTGGAGGAGAGGATTGGTTTTCCTATTGAAAGAGATGATTGAAATACCATAGTCGATGTAGTTTTTAATTTAAATGCAATGTACTTTTTTTCTCATCAATGAAGGATTTGTTGTTTTTGTTTACCGATTCCCATATTTCTTCTTCACTAATAATTCGTTTTATTAAAATTTACGTAAAATTTATGATTCCCCAACATCTAAATAAAAAAAAGAGGTAATAATTGCATTACATTCATGTTTAATACATACTCATAAATTTTTTATTGTTTTTACAAAAAAAAAAAAAAACAGAAAAAATCAATAAAACTGTTTCCCCGACATCCTTATCGGACTCGTGCAAACTCAAAGATCATGGAGGAACTTGAGCAAAATCAAGAGGTGATGAGAATGGATGTCAACCAATTGAAGGACAAGGTTGATCAAATCTTAGAAGCTATACAAGCTTTGTCAAGGAAGGGGAATATAGATGAGAATCCTCCGGCTGCAAATGAAGAACAACAAATCACTCCTTCTCACCCACCAGGCTTTACATCGACTACCCAACAACCTCGTACAACAACTACGCAATTTCCTATGTGCGGTCTTCCACCCGGTTATACTCCACCTTTAGTCGTCAACCCCAAAAACCCAAACCAATCACAAATTCCATCTCCTCTGGGCTATCTGCCACCCCAAAACACTCAACCCTCAGAAAATATTCCATATATTGCATCCGAAGTACCCCATTTCGATGCTAATGGGAGTTGGTATCAACCACACATTGGGGATGATACACAATCAAAGGAAAAATTCCATGTCTTGGAAGAGCGAATAAAAGCAATTGAGGGGTATAATGTTTATACCCTTGAAGCTTTCGATATGTGCTTGGTTCCTGATGTGACTATCCCTCTCAAATTCAAGGTTCCTGACTTTGAAAAATACAAGGGCAACACATGTCCTAAAAATCATCTAACTATGTATTGCAAAAAAATGGCATCTCATGCTCATAATGATAAACTTCTCATTCACTTTTTCCAAGACAGTTTGAGTGGGGCATCGTTAAGTTGGTATGTGCATCTTGAGCGAAATCAAATTCGTTCATGGAAGGACCTAGCTGATGCCTTTTTGAAGCAAGACAGGTACAACATTGACATGGCCCCTGATAGGATGCAATTGCAAAATTCATTAAAAAAAGGACAACGAAGCTTTCAAAGAATACGCACAACGGTGGAGGGAGTATAACCTCCATTATCTTAAAGAGAAATGGTTGGTATGTTTATTGATACTCTCCAGTTGCCTTTTTATGACAAAATGATTGGGAGTATATCATCAAACTTTTCTGACCTTGTCATGATAGGAGAAAGGATACAAAATGGGATGAGGAGTGGCAAGATCGTATGTGCAGCAACTAGCGTGAAACGATCCCATACGACATTCACAAAAACAAGAGAGGGGGATGCCAATACTGTAATGGTAAACCCCAAAGTCTCCTATTTTCTACCCATCCATTCTTATCGACCCCCAAATTTCCAGCCCCCGATACCACAAACTCCTTACGTCCCTTATCCATATGTGGCCGCAACCACACAAATTTCATACCCTCAATATCACCCTTCAAGACCATCTTTTTGTCAACCACCACCTACCACATTTTCCCCACAAAATCAATGGAACCAGAACCCAATCTCAAATCACTACAGACCACCTGTCAATCGAGAAAAAAGGATAACCCGTTTTGATCCAATTCCCGTCACGTATAGCCAATTGTTGCCCCATTTACTTCAAAATTTAATGGTAGTCATAAGACCAATGAAACCTCTTGAACCACCATTTCCAAAATGGTATAATCCAAATTCCAAATGTGAATATCATGCAGGAGCCGTTGTGTCACGACCTGAAATTTAAATGCCGTGACCGGCGCACAAGCTATACTCCTAGCCTGGCAAGCCTATCCACTAACTTAACAATTAAACAACTAAATCTCTCTTTAATAATTTAAAAATATATATATATGTTTTTTCTCGAAATTTCGACAGAGTATGCTCTGTAACTTCAACATTTCCAAATTTTGTAAAATCCCTGTTCAGCTTTCAATCCAGTCATAATTCAAATAACATAATCAAATTGCTTAATAAACTTCCCAAAAAAACTAAATAGACTTTCTAGACTCCAAAATAGCTGCAATTTACATAGACTCGACAAATGTTACAAAAATGGTCCTTGATCAAAGAGGCCTAACAAAAAGAAGTATGTTGAGACTTGAATCAAATAATAGATTCCTACTCAGCTGCTTGCGAATCTGAAAAAATAAGCAACCTGAAGGATAAATCACAAAGACTTAGTGAGGAGACAACAACCACCATCAATTAGAAGGGAAACACAAAGGGCACGAAAAACTGTTTAATCGCTTGACAGAAATATTAAAAATCCAGTAAATAACGAAACGAATTCAAAATGAACAACCTTAAAATCATAATAAAAATCAAACAAGTAACAATACAAATTTTTTGAACCAAGAGGCGGTTTTATCTCATTGATAGCCCTTTTCTCCTAAGGGTGGCCTTTCCCTTAGGGGCGGCTCCATCTAACGGATGGCCCTCTCCTCTCAATCCCGCAACGCATCATCACATATCAATTAGGGAGCTTACATCTCGTTGATAGCCCTTTCCTCCTACGGATGACCTTTCTCATAGGGGCGACTTTATCTAACGGGTAACTCTCCCTAATCAACACGAGGTAACTAGGTGCACCTAACGCAATTAACGATTTAATAATTATAACACCGATTTTCCAAAACACGTATTAAAAATCATTTCATTGTAATTCATGAAAAACATATTCAATCGCATAACAATTCAAGATTTAAATATTGTAGCTCATACGTAAATCAAAATAATAACATTATATAACAACGACCGTTAAATTAAATAATTGACGAAATCGAGATAAAATTCAAAGGTTGTGTTTTTCAAATTTTTCAATAAATACTTTAATATAGAAAACAAGTAAAATAATAATAATAGTAGTATAAAAATATATGACGATGATTGTCATCAACTCACAGCTATGGAGAATCGTCTAAGTTTACTCTTCAACAACTCTCAGAGTAGCCGACAAGGTCTCAGTTGACAAATCTGAGTATCAAAAATATTTCCAAGACTTTAGAAAAAATATTCTAAAGTTTAGCTAGCTCTAGGAAACCCTAAAATCATTTAAATATACCCTAAGCACAAAAAAAAGATTTTTAAACAAAACTACATTTTTCTATGAATTCATACTAGGATTAGAGTTGGACATTTACCTCAATGAGTCTCAATCAGCAGCTCTCAAGAGATGGGTACCCTTTTTCCTTCCTTAGAAAACAAACCCTCACCCAAAAATCCCAACCAAAAGAATTTGTAAGAGTTTGGGAAATTATGCCAATGGGAATGTTAAATCCCTTTTAAGGATTTAGAGTGAGAAGAAGTAAAGAGAAGGGAAGGAAAAGAAAGAAAAAGAAAAGCAACAAAAATGGGGGAGGGGAGTGCTTGCCGAGAGGGAGAGAGGGAGAGAAGAATTTGGAGAAAAGAGTGAGTTGGAAAGAGAGTGAGAGTGAGAGTGGGTGGGGTTGAGTTGGTTTTTATTTATTATTATTATTATTATTATTATTATTATTATTATTATTATTATTATTATTATTATTATTATTATTATTATTATTATTATTATTATTATTATTATTATTATTATTATTATTATTATTATTATTATTATTATTATTATTATTATTATTATTATTATTATTATTATTATTATTATTATTATATTTAAAAAAATTTACGGGACGTGTCAATCTCCTCCCCTTATAAAAATTCATCCTCGAATTTATTTAATAAATACCACTAACCTTGAGTTTCAACATAAGTGTGGGTACTTTGCACGGACAACTTCTTCGGGTTCCCAAGTTGTTTCTTCACCGGATGGACCACGCCAAAGGACTTTTACTGAAACGATATCCTTTGAGTGTAAACGTCTCACTTGGCTATCTAATATAGCTACTGGATGTTAAACATACGCTAGACTCTCATCTAACTGTACGTCTTCATGATTAATCACATGAGATGGGTCATGAAGATACTTCTGAAGCATCGAAATATGAAAAAACTGGATGAACTCCTAAGAGATCCGGTGGAAGTGCCAAGCGATACGCTACTGGTCCGACCCTTTCTAAAATTTCAAATGATCCAATGAATCTTGACTCAGCTTCCCCTTCTTACCAAATCGCAAAACTCCTTTCATTGGTGAGACTCATAGAAATACATGTTCTCCCACTGAAAACTCTAAGGGACGACGTCTCTTATCAGAATAAGATTTTTGCCTACTTTGAGCTTCTTTGATATCATCAACTATGGTTGGACTAATTTGTACGTGGGCTGAAAATAACCTCGAATGGCCAAGTTCAAATTGAATTCCACTTTCAACAACTTCTTGAAACTCTTTAAATATTGGCATCTTTACTTCTGATATATGAGCAAGACTGCCCATGGATTGGATTTCCTACTCAAAGCATATGCAACAACATTTGCTTTCCGTGGGTGGTATAAGATTGTGCAATCATAATCTTTCAAGAGTTCCATCCACCTTCATTGTCTTAAATTTAAGTCTCGCTGCTAAAAGATATACTTAAGACTTTTATGGTCAGTATAAATCTCACAAGTTTCACCATATAGATAGTGTCTCCAAATCTTAAGAGCAAAAATAACTGCAGCCATTTCCAAATCATGTGTGGGATAGTTCACTTCATGCCTCTTGAGTTGTCTAGATGCATAGGCAATAACTTTACCTTGTTGAATAAGTACACAACCGAGACCAACTCTAGAAGCATCACAATAAACTGCATAACTTTCACCACCTATAGGTAATGCCAAAATAGGTGCTGACGTCAAGTACTCGTTCAATTTTTTGAAAGCTTTCCTCACATGCATCAGTCCATCGGAACTCAACTTCCTTCTGGGTCAACCTAGTCAACGAAGATGCAATCTTTGAGAAATCCTTCACAAAATGTCGATAATAACCGGCTAAACCAAGAAAACTCTGAATCTCCTTCACTGTGGTAGGTATGGGCCAATTCTGGACTGCTTCCACCTTACTTGGATCAACACTTATTCCATTCTTAGACACAACATGACCTAAAAATGCAACATTATCCAGCCAAACTGACATTTTGAGAATTTGGCATATAATTGTTTATCTCTTAAGGTTTGCAAAACCAACCTTAAATGTCGCTCGTGTTCTTATGTACTCTTAGAATAAACAAGGATATCATCAATAAACACAATCACAAATTGATCCAAGAATGGTTTAAAAACGCGATTCATCAAATCCATAAAAGTTGTTGGGGCATTAGTAAGCCCAAAGGACATAACCAGAATTTCATAATGCCCATAACACGTGCGGAAAGTTGTCTTCGTTATGTCATCCCTCTTAATCTTCAACTGGTGATACCCCGACCGCAAATTAATCTTAGAAAAACATTGAGCTCCTTGAAGTTGGTCAAACAACTCATCAATGCGGGGTAACATATATTTATTCAACTGTCGGTAGTCTACACATAGCCGCATGGATCCGTCTTTCTTCTTTACAAATAAGACTGGTGCTCCCCAAGAAGAAGAACTTGGACGAATAAAACCCTTATCAAGAAGATCTTGAAGTTGTCCTCAAACTCTTTAAGTTCTGTTGGTGCCATACGATAAGGAGGTATAGATATAGGGTGAGTGTTAGGAACTAAGTCTATAGAAAACTCGATCTCCCTATCAGGTTGTAACCCAGGAAGTTCTTCGGAAAAAACATCTGGAAACTCACATGCTATTGGAATTTTTTCCAATTTCTCTTCAGCCACTTGTGTATCCCTTACCAAGGCTAAGTACGCTTGACAACCTCTTCTCATTAACTTGCTAGCAATCAAGGCTGAGATTTGATTATGTGGTACCCAACAACGTTCTCCTTGAAACGAGAAGATTGATTTCCCCGGTATCTCAAATTTCACCACTTTGTTATGACAATCCAAAGTGGCATGATGAAAAGCCAACCAATCCATACCCAAAATCACATCAAAATCTATCAAGTCAATAACTATTAAATCTACCGGCAATACCTTGCCATCAATAGTTATATCACAAGAACGATATACCGACTTAGCAAGCAAATTCCCTCCAACAGGTGTAGCTACAACTAAAGGTTCTTATAAAGAAGATGAACATTTACCGAGACGAGTAGTAAACCACGAGGATACAAAAGAATGTGTTGCTCCAGGATCAAACAAAACATGTGCATATCTAGAACAAATAGAAAGTATACATGTAACTACTGTATTGGATGTCTGAGCATCCTGACGTGTCAAAGCAAACACTCGAGCATGACCTCTTCCTGTTGGTAACTGACCTCTACCACCATATTCTCTACCTCGCTGCTGAAATGTTCCTGAACCTCTAACATAAGAATTTCCACTCTGACGCACAGATGCAGAATGAGTCTGAGGAGATGCCAAAGTTGTTGGTGCTGATGCATAACTAGAGGATGGATGTGAGGTGTCTGCAGGACAATCCCTCTTGATGTGACCTATTTGGCCACATTGGTAGCACACCTTAGCATTACCATCTCTAGAACAATTTCCGAAGTGAAACCTACCACAAGTAGAACATCGTGTAGCTGAAACATCAGAATGTCTCTGAGGGAAAGTGAATTGTGATGCTGCTCCAGAATCTGACCTACGAATCTGCACTGTCCTAGAAGACTGTCCACTATGACCACCCCTTTGAGACATGAGTCTTTGTTGCCCCTGATAACCAAACATAGATCCACCACTGCTATTTGAATAGTTACTGTAAGATCCTTCAATCCTTTGCTCCTTATGTGAATCTTGTCTATTGCTTCATTTTTCCTTCTGTCGTTGCTAAATCAAAAGGGCCAAACTCAAAACCTCAGCAAAAGTAGAACAATTTGACCCAACCACAAATCTAAATAAATAATCCTTTAATCCTCTAATAAACCTCTTAACACGCATCTTCTCAGTGATAGGATAAGGAGCATGTCTAGAGAGTTGTGTAAAGCGAGCACTATACTCGAAAACTGTCATACCCTCCGTTTGCTCCAACCGCTCAAACTCATGAGCTAATCCATCTCTAACACTCTCCAGAAGGAAACGAGCCATGAACAACTGAGAGAACTCTCTCCATGCTAACGGAAGTGACCCCACTTGTCTACCACGTGACACTATATCAAACCAATCACGTGTCACGCCCATTAGCTGAAATGATGTCAATTCTACTGCTCTTACCTCAGAACAACCCAATGCTCTCCAAAGCCGCTCTAGACTGTCAATGAATTGTTATGGATCCTCAATTGCACTAGACCCAGAAAAAGTAGGGGGTTTAAGCTTCATGAAATCTAGTAAAGTAACCTCAATGCCCCTCATTGTAGCAGTCGTCTGATGTTCAGCTTGTCTAACCTCTTGTTGACCATTGACATTTTCATGTCTTTGATCACCCTCCTGTTGTTGTCTGCAACAACCCCAACAAGTTGTTGCACAACCTATTGTAATCCTTGCAGACCAGCAGCAACCTCTTCCATGGCTGGATTCCCACGCCTCCTTCTAGGTACCTCAACATCAACATTCAAACCACGTCAGCCAACATTAGCTCTACGCCTATTCCGAGCACGAACTGAAACACGACCTCGTTGACGAGCGCCTTGAGCTTGAGAAATTGATTCATCAACAATTTCCCTTAAAGTAGGATTCCTAGTCTTGGGTGGCATTCTCACCTATTTAAAGAACATTGATCAAAGATTGAATAAGACGACAAGAAATTCTGGAGAGATGGCGATGATGAATTTAAACACAGATTTAGACAACAAATGAGACACTTATAGAGTGCTAATAGCCCTTATAAGTAAGTTGTGCCCGGGTACACAATTTACTAACAAGGATCTATTATCACCCTATGTTTGCAGCTATTAGGACCAACAACCTGGCTCTGATACCAACTTTGTCACGACCTGAAATTTAAATGTTGTGACCGGCGCACAAGCTATACTCCTAGCCTGGCAAGCCTATCAACTAACTTAACAATTAAACAACTAAATCTCTCTTTAACAATTTAAAAATATATATATGTTTTTTCTCGAAATTTCGACAGAGTATCCTCTGTAACTTCAACATTTCCAAATTTTGTAAAATCCCTGTTCAGCTTTCAATCCAGTCATAATTCAAATAACATAATCAAATTGCTTAATACACTTCTCAAAAAAACTAAATAGACTTTCTAGACTCCAAAATAGCTGCAATTTACATAGACTCGACAAATGATACAAAAATGGTCCTCGATCAAAGAGGCCTAACAAAAAGAAGTATGTTGAGACATTTAAATATACCCTAAGCACAAAAATAAGATTTTTAAACAAAACTACATTTTTCTATGAATTCATACTAGGATTAGAGTTGGACATTTACCTCAATGAGTCTCAATCAACAGCTCTCAAGAGATGGGTACCCTTTTTCCTTCCTTAGAAAACAAACCCTAACCCAAAAATCCCAACCAAAAGAATTTGTAAGAGTTTGGGAAATTATGGCTGTGGAAATGTTAAATCCCTTTTAAGGATTTAGAGTGAGAAGAAGTAAAGAGAAGGGAAGGAAAAGAAAGAAAAAGAAAAGCAACAAAAATGGGGGAGGGGAGTGCTTGCCGAGAGGGAGAGAGGGAGAGAAGAATTTGGAGAAAATGAAGAAGTGAGTTGGAAAGAGAGTGAGAGTGAGAGTGGGTGGGGTTGAGTTGGTTTTTATTTATTTATTTATTTATTTATTAATTTATTTATTTATTTATTATTATTATTATTATTATTATTATTATTATTATTATTATTATTATATTTATAAAATTTTACGGGACGTGTCACGTTGGGCATTCCATTGAAGATTGTCAAGCCCTAAAATCTAAAGTTCAAAAATTGATTAATGCAAAATGGCTTACCTTCGAGGAGGACGGTCCCAACATAGGGAGTAATCCTTTGTCGGGCCACGGGGATGCCTCTGTCAATGTCATTGAAGATGAGATAGACCAATATGCAACAGATGGTCATGTGTTCACCATGGGTCGTGTGTGGAAAATAATATATTTTTTCCAAAACCATTGGAAATTCTTTACAAAAAAGAGAATCTTAAGTCAACTCCTAGCAAGCCAAATGCAATAATTGTCCAAGCACCAATCCCTTTTCCTTATGGAAATACCAAGGAAGTACCGTGGAAATACGAAGTCACATCCCACTTGGCCAATCAACCAAGTGATGGTTATGAACCTAAAGGAACTGATGTCACTAATATCTCAAGGATTGGTGGAATGACTCGGAGTGGTCAAGTATACACTCCTGAACAACTTAGAAAAAAGGAGGTTCATGGAGAAAAAGGGAAACAAGATATGTATCATTCCATAAAAGGACAAGAGACCAGTAAAAAGACGGTGTCTGAAGAAGAAGCTAATGAATTTTTTAAGTTTATCAAGCAAAGTGAATATAAGGTGGTGGATCAGCTAAATCAAACCCCTTCCAAGATATCAGTTCTCTCATTGTTATTAAACTCTGAAGCACATAGAAGAGCACTAATGAAAGTTTTAAATGAATCCCACGTTACTCACGATATCACTGTCGATCAATTTGATGGAGTTGTCGGTAACATCACTGCTAGTAGTTGCCTGAGTTTTAGCGATAATGAATTACCAGTTGAAGGGACGGAGCATAATAAAGCACTGCACATCTCTGTAAGGTGTCACGATCATATTCTTGCATGAATGCTAGTAGATAATGGTTCATCATTAAATGTCATGCCTAAATCAACATTGTCAAAACAATTTGTTGAGGGAGCCTATTTGAAGCCTAGTGCTTTGGTGGTGAAACCGTTTGATGGATCTAGAAGACAAGTTATTGTTGGGATAACCTTCCATGTAATGGATATTAAACCGACGTACAATTGTCTTTTAGGGAGACCATGGATTCATGCTGCTGGAGCAGTGACATCCACCCTCCATTAAAAGCTAAAGTTTATAGTGAACAATAAGCTGGTAATAATATCTGGGGAAGAAGATATGATAGTAAGTCATTTATCTTCTACATGCTACATTGAAAACACAGAGGAAGCCATAGAGACTTCCTTTCAACCATTAGAAATTGTCAATGTCGTCTTCATGGGTGAAGAATATCGTTTAAAAGAACCAAAACTATCTACCACATCATTGAAGTTTACCAAATCTATGTTGGAAGGAGGAGTTTTTTTAAAATTGGGAAAGTTGATAGAAATACCAAAAAATAACAATAGGTACGGGTTGGGATATGTACCTACTCAAGCTGATAAAGAGAAGGTTGTGAAGGGAAAAAGAGAAAACTGGACACCGAATTCACAGAAGATTCCTATTTGTGACATTCGCCAAACTTTTCAAAGCGCCGGAATAATATATGCTCATCAAGTGGCTGTTACAGAAGAGGATCATGTTGATGATGACACCCTCAAGCTAGTGTACCCTTGTCCTCCAAACACCAGTCTCAATAATTGGAAGATCCTCGAGTTTCCCGTGTTTGTTAATTCATGTTCAAAGTAATTATGTATTTTTTTTAATTCCTTTTGCTATGCCCAATGCTATAAGGATAATTAACTAGGGCATATGTATTTCAATTCCGTACTTATTATAAATAAATGCATTTTTGAATTCTCCAACTAGTTTTGTCTTTCTCTTTTCTTTTTTGGCAATCCTTATTCATATTTTTTTTTCTTTTTTTTTCCTTAATTTAAACAATGCAGAGTCGAAAATGAATATGTTGAAAATGGCAGCGCTAGAACTCTTTCTTGTAATTTTGAACGTCTAATTAATCACGCTGGTGAGGATTGTGAAGATGACTGTGAGCCTCCCCCAGAACTAGAAAAGTTAATTGAACAGGAAGCTAAGATAATCCAACCTAATCAAGAACCTGTTAAGGTGATCAACTTAGGGAATGAACATGATAAGAAAGAAGTTAAAATTGGTATGTCTATGAAAGAAAGTGAATGAGAAAAGTTGGTTAAACTTTTATTTGATTATGTGGATGTCTTTGCATGGTCATATCAGGATATGCCTAGGCTAGATACTAACATAGTTGAACACAAGCTACCACTCAAGCCTGAATATGCTCCAATTAAACAAAAATTGAGTAGGATGAGACCTGACATGTCACTTAAAGTTAGAGAAGAGGTCAAAAAGCAATTTGATGCTGGTTTCTTATCAGTAGCAAAATATCCTCAATAGGTGGCTAATATTGTACCAGTTCTAAAAAAGGATGGAAAGGTTCGAATGTGTGTTGACTATTGGGATTTAAATAAAGCTAGTCCTAAAGACGATTTTCCTCTGCCTCATATTGATGTCCTGGTGGATAGCACTGCTCAATACTCTCTTTTCTCCTTCACGGATGGTTTCTCAGGGTATAATCAAATCAAGATGGCTCCCGAAGATATGGAGAAAACTACATTCATCACACAATGGGGGACTTTCTGCTATAAAGTGATGCCATTTGGATTGAAGAATGCCGGGGCAACCTATCAAAGAGCAATTGTAACTTTGTTTCATGACATGATGCATAAGGAAATAGAGGTTTACGTGGATGATATGATTGCAAAATCTCGGACCGAAGAAGATCATGTTGTTAACCTTCAAAAGTTGTTTGAGCGACTAAGGAAGTTTAGACTTCGTTTAAACCCTGCTAAATGCACTTTTGGTGTAAGATCAGGCAAATTACTTGGGTTTATCGTTAGTCAAAAAGGGATAGAAGTAGACCCAGATAAAGTAAGAGCAATACAAGAAATGCCAGCTCCACGCACGGAAAAAGAAGTTTGCGGCTTTTTGGGTAGATTGAATTACATTGCGAGGTTTATATCGCATCTCACCGCTACATGCGAGCCGGTTTTCAAATTGTTGCGGAAAGACCAAAAGGTTGAATGGAATGAGAATTGTCAAAAGGCTTTTGAAAAGATTAAGCAGTACTTATCAAAACCTCCCGTCTTAGTACCTCCTATTTCGGGGAAACCGCTTAATATGTACTTAACAGTACTTGATGAATCAATGGGATGTGTACTAGGACAACATGACGAATCTGGTACGAAAGAACATGTTATTTATTATTTGAGCAAAAAGTTCACCAGTTGTGAAACAAAGTATTCACTGCTTGAACAAACATGTTGTGCATTGGCATAGGCTGCTCGTCGGTTGAGGCAATACATGTTATGTCATACAACTTGGTTGGTGTCTAAAATGGACTCAATTAAGTACATCTTTGAGAAACCTGCTCTTACTGGAAGGATTGCCCGTTGGCAGATGTTGTTATCAGAATACGATTTGGTATATGTTACACAAAAATCTATCAAAGAAAGCGCACTAGCAGAGTATTTGGCCCAACAACCGGTAGAAGATTATCAATCAATGCAGTGTGAATTCCCCGATGAAGGCATAATGACTTTATGTGAAGAGACCAAATCATCTGATAAAGAAAATTGGATGTTGGTGTTTGATGGTGCCTCTAATGCGTTAGGGCATGGAATTAGAGCCATTTTGATTTCCCCTGAGAACCAGTTCACTCCATTTACGGCTAGGTCGTGTTTTGATTGTACAAACAATATTGCAGAATATGAGGCATGTGTTATGGGCATTAAAGCAGCTATCGAATCAAATGTAAAATTTCTTGAGGTATATGGAGACTCATTGTTGGTCATCCATCAGACGAAAGGAGAGTGGGAAACGCGAGATTCCAAATTGATTCCGTATCACACCCATATCAAAGAATTGACAGAACACTTTGAGAAGATTACTTTTCACCATATCCCTCGAGAAGAAAACCAGTTAGCTGACGCCTTGGCCACTTTGTCGTCAATGTTCAAAATAACCACTAATCAAGACGTGTCGATCATAAAAATTCAACAAAGAGATAAACCTGCATATTGCTTATCAATAGAAGAAGAGTTTGATGGTAAGCCGTGGTTTTATGATATCAAATCATATGTTAAGAATAAACGATATCCATTGGGTATTTTAGAGAACGACAAAAGAGTTTTAAGGAGATTGTCAATGAACTTCTTCTTAAATGGGGATGTGCTTTATAAGAGAAATCATGATATGGTTCTCCTCAGATGTGTGGATAAAGCAAAAGTAGAGAAAATCATCCAAGAGGTTCACGAAGGTTCCTTCGGAACTCATGCAAATGGGCACGCAATGGCAAGAAAAATCTTAAGGACTGGCTACTATTGGTTGACCATGGAGTCCGATTGCTTTAGTCACGTAAAGAAATGTCATAAATGTCAAATCTATGTTGATAAAGTACATGTACCGCCCACCTCTTTGAATGTTTTAACATCACCATGGCCATTTTCAATGTGGGGAATGGATGTTATTGGACTCATTGAGCCTAAGGCTTCAAATGGACATCGGTTTATCCTAGTAGCTATTGATTATTTCACAAAATGGGTTGAAGCTGCTTCTTATGCCAATGTGACGAGAAGTGTGGTTGTCAAATTCATCAAAAGAGAATTGATTAGTCGATATGGCTTGCCAAATAAGATAATCACTAACAATGCGACTAATCTGAACAACAAAATGATGAAAGAGTTATGTGATAGTTTCAAAATTCAACACCATAATTCTTCTCCATATCGTCCGAAAATGAATGGGGCTGTAGAAGCAGCAAATAAAAATATCAAGAAGATCATACAAAAGATGGTGGAGACATATAAGGATTGGCATGAAATGTTTCCCTTTGCATTACATGGCTATAGAACCTATATTCGTACGTCAATAGAGGCAACTCCTTTCTCGTTGGTGTATGGAATGGAAGCGGTACTTCCCATCAAAGTTGAAATTCCCTCGCCCAGAGTCTTGATGGAAACAAAACTAAAGGAGGCAGAGTGGGTTCAATCACGATATGACCAATTGAATCTCATAGAAGAAAAAAAGAATGATAGCTTTGTATCATGGTCAACTATATCAGAAAAGACTCAAAAAAGACTATGAGAAAAAAATTCGTCCTCGAGAGTTTCGAGAAGGAGACTTAGTGTTAAAGAAAATATTGCCCATAAAAAAGGATTCTCGAGGAAAGTGGACTCCGAACTACGAAGGACCATATGTTGTCAAAAAAGCTTTCTCTGGGGGAGCTCTGATACTCGCAGAAATGGATGGAGATGAGCTTCCACTTCCAGTAAACTCAGATGCAGTCAAGAAATATTATGCATAAAAAAAAATAGAAAATTTGGCTCGCTAGGTTGAAAACCTGAAAAGGCGACCTAGGCAAAAATTAGAGCATCCCGATGAATTGAAAACTTGGAAGAGCGGTCCATGCAAAAGTTAGGGATAACAAAAAGATCAAGCATTTCAAGTTGGGGCAGTTATTATTCTTAGAAGTTCTAAATTACAAGAATGACTAGCGTTTGTTATCTCCCCAACTAAAGCTAAACGAATTCACCACATTGTAATCCCTGTCTCATTAGTTTTGTTTTCAATGTAACGAATGTACTTTTTTTTTTGCCATTCAATGTTACACTATTTCTAAACTAATCCAATCTCATGATTGACTGATCTGGCATTTTGAAATGTTGTTTTTTTGATAATAATTGTTAGAATTTGAAATATGTAATAAAAAAAATAATACTAAATATTTTGACATTTGAAAAACAAATACACAGGAGCTCGATAGATTCTCAACTTGTATGGGTGCATATAAGAAAAATGAAGAATAATCATTATAAACAATGGATTTTGTTTTACCTCGAAAATGGGTCCCACGAGACATACTAGAGTCATGAGGCAAAAGATGGTTATGGTTGTTATTCACCCATTGAATCTCATAGATGTATAAAGTCATATAAGGATCGGGAGAACTAAAAAATAATAAAATAAATAAATAAACAAGAATTTATCTTCATTGCATACATCTTACATTTTTTTTCAAATAGTCATACATGATCTATGCATCTTCACTCATACTTTACATATACTCAACAACATGGCATAATGCATAACACACGTAGGAATCATTCATACCTTATATTTATACTTTATACTCGACAACCATTAACATTCACATTGTAAGTATCATATACATTTTCTTTTACAAGATTGTACCAACTTCCTTTGATTATTTATGCCGATATACGCATATGTAACCAATCCGAAGACAATCATTTTTTTCTATGGATCTACGCATCAGTAAATAGTCCGAAGACGATCACTTTTATTTCTATCGATCCACGCATCAATAACCAATCCAAAGACGATCATTTTTTTCTATGGATCTACACATCAGTAAACAGTCCGAAGACGATCACTTTTATTTCTATCGATCCACGCATCGGTAACCAATCCAAAGACGATTATTTTTATTTCTATAGATCTACGCATCGGTAAACAGTCTGAAGACGATCACTTTTATTTTATTGATCCACGCATCGGTAACCAATCCAAAGACGATTATTTTTATTTCTATGGATCTACGCATTGATAAACAGTCTGAAGATGATCACTTTTATATCTATCGATTCACGCATCGGTAACCAATCCAAAGACGGTCATTTTTTATTTCTATCGATCTACGCATTGGTAACCAATTCGAAGACGATAATTTTTTTATTTTATTTTTATCGATCTACGCATCAGTAATCAATCTTAAGACGATCATATATTTTTGGTCGATCTACGCATCGGTAATAAATCTGAATGCGATCATTTTTATTCATGTTAATCTACACACCAATAACAATCTAGAGACGATCATTTTTCATCTTTGTCAATCTTTCATTTAGTTTTACATTACATATAACATCAGTTTCTGCTTTCAAAGTACTGATTTAGCATTAAATGTGCACCACACGCGCTCTTACAGTTAGAGTTAATCTACTTTCATAGTTTATTTAGACAAAATTTAGGTACTTATATTTAATTATCCTTTACCACTATAATATTCATATTTTTTCAGTAAAATATAATTAAATAGGGGCAGTTGTAGTACCTCAATTTTGTCTGGTTAATTAAGAGTAATTTTTTTTTTTTAAAAAGTAATAATACGTTTAATAAATATTTTATAAGTATTATTATAAAATCAAAATTCATCATTTTGAGTTTATATTTACATGAATATTCTCATTACATTTTAAATTTTTTTTATTAAATTAAATTAAAAACAAACCAACATAAAACAAAAAAGGATTGTTTACACGTTTGGTGTTTGTAACATGCCTGAATATTTCCTTTGTCTAATGCAAAGCACCAAACAATTCCTCCATCTTACTGCTTTGAAACACCTCAAAATATTTCAAAAAAATCAGTTCAAATACTTTCTGCACACAACTGAAGCTTAATAAAGTTATTATTTTTTATAGTGGTACACTCAATCAAAAAGGTCATCCACCATTTTTATCTCTACAATTCCAATTTTTCTTCCAAAACAATATAAAATCCGGACATTAATTTATCTCGTAGACACATAGACCCAACCTTATAGTCTATAAATTAAGGTAAAAATCAGTTTTGAGAAGAAGGCAGTTTTATTTTTTTCAAAAGAAACATCAACAAAGAAAGGAAAGGAAGTATAAGAAGAATAGAAAGAGGAGGAAAGAAAAGAGAAATACATAGAAAACAAGAAATAGAGGTCATTATCGTTTCCAAGTTCCACCGGTAACCGCCGCTAACCACTATCAACACCGTCGTACACCAACTCTGCCTTCTCCTTGGCGACATACTGCAAATATGCGCATCACTTTCATGTTTGTTGCTCTGCTCTCTATCTTTTTACTTGCCATCATTGTATCAAGCTTATATTAAAAATGTGATTTTCCTTATACTAAAATTGAAATATGAGTTTTGTATTTGAAAATTTATTTTAAAGATGTACTAAGATTTTGCTTAAAAAATCCTTGCTTTGGTTTAGAATTTTTCTGAAAAATGAGTTGAAATCAGCTTTATGATTTTGAAGTAAGGCTTAGGTGTTTAGATGATTTCCAATGCGGCACTGTGCGGAACATGATTAGTTTGGGATACTGTGATAGCTTTTGATTGCCTTGTTTTATTATTATGAAACATGAATTGTTTTTTTAAATAATGGTTAAACCCTTATTTTATTTGAATCTTGTTTATTCATTTATTTTTTCTTTTCTTCCAAAATAAATAAATTCAATGTTGCTTCCATTTATGTTATAACTTGACGGTTTTTTTTTAAAAGAAATTCATTTGGTTTTAATAATTATATAAAAAATTTATTTTTAAAGTGGTTAATTAGATGCGACATCATGTTAATCTTTGATTTATTAGAACACATATTGTGACAACTTGGTGGTTCTAAATCTCATCTTCACAAATAAATTAATAAATTATAAATTAAAAAAAATTAATAAGTAAAAATTATTAAAAGTTAACTAAAAATAAAATCTTTTAATCCCGGAGTTACATAATACAATTATATATTTTGATAACTCTAAAATTTAATTTTATAAATAAATAGATCTAAAATCGACTTTTTTTAAAAAAATTTAATTAATTATATGTTTTTAATCTTGGAGTTGTTAAGACGCAAATTAAACTATTTGTTGGTTTTGAAACTCAATTTAAAAATAAAAAATAAAAAAGATATTCTTAAGAGGATTAAATTAGATGTGACATCTTTTTACTCCTTGAATTTTGAGACACGAGTTGTACAATTCGATCGTCTTAAAATTCATATTTTAAGATAATTATTCAGATCAAGCAAGTTTATTTCTTTATGTTTGTCGAAATTAATTTTTTTAAAATAACAAAAATACAATTTATTTAAAAGCAATCAACACATCCACATTTTCTACCAAGAACTACGTAGCTTTGATTTCTCCATCGCACCGGAAGATATGTAGGAGCAAGATCACACTCTTGTCAAGCACAATAATAAAAACTTTTTTTACTCTTTTAAACACGCTTTTAGCTCAAAAAAATCATTTTTATAAAAAATAATTTTATATCCATATTTAATAATAAAGAGAAATAAATATAGTTAAGTTGATATAATTTTGCACAATTAATTATAGGTAACCGTGTTTTAAAGAATGTCGTAGGGTGCTAATACCTTCCTTACGAATAATCGACTCCTGAACTCAAAATCTGGTTTCAAAGACCATTTTTATATTTTTAAGGGTTTCCCAATATTTTCCCTAATTTAAAATAAATTAGGGTGGCGACTCCATTAAATTCGAAGAAAACTCGAAATTTTAGGCCGGATCTAATTCATTAAACTCAATTTTACTTTCTTATGCAGTTTCTTTTTAACACAAGATCCAATTAATTTCACACTTAATTATTTTATTTTAGTCATTCAAAACTAAAATATTATCTCTAAAATACTATTACTATTCAAGAATAATTAAGATGATAAAAATAAAAAAATCTAATATCAAAACTTAATACTGATCACTAAATGATTTCAAATATGTATGTATAATAACTACCCCATAACAAATACATATATCAAAGAAATTATTAATACAGTATAATTAATATATAGAGACGTCTCAAAACTTTTGATTCTAAAAAAATTATAAATAACATCAAATACATTAAAATTTCAATTCTGTTTTTTTTTTTCAAAAAATCTAGACACTTTTTTGTTTTGTTCATAAAATATGTTGTTAGTTCTCCAAAAAAACTACGAGCTTTTTTATTTTATTTTTGGGCCTTATAGTATATGTGAATTTTATTTTTTAGTAGTATTTTTTTAAGAGTATTCTATCATGCACCTCCATACTTAAATATATCACTCATTCAATCAACGTGAAAATACAATTTTGTCATTCTATAAAACTCTCAAGGTTTTTTATCACTCATTTTTTCACCCCCTATTTCGAAAAAAATGCACCATAACTTTCAAATATTTCTAAATTTTTGAAATAAAAAAAGTAAGCGGGACTCGAATTTTTCATACTTTTGACATAAATTTTTCTTACCTTCAAAATTTTCGAAACATATATTTTCTAGATTTTTGAATTTTCAAGCAATCTAAAACTTTCAAAATAGAGAAACTTTCGAAACTTTCCAAATTTTCTAAATGTAATCCTTATTTCGAAAATTTTAAACTTCCAAAAGTTTTGAATATTTTTGGAAGTTTAAAATTTTTGAAATAAGGATTACATTACGAAACTTTGGAAAATTTCGAAAGTTTCCAAATCTGAAAAGTTTTGAAAGTTTCTAAATTTGGAAAATTTCTATTTTGAAAGTTTTGAAATTTGAAAAAATTTATTTTGAAGGTATGAAAAATTCGAGTGCACTTACTTCTTTCATTTCAAAATTTTTGAAATATTCTTAAGTTATGATGAATTATTTAAAGTTTCGAAATAGGAGGTGAAAAAATTGAAGTAGCAATGTCAATTTATAAGAAAGGGGATTTAAATTATAAATTCAGCCTTTTAAAAATTTATGTTAAAAAATTAAGAAAATCACTCAACCTTGGTCTTTGTTGTGAAAACAGAAAACGGAGAAGGTTCTTGGTTTTAACTAGAAAACGTAGAACGTTCTTGGTTAGTTAAAATTAGTATTTTAGTTTATGTATTTAATTTGATAATCAATCAAACTGAAAGTAAATAGATAAGGGAAGAGATACCACACAAGGATATATCTTGATTCACCCAACTCGTACTACGTCAAGTCCTCACAACTATGCAATTTTCCATGATCTATTACAAAGTTAAAACCTTTCCACCAAGAAATGAGTTCAATCAAATCATCTATCAATCTTCAGATAGGATTTTACAATTCACCTTTTAGTCAAAAAAGGATTTCCTACAAGCTTACTCAAAACTATACTTCACACTATAGCCTTGAGTTTACAATGATATGATTTAAAGTGTTTTGTCAGAATCTGAAAAGGCACAACCCTTATTTGAGTTATGATTCATTGACAGAGAAATACACGAGAGTGATTCTATAAATCAAATGGGAAAAATCAGAATTGATTCAATGTGTGTGAGTGAAAGAAATTCAAGTATGATTGAATGAGTAATGAATTGCTTTGTACTTGAAGCTCTAATTTTACCTTGAACTTGGTCTTCCTTTTATAGGTGTTTTAGAACATTTAATAATGGTCAAAAGAGTTGTTGGTAGTGCTCTATCAGTTTTGACCAAAGACCATATTTTATGATTCAAAAATGTTCAAGTCTTTGAACACTTTGGAGTTCTGTTTGATTGGTCTGGATTTCTTCATTCTTGGATAGATATGATTTTGTTTAATGATCCTTTAATCTTTAAATATATGATTGATGAGATCAGTTCAATATAGTGTAAAAGAGACTCGGGATCAATTGTGATTGTTGGTTAGTCAAGAGTAACTAGAAATATTTGTAAGCTTGATAAGGCTAAGGAAATATAATACAGAAAGGTCAAGTAGACTATATTGTGTAAGTGCAAAAATTGAGAAGTTGTCTCACGCATCTTGGTAGAAAATCTCACCAAAGATCCTTTAGAGGCAAACTCTACAAATTATGAAAGAACTTCCAATAAACATATCTCAACCTATAGAATGATCATACGAAATTTCAATAGTGCCAAGGGGGGAACCACTTGTAGTTCCAAAGGATCAATACCAAGAAGAGATGCAACTTCACATTGTGTGCCTTCTGATTTAGCTGTCATTCTCTTCCTAGCTTAGTCTCATGAACTTTCCAAAAATGCAAGACCTAAAGATAGATAATCTATGCATTATGTCTAAAAGCACTTGAATTATGAGTAGCCAGATGCCTTTCATGCTCCATCTTCTCCCTCATTCAGTTTTTTGACAAAAGAGATAACTTGCATGATCGCAAGTATAAAGAACACCAATAAGTGTAACACCATTGGGCTTAGTATTTTCTTCTTTCATCTTATAAAAAGGTTGTATTGCAATATCAGCATCTCCATGCATGGCAAATGCATTGATCATACTAAACCAAGATATCACATTTTTTCTTGACATATTCTCAAATATCTTTCTTGCCTCTCCCAAATTCCCACATTTGGCATACATATCAATAAGTGCATTGCTAACAGACAAAGCTCTTCCAAACCCATTTTTATCCGCATATGTATGAATCCATTTGGCATTAACGAGTGTGCTAACATGAAAACAATCAAAAATGACACTAAGAATTATGATTTGATAAGGAACTATTCCATGTCGGATCATTTCATTGAACAATTTAAGAGCCTCACAAGGCTGGTCACTTTTAGCATAACCAGATATCATTGCACTACAACAAATCAAATCATTTCCAATCATTTGGTTAAATAAGAAACGAGCATCCTTGACCATTCCAAGTTTTGCATAACCAGAAATCATTGCAGTCAAAACAACCAAATGTTTCGACAAGAGTCCATCATATACTTCCATAGCCAACTCCATTATCAATATTTAAAAATGATCTCTATAATTGTAAAATATTAATTGAGTTTGTCTCTTTATCTAGATATGTTATGAGATGCATACATGAGATTACTTAATTGGTTTCCAATTCTTTCTAGTCCCTACCAATACCAACCGAATATGGTTATTTAGTCGAAAGAATATACATACTCGTCAATTATAGTATTCCAAGCAACAACATCTTATTGACACATTTTATCAAATAGTAATCGTGCATCCATGATGCGGTGACAAAATGCATACATAGCAATTAAGGTGGTTTGAATAAAAGGGTAAAAAAGCATGTTGAGTTTCGAGGCGAGAACGTGAATCTCCAAAGCATGATTGAAGGCATAAATTTTAGAGACGACCTTCAACAATGGGGGGAATCTAATGCGGTCGAGAGTGAAAGCGTTAGTTGCTCTAAGGTTGTGATAGAGGAAACGAGTGTTGTGAGGTGTATGGCTGCGAGAGAGATGACAGAGGAGTTGGTTGGAGAAATGGGTATGTGGGTTTGGAAATTGGGAGAAAACGGAGAGAGTGTAGTTAAGGGTTGAAGAGGAAGCAGGAAAGGGAAAAGAAATGACGAGTTTGGAAAGGAGGGATTATGGGTTGGAATTGGAGCAAAGGATTTGGGCATGGAGTTGTTTGATGTGAGAAAGTGTTGTGTGTGACGTCAACAATTGATGATGATGGGACAAGTTGGCCATTTCCATGTCATCTTATACTCAGCAATTAAAAAAAAATACTCATATATGTGTTCGTACCTGAATATCAACTTTAATATCTATATCTTTGTTCTTTGAGATTCATTATTCGGACTTTAACAAAAATATATTGATAAATAATCGTTGTTGTTGTGATTAAATTTAAAAAAATTTCAAATATCTTAAATCCAAATAATAAAATATTAAAAATCAAAATATTTTCTAACTCAACATTCAAAACATATCAAATGATTCCACATTACTACAATAAACATCAAAACATCCAAAATAGTATTTTATGAAGTTGCAAGTCCTTTGACGGTATTCTCGAAAATCAGTAAAAAAAAATTGATGTGTATTATATTAGTTATTTATAATTATAAAGTCATTATTAATAGCAAAAAAAAAACTCTTAAATATAAAATCACAATTATTTACTTCTTCATCAGAATCAGATTTTTTTAAAATTTGCAAACGTTTATCTTTCGATTCTAAATACTGTAACGGTCCAATGATATCAATAGTTGCTAAAACATAAAAGAAAATAAAATAGTTAAACTAAACACAAATTTAATTGAATTAATAGTATATTACAACAATTATTACCTTGTTTTTCATGTTTTATCTAACTTTGTGAGCACATAAGTGGCTTCAAAGTATCCTCATGAAGTCTAGACCACGGCTCAACAACTTACCATTAGTACTAAAAGCAATTTATAAAGTAATAGTGGAAATTGGGATGGCCAAAATATCTTCGCAATTTTTTGCTAGGATACTTGATTCCATTTGTTTTACCTTTTCCTCCAAATATAGATCTAACTCAGATTTTGATTATACATCATGCAAAAAATTCTAAGAGATGAATGAATTGTTGCAAAATAGGATGACAGTAAAATCAAACTATTTCTAAAAATTTGCATGAAAGAAAGTCTAATATATATACATCACGTACATTGGTACATTTGTATGTGTAAAACATCATGTAAATTGGTATGAGTAGAGCATCATGTAAATTGGTATTTATAAAATTAATTTTTTTTAATATTTTTAATTATTAAAATTGAATTTTTTTTATCAAGGGTCCAATTTTTAAGATTAGAAGAGTACCTCCAAAATCTATTACTTGTATATTTTCGTGATGATTTATTTATATGTTTATTTTTCAAGAGGATCCGAAAATTATGAAATTGAGGACCTAAATTCATTGATTTGTTTAGGATAAAAAGGAGAGTAGATATAGTACTATATAGTGAGAGAGATACTAGATAGGGATTGAAGAGGAGATAGAGAAGCATAAGAGATTAGAGAGAGAGACATATATCTGTATTTACAAAAATCTATGTATTTAAAAAATGTTTTTCAAATAAACATATATATACAAATAAATATATCTGTATTTAGAAAAATCGTTTTCATATCATTTATGATAATTTTATAATTTAAAAAAATTATTTTTATAAAATAATATATAAAAAATTAAAAATTATTTTACAACAAAAATCTCTAAATTATTTCAAACAAAATTTAGTTTT
>JBBPBR010000004.1:2971008-2985122 GCA_037974775.1 Cicer pinnatifidum
TAATAATAATAATAATAATAATAATAATAATAATAATAATAATAATAATAATAATAATAATAATAATAATAATAATAATAATAATAATAATAATAATAATAATAATAATAATAATAATAATAATAATAATAATAATAATAATAATAATAATAATAATAATAATAATAATAATAATAATAATAATAATAATAATAATAATAATAATAATAATAATAATAATAATAATAATAATAATAATAATAATAATAATAATAATAATAATATTAATAATAATAATAATAATAATAATAATAGTAATATAAGTGCGTGCAGAACGCAGTCAATCTTAATTATCCGTCTCCATTGTGAGTTTTTGTTTTCAGATACAGACGAACTGTATTTAATTACCATCCCTTTGTTTGTTTGTGGTCTTCGATTATGAGGATAAAAAAACACGCGAAGCTTTCCGCTCTTCTTTTCATTTGTTCATCTTCGTTACTTGAAAATGGTTCAGTTCCTTTTGAAACTTTCCAGGATCATATTTGTCACCTCAAGCATTTGTTCATCTTCGTTACGCTATGTTTTTTGTGCATGAATGTCAGTTTCTGCGAAGAACACTGGTGATGTAACGGAGTCGCAGATTGACGTTAAGGTATGGAGATTAAGTGTTTAAATAATTTAATTGCGTTGGGGTTTTTCCTTTTTTTTTTTTTTTAATGGTTAGGAGTGAGATATAGATACAAAATCTTCAATCGGCCTTTTCATGTGAATCCATTCTCACATTTAAAGTTAGTATGCTATTAGGTTGCTTTGATGATTTCAAATTGTTGGAAAATATTTTACTTGTAAAAACATTTAACAAAGAACTGGTTTTTTTGTGCGTGCAGATTTTATGAAAATTAATTACTGACTCACCACTGCAAAAGAGGAGTCAACTTACTCTAAATAGAGCATAGAAGTAAGTTCATTGGTATGGGGATGGACATGGCAATGGCCAGCATGTCCCATCATCATCAATTGTTGACATCACATACAACACTTTCTCACCTCAAGCAACTCCATGCTCAAATCCTACGCTCCAATTCTAACCCAGAATCCCTCCTTTCCAAACTCGTCCTTTCTTCTTCCTCTTCCTCTTCAACCCTCCACTACGCACTCTCCGTTTTCTCCCAATTTCCAAACACACATACCCATTTCTCCAACCAACTCCTCCGTCATCTCTCCCGTAGCCCCACACCTCACAACACGCTTTTCCTCTATCACAACCTTAGAACAACTAACGCCTTCACTCTTGACAGCTTTAGCTTCCCCCCATTGTTGAAGGCTGTCTCTAAACTTTCCGCCTTCAATCATGGTTTGGAGATTCATGGTCTCGCCTCGAAACTCGGCTTCCTATCTGACCCTTTTATTCAAACGGCCTTAATTGCTATGTATGCATCTTGTCGCCGCATCATGGATGCACGATTATTGTTTGATAAAATGTCTCACCGAGATGTTGTTGCTTGGAATACTATCATTGATGGGTATGTTTAATCTTTCGACTAAATAACCATATTCGGTTGGTATTTGTAGGGACTAGAATCAATTGGAAACCAATTGAGTAATGTCATATATGTATCTCATAACATATTCAGACAGAGAGACAAACTCAATTAATATTTTGCAATTCTAGTGATCAGTTTTAAATATTGATGATGTAAGGACTAAGTTGACATGGTTCTACAATTTCAAGGATCAGTTTGAGTATTTACTCATAATATTTTCCTTTTACTTCCAGCATGCTACCTGCTACTTTTCTGATGATTTTTTTTTTTGAAACAGGTACTGCCAAAATGGTCATTATGACGATGCTTTAAGGCTATTTGAAGATATGAAAACCTCTGATATGAAGCCTGATTCGGTTATCCTTTGTACTGTGCTTTCTGCTTGTGGTCATGTTGGAAATTTAAGCTATGGAAGAACAATCCATGAGTTTGTTAAGGATACTGGTATTGCTCTTAACTCCCATTTACAGTCTGCTCTCATTAACATGTATGCAAATTGTGGTGCAATGGAGTTGGCTAGGGAATTATATGATGGACTCTTGTCGAAACATTTGGTTGTTTCGACTGCAATGATTTCTGGTTATGCAAAACTTGGAATGGTTAAGGATGCTCGTTTCATATTTGACCAAATGATTGAAAAGGATTTGGTTTGTTGGAGTGCAATGATATCTGGTTATGCTGAAAGTGACCAGCCTCATGAGGCTCTTAAATTGTTCAATGAAATGCTACGTCATAGAATAGTGCCTGATCAGATCACAATGCTTAGTGTCATTTCTGCTTGTTCTCATGTTGGCACACTCGTTAATGCAAAATGGATTCACACATATGCGGATGAAAATGGGTTTGGAAGAGCTCTGTCTGTTAACAATGCACTCATTGATATGTATGCCAAATGTGGGAATTTGGGAAAGGCAAGAAAGGTATTTGAGAATATGCCAAGAAAAAATGTGATATCTTGGTCTAGTATGATCAATGCCTTTGCCATGCATGGAGATGCTGATAGTGCAATACATCTTTTCCATAAGATGAAAGAAGAAAATACCGAGCCCAATGGCGTTACATTTATCGGTGTCCTTTATGCTTGCGGTCATGCAGGTTTAGTCGAGGAGGGCCAGAAATTATTTTCATCCATGATTAATGAGCATGGCATCTCTCCCACTCGTGAGCACTACGGTTGCATGGTTGACCTGTATTGTAGAGCCAATCTCTTGAGAAAAGCTATTGAGCTTATCGAAACAATGCCGTTCGCGCCGAATGTTATCATTTGGGGATCCCTTATGTCTGCTTGTCAAGTTCATGGTGAGATTGAGTTGGGGGAGTTTGCTGCCAAACAGCTTCTTGAGTTAGAGCCTACTCATGATGGAGCACTTGTGGTTTTGTCAAACATCTATGCCAAAGAAAAAAGGTGGAATGATGTTGGACTCATCAGGAAATCAATGAAACATAAAGGTATCTCAAAGGAGAAGGCATGTAGTAGGATTGAACTAAATAATAAGGTTCATATGTTTATGATGGCTGATAGATATCATAAACAATCCAATGAAATTTATGAGAAATTAAATGAGGTAGTTAGTCAATTGAAGTTGGTCGGGTACAAACCTAGTACCTCAGGTATTTTGATTGATTTAGAAGAGGAAGATAAAAAAGAATTGGTTCTATGGCATAGTGAAAAGCTAGCACTTTGCTATGGGCTAATTAGTAGGAGGAAAGAATCATGCATTCGCATAGTTAAAAATCTTCGAATATGTGAAGATTGTCACTCCTTTATGAAGCTGGTCTCGAAGGTGTATCAAGTAGAGATTGTTGTGAGAGATAGGACTAGATTTCACCATTGCAGTGGTGGTATTTGTTCTTGTAGAGACTATTGGTGATTCATTTTATTGAATTATTACATTGTCAAATCTTCACTTTTGTGCTTGTCCTGTACTCCTGTAGATATTTTTGCATGTTTTGGACCTTAGTACTGAAGGTTCACTAACCACTACTACAAAATCATCTTAATTTTTAGTTTTGATGAAACATACTATGAATTTGATCGGAGGTAAACTAGTTTTACACTAAGGTCTAATAAATATTGAGTATGTTGCGGTTAGTTTTAAAATACAGTTATAATATAGTACGTTTATATGACAATATGATGGGTTTGCATTGGATGTTCAATGTGCATCTTCATTAAACTTTAAAATGTGTAGTTGGTGCATCTTCATTAAACTTAAAAAGTGTAGTTGGATGAGAAGCTTTGACAAGATACTTTTGTGATCTAGTTTTGGTTATTAATTTATGTTGACCCTCTTGATAAAATAGTGCCCTACCTTGTTTAGTGGGGGAGTAACTTAAAGATCTCATCACTCAATGATCCAACAAAACTATATTTAAAGAGTGTGGTTGTCATTTGTTATAAGCTCAATACCTAACCTAACAATTAAAATTCATCAAATGTCACTTGAATTTGGTAGTAAGTTAGCTTCTTTTATATTTAATATTTTTTATAAGAAAAACGGATACACTATTTTGTTTAATGTGAATCATTTGGAGATTATTGTTGTAGATGATATTGTTGCAATGGAAATTAGAAGCATTGTATTTGAAGGTTTCTTGTTAAAAAAAGTAAAAAGTATCATGTTATGTGTTGAATGCCTAGAACCCATAACCTGCTCGACGAAATTCCCAAACGAAAACCACTTCAATTCTTCAAAGCCACCTTCTTCTTTTCGCGTTCAATCATTGAGGCGGGTTTCGAAGCCATCATCTGAAGGGCTTCAGAAAGACACTAAGGACTTGTCACGAATTCTCCGAACTGAAGCTGCTGTGGAAGCATAAACAGCTTTGGCCTAAGGCGGTTCTTGAAGCATTGGATGAAGCCATCAAAGGGTGTCAGTGGAAAACTGCTCTCAAGGTGTCTTAATTTTAATTTTTTGTTGTGAAATTTTTGTTTTTAAGTATTATCCTTTATTCTGTTGAATGGTTTCTTTGGTATGGTTTAGTTGATTTTTGATGGGGTGTGCGGGTGAATTTAGTGTCATGTGCTGTGAAGCAGTTAGACGGGCACAGGACAAAGGACATGACAACACGTAGACAATTAAAAGTAATAATTTTAAAAAATAGAAGTGATTTTTAGTATGGAACGCCAGACAAGTCTTCAATATGAGGTGGCAATACTACATAGTTGATGTGAATTTATTTATATACATTTTTTGTCAAATAGTTTTTTATTTGAGTGCAATGCAATGATTCATGGTGGTATGAAGCTTTTTTGAAATGATTGAATTAACTGATCTATTTATTTGTTTTTAGGATTTTTTTTTTATTCAGGTGGATGATGAAATTATGGGGTATGGGAGGGTGGACTTAGTGTCATGTGTATTTATTCCTTTTCATGTTTTGACGATTAAATTTTGGAATGAATGCAATACAATGATTCATGGAGGGTATGAAGCTGCGTTTAAATGATTAAATTGAGATTTTTTTGGTAGAAATGGAGGCTCTTGGGGTTATGGATTTTCTCAATTGCCTCTTGGTTTTGTAGATAAATTGAAAAAGTATGTCAACTGTGACATTCTGTCCTGTAAATCCGGGAGTTCCCTGAATGTGAGCTGTTTCATGATGCTTTGGTTTTTTCTGTTCTATTTTTGGTTTTGTAGGTTACTCACTGACTTTAGAAAGTTTTAATTTGGATGAAGTGTGAATGTGTTAAGAAAATTTTGAATATGACAGACATTATGGACTTTCAACTTTAATGCCATTGGTTGTTTTTTTGTCTGCTCATTTCCTAATTCTACTCTCATCCTTGAATCACTCATTCACCTACTACTACTTGCACACGCAAACATAAGCATATTTAGTGACACTTTGGAATATAATATAGACATGACTGGATTTTTGTTTTAGGTCGCGAATCATGACCGAAATTGATTAACCTTTTAATCTTCAGTTGTGTCTGTGTAATGTGACCAATTTCCTTTTGCAGATTTTTGCACTTCTTTGCAAGCAACATTGGTATGAGCCAAGATGCGAAACATATACTAAGTTGTTGATGATGCTTAGCAAATGCAAGCAGCCTAAAGAGGCTAGTCAGCTCTTTGAGATCATGCAGTTTGACGTATAATACTGTTATTGAGGTTTATGGAAAAGCTGGATAAATTGAGAAGATGGATGAACACTTTAAAAAAATGAAGCATATAGGAATGAAACTGAATTCTGTAACTTATTGTTCGTTTGTCAATTCATATAGCAAAGCAGGGCTTTTTGACAAAGTTGACTCAATATTGAGGCATGTAGAAAATTCTGATGTAGTTTTGGATACTCCCTTCTTTAATTGCATAATTAGTGCCTACAGTCAGGCTGGCGACTTAAAAAATATGGGGGAGTTATTCTTGGCAATGAAAGAAAGAAACTGTGAGCCTGACAGTGCCACCTTTGCTTGCATGATCTAGGCTTACAATTCCAAAGGCATGACTGAGGCTGCTAAAAAGATGGAGAACATGATATGATTACTGCCAAAGATAGCTTAGGTATGTTGCAATTTCCACAACTTTTTCTTTTGGTGCAATTTGTATGTTCTAGTCGTAGTTTGCTAGATAGAAAAATTCCCTGTTTACTAAACAACCATTGGCATGTGAGTGTACGCACTTCTCGGTGTACGACAAGTCTTACTATCTTACCCTTCTGTCAACTTTCGTGCGAGCTCTAGTAGCATCCTTTGTCCTCGTCGTATAGGGCCTGTCATTTTATATTCTTGATGATTATGGCTGAGTCTTGACGCCGGAGAACAGTTTTCGCTTAGCACAGTGATATTAGTCCTAGGGAAGCCAGAACTTGTTGCTTTCTTTGTCTTGATAATTTTTGCTATTTTCAGCAATAATTATGCTTCATGAGTTTTTCTTCAAACACATTCTCTCACATTTGTACTTTCTATTGATTCTTTATCCCATGAATGATTTTTATAATATAATAATGGTAATAATAACACTGACCCTTTGTACCAAAAGTTTGTTTAATAGATACCAAGTTGATTGGATGCTTGCATGATCAATTTTGTTTGCAGACTACACAATTATATTCCTCAATTTCCACGGTGATCCTATGTCGGAAAGATTTGTGAACTTTAGCAGGTAAACATATATTCTTCTTCACAACATGGATATTATGGGGGAAAATCATTCTTTATCTGTCAATTTGGCAGTTGTTCACTATAGGTTATTATTTTTATTTATAGTAGTTGGATAAAAAAGAAGATATAAAATTATTAACTTTTAAGTGTGTAGTTATTAGGACTTAGATTAGGAGAATTAGTCACTAGAAGTTGGTTATCAGGTAGTTAGGATTATTGTGTATAAATAGGGAGCTATGTAGTTGGTTTGGGATATCTTTTAATATTGTAATCAATTGTTGAATAGAGTATAGTCTCTATTGTGAAGGGGAAACCCTTGGAGGAGAGTATTTTTTCCTATTATTTGTTATTATCTTATCTTAATGCAAGTGTTCTTCCTCTAATTCTTTTGGAATCTAAATCTTGAGTTCCTAACAATTCATGACTTTGGATTAAATTCTTTCAAATGATGGATATCCAACAGGATCTATTTTGGAAAATTTAACTGTATTTGAATATCATATGCATTAAAAACATTGTCCTCGTTGAATTTTCTTTTTCAATAGTTCGTACAGTTCCTTCGCATTCTACTATTTCAAAATTCATTAATATAGTAACAAGACCATTCGCAATGGTTGGATTTTGCGCAATACATACCATATTGGCACTCTCGTTGGGAGAAAAAATAATATGGTACCTATGAGGGAGTGATGCTTTACTAAGCATTATCTCTCTCCATGGGTCCCACACGGTTTTAATATTAAACTATTGAAATATAATGATTTTTAGTTATTGATAGATGATATAAAGTTATTAGTGAGAACCATTTAATAAATTCTTTTGAAGTGTTGGGTTGGAGGCATTGAGTGTGTATTAAGTTAAGTTTAATTGTTAAAAAGTTATAAATGAGTGATGTGTTATTTTAGATTGTCAAATTACATTTTTTTTATAAACTATCAAATTACTTTGAAATCATCAAATGCACACTATAAAAAATGAGATTTTGTAATGGATTGGATTAAACTGATATTTGATTTTAAAATCCAACTTGATTCAATTTTTCAAACCAAACTCCTCTATATATTATCTATGCAATATGCCAGATGACTTACATGTGTACTTTTGTTAGATATATTAATGAAATTATCATACTTGTTAATGAAAAATATGTTTAACTAAAGATAGAGTTTTTAATAAACAATTAAACATTCAAGTAAAATTACATTTAAGTACAAAAGGCAGCCATTGTAGAATAGATATGCTGCTTCCTCAAAAGGATAAAAGAATGTTCATTGTTCAGACTTAAATGAAACAATGATTCACTGAAAACTTTATTATATTGCATTATAGATGAATTTTTCCTTCAAGGTTGATCCAATTAAATCCACAAATAATTTAATTGTTTCTATTGGATGCTTTTGTACCTTGTTTAACAAACACTAATTGTTTTCTTGTGTGTCAAATGCATGTCTTTATCATTGTAACTCTTAATTGTTATTGAGCTTTATGCATAAGGATCTACATCATCACCCATCTGCATTGTATGCTGAATTTGAAATTTTGTATGTACTCTGCAGGGAATCTGTGTCTGTTCTAACTCAGAGATGACAACAATGGCGTGCACATTGGACTAATGGTATGTTTGAGATTTGAGTTTGAGGAAAAGGGAGGGGAATGCTTATTTTTCATTTCTAAAATGTTTTTAAAATCAATTAAAAGAGTAATTGAAATATAATATGTCATGATATACGTTTAGCCCTCCAAAACGCCCCCCTCTAAAACCCAACCCAACTCAAACATACCCCAAATGCTTGGGTTGGCTTGCTGCAAGCCAAAATGCGCATATTTCACCGCGCATTTGCTTCTAACAAACTCCCATAAATCCATAATTTAGGAGGTGTGCATTCGGGATGCACAAATTTGATGGGTTTTTTAAATGCATACATCTGGATTGATGTTCGGGGCGGGAAAAGTAGACTCCATTGCTATGTGTATTGTATCCCATCAAGTCCACAAAAGCATTTGAATCAATGATCATTTAAACGAGATGTATATGAGAGTAAGTCACCAATATAATCTCTAAAATGGTATGGGTCCTGCAATTAGCGAAATTTCAAAATGCTTCTTTATTAAAATTGTTTTATCACATTAATCTTTGTGTAACAATTTTAGGGATTAAGTTGACGGATATAACATATTGGATGTAATTGATAGTTTTAATTGTACATTGCTTTAGAATTTCGTTAATTTTAAAAATTAAATTGTTTGATCCATAATTTAGTTTCACTTTGAAGATTATTTTTGTAGCTATATTTTTGGGTCTAATTGAATATAACTATTTTTGTTTTCAATTCTATAAATTCCAATAAATTATCATTGAAATAGTGATAAAGTTCTTTAACTAATGACAAGAACTAGCTAAAAGGGATGAGGGTGTTCAAACATCTATATACATCCAACAACCACAAAACCTTGGTAATGTGGAATGAAATTCTATGTTAATGCTGCTCATGCTTTTATATCTTTTGAACAATATGTCTTGAAATGATTTTTTTGCTTTGCGTTATATATCACTTAGCACTTTTAAACATCTTTGTATTGCTTTTGTCAACGAGAATTCATGATTTTTTGCAGATAGGAGGAGCAGTATCAAGACCCTCATTTTAGTTTATAAAATACCTTAAAAAAAGCTCAACCACTCGGATGGAGTTGAGAGAGAGTCATTTAGTGGTGTTGTAAATCTTTCATCTCAATATTGGTGAAAGAAAACCTAACACCAAGACGAGTAAACAAATTTAAACATATAAAAAAGAGTTTTTTTTATCATCTTCTTTTGCAAACCTGAGAAGAAGTGGTTAAACTAACAAATCTTCTTATGTTTATCCTCACCTTCTCACAAAAATTGATTTGAATCCTACTGACTGTATTCAAAACTTTCCTTGGGAATTTGTAAAATAATAAAAGGGATATTACTAATGTAACAATCCCACTCCTAAATCTTTTTATAAGTGTATTTTGTTAAATTATTTGAATGATATGTTTATTAAGTAAGTAAACTAATTGTTTGGTAATGGATGCATTATACTTAGAGCTAGTAGTATAATTAGAATTGTTAAGCAATGGACCACACACACACACACCCTCATTTTTTTCCTAAAAATTCTGATCCCATCTGTCACTCTCCATCTCTTTCATTTTTCTTTTTCTATTCAAAGCCCATTTATTCCATCTCTTAAACATCATTTCAGAAAATTCTCCCCTTACTCTAACTGAAGTTTTTTATCCTAACCTCAACAATAACTCTACAAATTTTTTGGAAATTTAACCCCATCTTCTTATCTAATCTCTTTTACCTCCTTCCAATTTCACCTCCTTTTATATGTTTAAAATTTTGCATGCACAAGTAGCAAAAGCCCTCCCCTCATTTACAACTTGAAGAAAAGGGAAAGAAAAACAAACACGCTAGGAGTTAGCAAGAAAAATTAGTGAAAAATCTGTCCAGGAGCCGAACATCGAGTTCATGTCCCTTCAAAAATCTCTTTGCATGTATGAGTATTAGGGTTATTTGAGGTAGTGATTAAATACTATAAAAGGAGTTTTCTAAACAATCATGAGGGCGAATGAGAATAATTTATGTATTGTTGAGTTGTTTAATGTCTTGTTAATTTCTTGATTGTTGGAACTGAATGTGTTTATTGATGAATGCATGTATGAAATATTGTCTAATATTTCATGGTTGTGAGTTATGTTTTTGATTAATGAGTGTTTGAGGGCTGTGAAAACATAGGAAAATTCTTGAATTTTGCCGAAATTCGCTAAGTCAAAATTGTGGCTTCAAACTTAAATTCACTAAGCCAAATAATAATTCGCCGAGCGTAATTGATAAAAATTGATTCTATTTAACCTCTGACTTAAATGAGTTAAACAAGTTATTTTTGACTGAACGAATTGACATACTGAAGTTTTCTAGTTTGATTTGGTAAAATGGTTGAATAGGTTTAGTTTAACTAAGCTAAAAAATTTGTGTTTATTTATTTATTTGATTCTTATTCATACTTTGCTTTGTGTGTGATGTTTATTGACATAATGATTAAGTATGCATGTTTTACTAATAATACTTGTGATTTATGAATGAAGTTTAAGATTTATACCTTGACCTCTTAGCTTCGTTTGAGTTTAAGATTAGGACGATCATTGCCATTGCTAACGACCTACTTCACCCCTTATCTTATTTTGATGCTCACACGTTCTAATAAGTCCATAAACAAAAAATATTTGTTCCTTTGATTCTTCGTTCTTCAAACAATCTAACTCAATAATTAATGAATACACGTAAAAAATAAAATATGAGAACACACTTTAAAATGGTCAATTTCGATATTGAGTCTAAAAAATTTATTCTAAATTAAAAAAAAAAATTGTAGATAATACAACCATCATTTATATAATCGTTTTGATGCTGGTTTAACTCAAATCAGATTTACAATAAAAAAATAAAAAAAAATAAAAAAAATAGAATTTTATAAACAGATAAGAGGTATTGTAGAGAAAAATTATAATGACTAAAATTCTATAAAAAAAATATGTTAAAACAACTAACTGAACAAAAAAAAATACTAAAATTTTGATAAATATTTGAAGAAAAAAAATTCTGAACAATTGTCAATCACTAGAATTGATTTTCTCCACTCTCGTACGCCAGCTCTCAGCTCTTCATTTTATTTGAAAAAAGACACACTCTAATAAAAATCTGAACAATTATCAATCACTAGAATGTAGGCTTCCTCTTTCTTTTCGTATTAGGTTATTAATTAATTCCCTTCACTCAACCACAAATGGGCCTAACTCATTAAACTCAATTTTACTTTCTTACACTATTTCTTTCTAACACAAGATCCAATTAATTATACAGTCACTTGTTTTATAAAACTAAAATATTTCAAAAATATTCGTATTAAAATACTATCACTATTCGAGATATTTAAGATGATAAAATTAAACAATTTAATATCAATACTTAATACTGATCACAAAATTATAACAAATATACATAAAATAACTACACGATAACAAACATATATATCAAAAAAATTAAACACAATATTATTAATATATATATAAACGTCTCAAAATTTTTGGTTCTACAAAAATAAAAATAAAACTTATAAATAACATCAATATTATTAAAAGAATTATTTCTATCTTTTTTTTTGTCAAAATCTAAACATTTTTTTTTTCATAAAATATATTTTTGGTTCTCCAAAAATTTTCAGACTTTTTAATTTTTTTTTTTTTTTGGTTTTATAGTATGTGTGACTTTTTATTTTTTAGTACTATTTTTGGAAATTCCTATAATTTTCATGAAAAAATTTAGGCCTTATGCAGTTGGTCTGCACAGGTCTATGGTCGGCCATGTGAATAATATATATCAAGATAATCATTCACATACTAAATAATTAATTATACATACATTTATTATTATTCTAATACACAAATACCACAACAATTACTAATGCCTATAAAACATGTAAAATCACCTAAAATATTATCTAAAAATTATTATTTTTTAGAAAATACATAAATATAATATTTATTATTCGTTAAATTAAATAGAATTAATTGCAGTTTTGATCTCTTTATTTTTACTAATTTACGAAATTGGTTCTTTTATTTTAAAATTTGATATTTTTTTTAATTTCTTAAATTTTTGAACTAAAAAATGATGATTTGACGTATTTTAAATAACGCGAGAGATAATTTTATGATATAAAATCATATAGGTGTATTAATTATTCATATGTCACTAATTAAATTACAAATATTAAAAGAATTTGAAGTTGAAAGTAAAGTTTTACTGTGTTTTATTTCCATTTTATAGGTGTTAATCATTATACATAATTCTATCATATGACACATTATTTAAAGCATGTCACCTTATCATTTTTTAGTTAAAAAATCATAAGGAGAGACCAAAATTATCGACCTTTAAAATAGGAAGATCAATTTCGTGAATCAGTATAAATAGGAGGATTAAAATTCTATTTAATTAAACACAAAATTTAACAACATATACTTTAACACACTTTTAGTATTAATTTTTTAAAATTCTATTTATATTTAATTAATAAAGTCATTAATTATAAAATTTGGGTGTTACACACTTAAAATTCAAAATGTTCATAGTTCTTCAAGAAAAAACTTCATCAAAGGTTACTATGTGTTGGAACTTGAAATCCAACGGTCACATGAAGGCCTAGAAATATCGCATAGGCCCCACCTCTTGCTTATAAATAAAGAGCTTACAACTTGAAGATTACAAACTTATATCCATTATTTAACACTCTTGTTTTAAAAGAGTAAAACTTGATTAAATATTCAATCACATTTAGAGTTCATTATAGGTCACCAAATCTAAAGAAACCAAAAGTGTGAAGTTCATGTTCATCTGATTCAAGTTATAAGAACTTGACTCAAAATAATTATTTTAACTGTAAACTTTATGAAGTCATCTTTCGATTTATAAAAGAGACTCAGAGTAAGTTGTGTTTGTTGTAAAGAGACTAAGAAGAAGAAGTGTAAGGCTATTAATTCTTAGATGATATAAGAAAGAAAGATCACGCTGATAGACTTGTAAGTGCAAACATCGAGAAGGTGTCAATCATTTTTAGTGGAAAAAAATCATCAATGATGAGGACTAGATGTAACCCAAGTTTGGGTGAACCAATATAAATTATGTGTGTATGATTTCATTTATCTTTGTCTTTTATTTAGATTCACATAGTATACACACTTAGTTATTTAACTTATCATTTTAATTCTAATCAAACATTCAACCTTCCGAAGTCCTTAGAATTACAAGTTGAGAAACTTGAATAAAGATTTTTTAAAAACAAATTCAATTTAAAAAGGTTCATAGTTCAAAATTCCCTTTCTTATGCCATTAAATTCTATTTCACACTAGTGTATTTTATCTATAAAAAAAATCCAGTTTTAGAGAATTTTATTTATTATTTTTCTTTACTTATTATTTGAAAAAATATATATAATTAACTATATTAGTTAATAAATTAAAAGAATATATTTTATATTAAAATAAAACAATTTATGTTATACTATTAATTAATGAATAAAGGAACATGCTAAATATATCATACATGCTCCATCAACACATGATTGACTCATTCTTCAACCCTAAAAAAATATGTTGCCTAACCTTATGGGATGGCTTTGACAACAATGTTCAAACACTTCAAATTTTCATTCGAAAATGAAGACAATGAATGTTTTTTTAAAAGATTCACTACAAAAATCCTTCATCAAATGAAGATTTTTTCCACTGATCTTCCTACACCATCATCATCACAACCATCCTCATCCCTTATCAAAACCAAAAATAAAAGAAAGACTTTTCATCACCTACTCCTCGTTCAAAGAAACTCTACACATATGTCAAAAAGAAGAGACTAGAAGAAATTCCAGTAACGGGGGGGGGGGGGGGGGGG
>JBBPBR010000004.1:2985154-2996462 GCA_037974775.1 Cicer pinnatifidum
GGGGGTTGAGCCAATATAACTTTAATTTGTATTTTCCTTACCATTACTTATCCTTTAATGCTTCACAAATCACACATATACTAACTCATTCAAACCTGCTTCCTTGTAACATTGAATTCTTATTCACACTGAACACCTACTAGTCAATGTGATTGTGTTCAAGTCTCCTCAACATTATCTTACTACAATCAAGATGTTGAGAGCAGCAACCACTATTAGGCTAAGTTGCAAAAAGTGTTTAAGGTTGTCTTATGAATAACTCTTACAAGAGAGTGTTTATAAGGTATACTCTCATAATGTATTTGATGTTTTTCAACACTAAAATACAATACAAAGTTTTTACAAGTTGATGTATATGTCTATAGTAGGTTTCTTGTATGTGTTGTATTTTGCAGTGAAGATCACAAGTTCTTTTTTAGGTAAACACCAAAATAATTAGGGTTTTTGACTGTTGTTGTGATTGCATTAAATCAATATGAAAAACATGGATCATATAGAATCTTTAGAGATCTTGAATCAATATTTAAAACTTGTCCACATACGTCTCCATAATTGATTCAGTGTATCTTGATAAAAGTGGCAAGAAAACCAGATGATGGAATTATCATAGCATGTCATGTCTTTTTTTATTCAAAGGATAGGTCCAACTTTGATGAGCCAAGAATGTTGAGATCTTGGCTTCTTTAGAGTTATGGGATCAAATGTTTCACTTAAAAAAGTTGACTTTGTCATAATGTTGACTTACAAAAGTTAGTTTCCCAGAATTATCAAATTAAACTTGTATTATCAGATTCACCAGAGTTGCGTTGAGAATGTTATGATCAGAGTCTGACATAGCTTTAATAGATTCTTCAAAACATTGCCATAATTTCTTAATTTATTTTCTTTAATCAATAGAGGATGCAACATAAAGCCTTTAAAAATATTCACAAAAGGTCTGTAGGCTTAAACAAATTTGTTAACACAATAAATGGTTTCCACAAAATAATTTTGTTATCATCAAAATAATCAAAGGTCGTTGTTCTTCAAACCAACTTTGTTCTAACAATCATTCTATTTTTGATGATGACAAACATCTATTTTTGTGACCTATTTTGTTTTAAAATATATAATATATGCTACATAAAGTGATTCAAATGACAAAGGAAAAAAATGAGGTTAACTAAGGGTTTTTTAGACAAAATCCCCTATAAATTTCAATGATAACAATCCTTAATGATTAAGTGATGAAGAGATTTTGATATATCTTGTTATCTAATTTGTGTTTTTAAGCGACTTTATTAAGACAAAAAAAGTCATACAATATTAAACACAAAAGAACAAAGTTGAATTAAAGAAACACTCTCATAAGAGACTTCAGAATGAACACCGGAAGTGCAGAATGTTCTGTCTTAAACATAAGACAATACATTCACACTTAAAACAAATAAATCAAATGAACAAGGTCATGTTTATGCACCAAATCAATAAGAGAATTTTAGTTAAATGAGCCATAAAGATTAAGAAGAAGAATTTCAAGACTTTCACAAGATAATTTAAGTCAAAGAAGGATGTTCACTATGATAAGATATAAAAATAATATGCTTAATAAATAAGCTATCAAAGAAATAAATGAGAGTTGAAGTCACAAAAGATCTCATCAGTCCAATTTGAATAAATTCAAACTGCAAATTTATGAACATCATAATGTTGCAAGATTAGAAGGTTCCTATGAAAAAGTTCAAAAATAAAAAGTACAAAAGTGACTAAAAGGTTGGTAACATCATTGTACTTGCATTATTCGCTACTGAGAGGAACTATCAATATAGAAAAATGTGCATTGGCACACATTTACTCTCTCCCCTGCACTAAATAGAAACAACTTAGCAAGATTCTAAAGTAAACATAAAGTTCATCATGTTCATGAATCCTCAAGATCTTCATTTTTACAAGTTGTCACACATTGGAACCTGTGCCCAATAGACACATGAATACATTTGGAACTTACAGAATCTTACTCACATGTTATATATATAAAGAATAGCTCAAAACTTAATGATTCAAGAACTTACATCAAGATATAACTCACTAATCACAAATGTGTAGAAGCTTGATTCAAAGTTCATCAAACACACTAAGAGATAATCAAATAAAAGTATACACAAGTGTAAAAGAACTTTATGCCAAATCTAAATTCTATTTGTCAAATTTTTGAAGTCATCTTTTGGATTGTAAAAGGGACTCGGGATCAATTGCCATTGCTGGTTAGTCAAAGGTAACTAGAAAGAAAATTGGTAAGCTTGATAAGGCTAAGAAAATATAGTAGAGAAAGGTCAAGTAGACTCTATTGTGTAAATGTAAAAATTGAGAAGTTGTCTCAAGCATCTTAGTAGAAAATCTCACCAATGGTGATGACTAGACGTAGCCCAAGTTTGGATGAAAAAAATATAAATTATGTGTGCATTTCTTGTCCTTACTTATCCTTTAAATGCTTCACAAATCACACACTATAACTCACAATTTTATTTCACTGAAATAGAAATCCACTAGAACATTTTGAAGTGCAAATTTTCTTGATACTTTAATTCAATATACTTGAGAGTTAATTTTAAAATGCATGAAATAATTTAGAAAGAGTCACAATTTAAACCTCATTCCTTGTGACATGAAGGGGTACTTTAAGGTTAAGCTTGGTCATTCTAGTTAAGATCATTCCTAGTGTATTCTTAATAGACTTATGATTCTTGGTTGTATGTTCCATGAACGCCTTATATTTAACTTCCAGTCTCTCAAAGATTTCCTTTTTTACATACTAAGAATGGTCAAAAGTAGGTGCACAAGATCCTTTAGAGGCAAACTCTACAGATTATGAAAGAACTTCCAATAAAGATATGTCAATTTGTGGAATGATCACATGAAAATTCAATGATGCCAACGGGGGAACCATTTTAGTTCCAAAGGATCAATACTAGGAGGAGAGGGAACTTCACATTGTGTGTCTTCTGATGTAGTTGTCACTCTCATCCTAGCCTGATTTCATGAACTTTATGAAAATGCAAGACCTAAAAGTAGATAATCTCTAGATTATGTCTGAAAGCACTTGAATTTAGAGCAGCCAGATGCCTTCAATGCTCCTTGTTGTCCATAATTCAATTTTTTGACAAAAGAGATAACTTTTTCCCACTAGATTGAAACTTCATTACGATCCAAACTTTGAGGATTCATACTCCTAATATTATTAATTTTTAGCAATGAAAGAGGTGATGAATGAATGTAGTTTTGGAAAGCTAGAGGGAAAAGATGGGATGAAAGAGGCAAGGTCTAAGGGTATGGAAGGGTCAAGTTGAATAAGTGAGTCATTTGCAGATGTTTCAAAGAATAAATCATTGATAAAGTGAGCTACTGCCTCAAATAATGTGTGGATATGATTCACAAGCACATGTAAGCGAGGAGCAGAGATAGGTGGGGCAGAAGTGGATACGGTTTGATTGGTTATCTATGTAGGTGTTTGAAGAGGGTTATTGTGTGAAGGTGATTTTGTGGAGGTTTGAAATTCATTGTTAAAAGGATATGGGTTTTTTCTATACCAAATTGGGTTACAAGGTTTTCTGCTAAGATTGCCTCAAATATTTTATCTGAGGTGTTTGTATCTAAATCAAAGCTAGAGAAAATAGGAAAGCTATTTGGAGTTGTTTGGTTTAAGGGTGCAGAGGGAGGTGAAGATTTAGATGGTTTAGGTTTCGAGGGAGTTGCTGTTAGAGTTTAGTTTTGGATAAATGATTTAAAGAGTGATGCAATAGTTTCATGTTCAATCATAACATTACCACCAACACTACTAATATTAACAGAATAATGAATAGACTCAGTATAAAGATTTACCTTTTGTATTTACCTCAAGATGAGGCTTGCTTCATCCTTATTGGACATTTCATCATCTTCTTCCTCTTCTACCATAGTAGTTTCACTAGCTGCCATTTTGCTTTTCCTTCCAAACTCTTCAGATGCTTTTGGTAGTGGGAAGCAAACAAAGAGCATCTCTTGACTAGAGTGGTACATCTTGATGTACTTTTGGATGAACTTTTTATTGCTCTTTTCAAAAATTGGAGTATATGAGGCTCTAACCAAGAAAGGAATGTCTTGGGATCCAATGGTTTGACTTGTGAGCCTTTGAACTTCAATGCCTGACTTTATGCTTTCCTTGCCATCAATGAGATTCATTTTTATTATGTTGTTGATATTGAACATTGGTGCATTGTAGAATAGCAAATGTTCATCCTTAATTTCTCCTACTACTTCCTTTATTTTTTTAATAAGAGGTGTCCTCATTAGTATAAATGTGATCATTATATGCATATTTTTTATTGTTTTTATTCTTATTTATCTTTTATTCATTAGTTAATTTAAGAATTTATTTGATATATTTTGTTAATTTTATTTCTTTGATTTAATGAAATGTTTATGTTCACATTTCCTTTATTAAGTAGAGATTTTTTTGGAGTTTTGCATTGTTACTTTGTTTTAGTGCAGTGCTGAATTTTGGTGAGAAATCAACATGACCTATGTTGAGTATTTCCGTCATATATGGAGTTTTAGATGTCCAATTGGAGTCAAACCAAGTGCACATGAAAGCTACGATCCATAGCTACAACTTTCATGAAGACACCGGATCCCAATTCAGACTCTAAAGAGGTGCAAAATACATAAAATGTCAACTAGAAGAAGTTGTGCGCCTGAAGCGCAACAGTTGCGCTTGAGGCGCATTTCCAGCATGTTTCCACTGCCAGGACGCACCTGGAGCGCAAAAGCTGCCAGGACGCGCATTAGCATTCATTAAAATGCATAATTTTTACTTTCTAGGGATCTTTTTGACTATTGGGAAGTGGGGTGACTTGTTCTCTAGCATAGAAACTCAAAGACGGCAGATTCTAACATCATTGGAGCAGTTTTATCAAGAATCATTCATGAATGATTCTTGTAATTCTTCTTTAATCTTTATCTATTGTATCTCTGTCATGAGTAACTAAACCCTAATTGTTAGGGATAAGTGTAACTAGATGAAACCCTTATTTTTCTGATTTGATTTCTAGTTATATGAATGAGTTTATTGAATTATTTTTCTCATCGTTGTGCTTACTGATTTTTATTGCTTGATCAACATTAAAATGTTCTATGATTTGTATTTTGAAATAGAAGTGGACTTTACGAATGCTTGAGATGAGAAATTCATGAATTTGTAGTATAGGGATAGATACAGGTCATGAAACCAATTAAATTAGTTGCAAAGAAAATAGTTTAACAAGAGAATTCTTGTACGGTAATGCTTAATTCTAATAAGGAATTATGGGTTACTTTGGAATTAAAGGTTCTATCACTAAGACAATAGGGCAAAAATAAATAAGAGAATTCGGTAATAATTCAATAAAGGAATTCAGTAACTAGGATCAAATTAGGCACCAAGGTTGGATTCGAAGTGAAACTCATCCCTGACATTTTTCTCATTATAAAGGATCAATTTTATTACCATTGTTAATTTTAAATATTATTTCAATCAACTTGGGAACCTTTTGTTCAATTGTAGTAATTAAATATAATTCTATAGTAAAACGCAATCCTTGAGTTTGACACTCGGTACAACTGTTTTATTATTACTTGCAACGATTCAATACACTTACTGAAAGGCTATCAGGCTGTGAGTTGATTGACGTTGAAGTAGTTTGTCAAGCAAATGCTTGCAAAATCTTCTATGAAATCAAATCTACTCTCAATAAGATTAGCAAAATCTATTAGAAATTCATTGAGAACATCCAAATGGTCTAAATAGCATGTCAAGTGGAGGAAAAAGTAGCATGACCAGGGGTGGAACTTGAATCCATTATAGAATCAGGGAGAGTTTTATAGAGGTTTCGAGTGAGGGTTTAAATGGATTCTAAGTTGCAAAAGTGTGGGAAAATATGTGAGAGTAGTGAGTGAAAAGAAAAAACTACTAGACAAGGGTTAAGTGATAAAAAAAAAAGTGTGTCAGAATATCATATACACACAACTTCCAAGAAAATTATTCATATAATGAATAATTTGAATTTTAATCGACCAGAGGCAAAACATATGTGTTTAACTACACATTATGTTTTACCAAAGGCAGAATAAACTAGCTTTCAGAGGAAAAATATAAGTTGTTCTAACCACAGGCAAAAGTATACATAGATACCAACATCACTCATTTATAAATTGAATGTTAAGGAAAAAGTAGCATGACCAGGGGTGAAACTTGAAGCCATTATAGAACTAGGGAGAGTTTTAGAGAGGTTTCGAGTAAGGGTTTGAACGGATTATAGGTTGCAAAAGTGTGGGAAAATACGTGAGAGTAGTGAGTGAAAAGAAAAAACTACTAGACACTGGTTAAGTGATAAAAAAAAGTGTGTCAGAATATCATATATACACAACTTCCAAGAAAATTGTCCATATAATGAATAATTTTAATTTTAATCGACCAGAGGCAAAACATACGTGTTTAACCACACATTATGTTTTACCAAAGGCAGACTAAACTAGCTTTTAGAGGGAAAACATAAGTTGTTCTAACCACAGGCAAAAGCATACATAGATACCAACATCACTCCTTTATAAATTGCATGTTGAAATTTTTCTTTACAAAATCCAATCTATCTTCCTCAAGGATTTTGTAAAAAAAATATGTCCATTAATGATCAGTGTCAGGAAGTTATAAAATATGTTTTTTCCCTTGAATATAAAATAGGATTTTTATGATAAACATACGCCTGAAATATTATGACAGAAGATAAAAATGTTACTCTCATTTATTTTGTAGTCTTCTAGTTGATGTTTCATCCACAACTGTTGAGTTTTTCTACTGGTTTTTCTCTATAGTAGATAGAGAAATAGTTCATTGTCTTTTTCTTTACCAAGAGATAAAGTTCTCACCAAGGAATGTATAATTTCCATTGGGGGTTTTTCTTTCTAACTTATCTTCAACGTAGTCTGCATCATAAAAACCTATTAACCTATAATCAGAGGATGAATTATTACACATACCAAGATTAGTTGTACCTTTTAGACATCAAAATATCTTTGTAACAACAGTTAAATGAGATTCTTTAGGGTTACATTGAAATCTTGTACATACACACACAAAATAGAATGTCATGTCTATAAGCAATTAAGTAGAGGAGTGAACCAATCGTTGATTTGTATAACTTCTAATCCACCTTTTGATCTGATAAATGTATACTCCACCTGAGCTTTGATGAATTTGGGTTCCAAGGAAAAATTTAAGTTTACTCATCATACTTATCTCAACTTCATTCTACATTAACTTTGAAAACTCTTCACGAAGCTTAACATTAGTATAACCAAAAATTATATCATGAATATATACATGGAAAATGAGAAGGTGATTTTCAAATGATTTTCTAAATAAAGTAGTGTCAACCTGGCCTTTTTCAAAATCATTTTTCAAGAAAAAAGTACTTAGTCGATCATACCAAGCTCTTAGACCCTGTTTCAGACCATATAGATGTTTTCAATTTAAAAACATGGCTAGGAAATCCATTATCTTCAAAGCAAGGAGGTTGTTTAACATACATTTCTTCATTTATATGATCATTAAAAAATGTACTTTTTACATTCATTTGATTAAAATACTTAAAAGCTGCAAATGAAGGTAAAATTCTGAATGATTCTAACTTTACCACATAGGCAATGGTTTCAGTGTAATCAATATCTTCTTGATCATTGTAGCCTTGAGCTACAAGTCTAGCTATATTTCTTACCACTTCACCTTTCTCACTCAACTTATTTCCAATTATTAGACCCCAAACACCATTCCTCTTGAACTCGTTTAGAATTGTTGTTATATAGATTTTGCTTTAAATATAACATGTAGTGTTCAATGCCTTTGTTCAAAAGTGCTACCTTCAATTCATGAATCATGGTGTGTGCCATTTTCTAAAGAGATTTTTTTTCCTTTCTACAACACTATTTTATTGGGGTGTTCTAGGAAAAGAAAAACAATGTAAAATTATATTATCTTCAAAGAAGTTTTCAAAAGGCTTATTTTCAAATTCACCACCATGATCACTACAAATTTTTGTAATGAAAAAACATTTTCATTTTGTACTTTTTGCAGAAGGTAGGAGAAATTTTATGTGACTCGTCCTTGTGTTTAAGGAACTTTACCCCGTGCCCTTTTGGAATAGTTATCAACAATAATGAATCCAAATATTTTACCACCAACAAAGGCAATCCTTATTGGACCAAATAAATAACTATGCAAAAGTTCAAGTGGTCTAGAAGTGGAAATAATATTCTTTGAAGCTTGATGATTTTGTTTGCTTCCCTTTCTAACATGTCTCACAAAGAACATCTAATTCATATTTCAGTTTGTCTAGGTTGAGTTTGTTCAACTTTGAATTAATCTCAAGTTGGCATGTCCCAACTTTTTGTGTCAAATCAATTTTTCTTCGTTCACTAACATGAGACGCATTATTTCTTATTTTTCTAAATTTGAAAATTTTATTTGGTAAATATTATTTTTCCTATGGCCAATAAATAGTATGGATCCAGCTGTTTGACTATCTTATAGAACTTTTGATTGAAGACAACACCATAACCATTGTCACTTAATTGACTTTTCAAAATGAATCATTGGATTAAAAGCTACTAACTTGCATATCATATCTATAAATTTTGACATTAATCTATAATTATTTACTATGTCATCATGTTGTGTTTAAATCAATGTCAATAGTGTAATTATATATAACTAACATTGACGCATCTTGATGACATAGTAAATGATTATAGATTAATGTCAAAAGTTAGAGATATCATTTATATGATATTAGCTTTTAATCTATGGATTGATTTTGAAAAATATTTAATCAAAACGATGTTATTAAATGACTGTAACTCTCGGTGTAACTTTATTAGTGTAATTTATATATATATATGTCTTAAAGGTTGATTTGTCTTAAATGTTGATTCAAGATCTCCAACGGGTACATTTCTTAGTATTTAAGTAGAAATCGATCAACATGAAAGTGTAGTGAAGAGAATGAAAAAGGAAATATGTTTGATACATGAAAGTGTATCGATCAACATTTCTTAGTATTTAAGAAGAATTTCTAAAAAAACCTAGAACACATTATTAGAAAAGAATGAATGGAAAATCGTCTCAGTAGAGAGTTATTATAATTGATGTAACTCAATCAATTTGCTTGATATAATTGAATTGATATTGGATTTCAAGTGTATAATTCTCTCAATGAGAGTTAAAATCTTATAAACAAACTTTGTGTCAATTTAGATATAACTTGGAACTGATGTAAATCAGTTCGATAGTGGTAACAACTTTTTCATCCATAAGAGGTACTTGAAAAGGTATAACAATACTCATGAACTTACCCGACAACCTGCCAGAAAGTTAAGAAGGATTATAATGGTGATATCTTGGAGAGGCTAAAGAAGATTACTCAAAACACGAAGAGATAGAGTAAATATTACTTGTATGCCATTGTTTAAATAGTGGATCAAGTCTTCAATTGTATTGAGGAAAAATCTCTCTATAAAGGGAGGACTAGAAGTAGCAACAGTTTGTTGTGTACTAGAATAAAAATACTTGTATCTTATCTCTCTCTCTCTGACTCTATTACTATATTCTAAGTTTTTTGTGATTCAACTTTATTTTACTAAACTTGTTTTATAATCATAAGTTGAATAATTTGATAAAGAACATATATTTTGGTTAAGCAACTCAAGTAATTTCCAGAAATAAAAAAACACAATTCAAACTCCATTTCTTGTGTTTTCCAACACCTTCAATCATCACATAAGCATTCATATAACAACAATGCACATATAATACATATCTTAGTGACTCCACTAATGCAAGTACACATAGAGTGCAACTAACTCTGACACATGGATCTAACTATTTTGGGCTAATGCAAGAAGAGAAGTGACCTCTTGCTCAACAAACTAGAGGGTCTAGTCAATAAGGTATTAGTATACAATTGGAACATCCCTGCAGTATCAACTTCGCCTTTCACGTTAACCTTCCTATCGACATCCCCAAGACCTCAATTTGATCATTTGTTCTAATTCTATCGCAATCCTAACCCCCAAAATTCCCTCTATATGTAATCATAAAGGACATTATCAACAACATCATTATCAAGTGACACTCAACCTATAATACGACTTAAGTTTATTTACAACAGATCAACTTATCTACAACACCACCATCAAACAACATTAAACCTCAGACGAAGTTTTTTCCACCTAATGTCGGTGAAGCACTCAAATTATTGTTGGCAATCAAGTAGATTCATGAACTTCAATTAGGGCACGTGGACTTTGGAGTTGACTATTAAAAGGTAGTAGATAGTTTTCATACATCTAGTCACAATATTAGTGAATTTGGTGATATTATAGATGCTTGTAAATCTCATTTCCTTATACATTATAGTGTTCATCATGTCGAGTTTATTAAGAGACAAATACATATGGCTACATACTATATTATTATTATTATTATTATTATTATTATTATTATTATTATTATTATTATTATTATTATTATTATTATTATTATTAATGAAATGCCATTAATCTTTTCCTAAAAAAATATAGCAAAATTTGCCATATGTATGCTTTTTTCATGACAAGGTCTTTAGTGGGTTATTTCTTAATCTAGTATAAAATCATTTGAGAAAAAAGAATCAATGGGGTAATCAATTTCGATGTACCCTGTTGAAAGACTTGATGCGAAAATTTGAAACCGCGTTTGATTGTATATTGGTTAAAGCAGCCGCAATAATAAAAATAAAAGTAAAAGAATTGGATATGATATTAAGGAATGCTGTCAAAATCAACCTCTTATATGCAATACCTTAGAAGTGACTTCAAAAATTTGAGAAGTGGCCCCAACCCTTTGTGAAGTGTCCTAGTTAGTCCCAAAGTATGGGAGTTAGAAAAGCACTAGTCAATTTTTTTGAGTTTATTTCAAAGTTTGGAATGATGGTACAATGGTTGTTGTTTGAAGATTTTAACACAAGCTAGCATTATTTGTTATCCTTCGCTCATAGTGCATTTTGGTTGTGATTTCAAGGAAGGTTTGCGATTTGAATAGCCTTATTTGAATTTTTCTATAAAACTGTTTTATAGAGTCGATAGAAATATTTTATGATATATTTATAGTCTATTTTTGTTTAATTTTTAAAAATATTTTGAAATAATTTTAAAAGTTATATATATATATATAATTTATATGAAAGTAATTTAATTTTTTATTAAAAAAATAAATTTTTATCAT
>JBBPBR010000004.1:3004512-3051935 GCA_037974775.1 Cicer pinnatifidum
TATTTTTATTTTTGATGATATATTTGTCATTTATGACGTGACAGTGATGTGTCATTATAAGTTGAAAAAATAAATTAAGTCATTATTTTAATTTAATATATAAATAATTTATTTTTTATAAATTGAAATTACATTAATTAATAATTGAATTAACAAATGAACCACTTGAATAAAAAAAATTAATAACCACGTGATTCATTAGGGTAATAAGTACACACCTTTGCCTTGTAAACAAAAGTACACACCTTCCTCGTTCAATAAAAAAAAAAGGGTATTCACTTTTCTCTTCCATTCTAATCCTATATTAATATAGTAACATAACCCTAAATTAATATTATTATCATCATCTTCTTCATCTCTAAATTAATTTTTCCCTAAACTGAACCTTAATCTCATAAATCATCTTTCACTTTCATCTTTTGTAAGGAAAATTTCCAAAATATATTTAGAATTCTCTAATACCTATATTAATATAGTAAAATTAAACAATTTAATGTATCACTTAACCAAATGGTTGCAATGTTTGAGTTTAATACATATGTTAATCATCAAATTAATGCATCTTTTAAGTTACCAAGGGTTATAATTTTTTTTAAGAGTTATTTTTCTTCACCAATTGATACGAGTTTATCTATAAATACACTTTAGAGGCATAAAGTAAAAGACAAATTTCATATTATAGGAGTCAATATTATGTCAAAAATATTTCTAAGTCATTTCTTCTTTTCTCTAGTGAACAAGAGTAAACGAAAGAACTTTATTCTGTAAACTATCATTGATCAATAAGTTTGATGTGAATGTGCAATTAACTTCAAGGATTCCAAAGTATCTTGAGAGGATTCGCCGATTAACCCGTTTGCATCCAATATACATAGATTGGTAGGGCAAATCGAACATAGAGTTTAGTGCGATACACATGTTTTGGAATTTATTTGTGCAACATTCATCATCATCATCATTATCAATTAATCTTCTTCTTGTTTAAAATTTGTAGAATACCCTCAACAACAAATTTAAAAATCTTTAGGTTTGATTTTTTATTTTAATTTATTTTTGAACAATAGATATTTATATAAAGAAGATGAACAATTAGATGCTTATAACTATGGTGAAAGGTATATAATAAATTTATATTAATATATGTTGTGTTTGATGTTCATGTAATTTTAATATTAATTTAAAGACAATATATTCGTCTAAATTGCATGCCCTATTGCCGACTTACTAGCATATATAATTGATGAGAATTTTATGTTGGTTTATATATGCATGAATTTTGTTTGTTTGGATTTTGAAAATCAATTTATGTCTTGATTTTTATTAATGACATTGTATGAGTTTGACTTTTGGCTGATATTTTGGGTTTTAGATCTTATATTTTGAAATTGTTGACAAAAAACAACACAAAAATTAGAATAAAAATATATTTAGAAAATTATATTGAACCTTTTAATTTGAGAAACAAAATTGGCGTTGATATTAATTACCATGGTGGTAGATCATAAAGTTTATATGGTTCTAAATTTCTATAATTTTATGAAATACTCATATTTGTAATGCTATAAGTTTATGTTTTGATACTAACAAATATGTGATTTTATTAGCATTCATATGTTTGACTTTATGATGTATACTCATGTACTAGTATATTATAAAAGTAGTGGAAGTAACTTTCAAATATATCAAGTGGAATTTTAATTGGTTCATGCAAGAAGTTTTATATTTATTTAGAATGGATGATCCAATAGTATATGTATATGATAGTATGAAAGTAATTGTTTCTTGCTTGCATTGATATTGAAAGTAACTGTTTCTTGATATGTATATGATACCTTTATCTCAAGCCACGAGATTTCCACAATAACAAATTTAGATATATTTTGAAAATTGTGGGGGATTGTGGGTTTAATGCATCTGTTAGCCATCAAACCAATGCATTTGTTAAGTTACCAAAGATTACAAACTTTTTCAAGCGTGGTTTTCCTTCACCAATTGGTATGAGTTAAAATTATAAGACAAATTTCATGTTACATGAGTCAAAATTATGTCAAAAATATTTCAGAGTCATTTATTATTTTCTCTAGTGCACGAGAGAGTAAATGAATGAACTTTATTTTATAAACTATTATTGATCGATAAATTTGAAGTGAATGTAGAATTTACTTCAAGGATTCCAAAGTATCATCAAGATGATTCGTCGGTTAACCCGTTTACATCCAATATACATAGATTAGTGGAGACGAACCGAACCTAAAATCTAGTGTGATATGCACGTTTTGAAATTTTATTTGTGCAACCTTCATCATCATCATCATCAATTTCATCTTCTTCTTTTTCAAGATTTGCAACATACTCCGAACAAAAGATCCAAGATCTTCGTATTTTCTCTATTTTTACTTCTCATCCTTGTCTTCTCATCTTCTTGTTGTTGAACTAAAATGGTGAAGGAAAATGGATAATCATAGAGAACAAAATCTTCAAGGATGAGAGAAGATGTTGAAACAATGTTGAAAGTTGATACTAAAGTAGATGGAAGTTTTTTTCTTCAATTTGAAAGAACACATATGGGAAGGATGAAAAAGAAGAAACTATAGTTGAGTTCAAACACGAGAGCAGAAAAGGAAAAGGAAAACAATAAAGATTTAGAATAACAACAATGAAGGGGATGGATGAATTGTAGATCTTTGGTTTGGATTTTGTTTTTGTTTTTGTGTTCTTCATTTAGTTTTATGGGTTGAAAGTGATGAATCATGATGGTCTTTTAACTTAGTTCAAGTTTATGATTTGATTTATGGGTTATGGTTGAGAAGAAGATGAATAAGGGATATTTGAGTTATGATGAGGATGCTTTCAAGATATTGTTACAAAGAAGATGACAAAAGAATTTTATGAATTATCTTGAAGGAGATCACGCATGACAATGATGTTTTATGTGTTTGAGTTATGAAGAAGATGAGGAAAAGTTGTTTGATGTTTGTTGAAACAAATCAAGATTATAAAGAAAGTATTTGATAATTTTTAGAAAATTTTGTTTTTTCTAATATTATATAATTATTTAATTATAAAAACATATTTAAAAATTAATAATTAAATGAAAGTTAGATGCTAACATATCTTATTTTTTTCAACTCATTAGTGGCACATCATTGATCAAATAACCATTTCATAAAAAGTGGAGAAGACAAAACAAAATCCATAAAATTTAAAAGCGTATTTAAGTAAAAAAAAAGTAATTAAAAAATACTAAACTTTTGTTTATAAAACTTAACCAAATTTGTATAAAACAAAAAAAACAAAATATGAGCCTTTTTTTTGCTTTTTTTTTCGTCATAATAATTTCATTAAAGAAAGTATGACAACGAATCAAAAGACAATACACCAAAAATACAAGTTGGAGTATCATCAATCCACATACAATCTGAATTTTAAAGAACATATTTAGTTAAATAATGGGCAGATTGGTCTCATGTCTAACATGTAAAAAATTTAAAGGCTTAATTGCAATTTTAGTCTCTCAATTTTTACTGATTCATGAAATTAGTTTCCTATTTTAAAAGTCGACAATTTTAGTTCATCTATCTGATCTTTTAACGAAAAAATGACAACATGACATGCTTTAAATAACATGTCATATCATATGATGATGTATAATGATTAACACCCATAAAATCAGAATAAAACACCGTAAAAACTTAACTTTCAACTTCAGAAATTTTTCATATTTATAATTTAATTAGTGACATATGAATAATTAATACATTTAGATGGTTCTATATCATGAAATTGTATCTCATAATATTTAAAATATGTCTAATCGTCATTTTTTTAGTTAAAAATATGAGAGAATAACCAAAACTGTCGACTTTTAAATAAAGGGATCCATTTCGTAAATTGGTAAAAATTAGAGAAACCAAAATTACAATTAAGTCAAATTTAAACTATGAAAACAAATATTAAAATTAATACAATCTCCAATAATAGACACATTTTTTGTTTATAATAATGACAAAACGAGGTATTTGCTATGTATTTTATTATACTTTATTTTTTAAAATCATTAATTGAATCTCATGACACTACTAGACTAGATAATGGTACACCAACCACACCTAATTGTTTTCCTTTCTCCCTTTTCCCTTCCCCATAATCAACCCTCCACAACCATGATATTCCCTTTTATGTCAATGTGACACCTTTTATCCTGAAAATATTTTAAAGCATAAATAATATAAATATACTGATAAAATTGGTTCCAAATAAAATATTTCGAACATAGACTATTACAGTTTGAAACATACAAAAACAACAAATTTAAAAGAGAGTTCAACCCCAAAATTGTCACATTAATCAAAGCTTACTCTATACAAATTCAAAATTTTTTGGTTGACTAACATGTCAACAACTAATAGAAATAAACTAGTATCTACTGCATTGATATCATGTCCATTACTCTGTATCTTTTTCTCTAGCGATTGTTTCATTTGTTGTCATTTTATCATCTACTCCTACATGTAGTGTGTAAGCAGCCACAAGAGAAACACACAAAGGTGAGTTATCATTCTCCATATGTATTCAAGCTGAGTAAGATAAATTCAATGCATATTCAACAACATAACGTATACCACATAACAATATCAACATTACATGATAAAACAATATAAATCCCAATTAACTACTTCACACTGAATCATATCTAACTCTAGGTTGATACGAGTAAACAAATGACCTACTACCCCACAAACAAAAGTGTCTAATCAGAGTTATGTAGTGCAATGAAATGCCGACAATGCTCCACTTTTACGTAAGACATTCATATTGATAACTCCCTCATGGTCTTGTCGACTGACGATCTCTAGTTATATCACAATGCAACTCCCAACATGTCTTAGTGTATGAATGCAACATGTAAAACCCTTAATTTTCTAAACTCTAATTTATGCAATTTTAGGGTATTTTGTGTTAAATTGGGTAGGCAATCAGCTCAACCGAATTTTATTTTGTGAATTAAATATCAAAAACATATTTTATTAGAGTTAATAATATGTTTAATATTTATATATATATATATATATATTTTTTAATATATATATTTTGAGACCCGATTAAAATTAATTGTCAGATAATATTTTAATTATGTTATGAAGAATTTAATATAGGTCGTTTTTTTTAAAATAACACTTGTTGCTGAGAAACTCACATGTCAATTGAGTTACAGCGAGAGTAGATATTTAAAAAAAAAAAAGTAATTTGAGAAGTGATGTGATACGATGGGTGCAATAATGACTTTTATAAAATATCTAGATATTTATATATTGTTTTATTTGTTATATTTTTCCTTGTCATTCATCTTCTTCCTCTGTTACCAAAGCTTTGCCTTTTTCAAAAAAAAAAAATCAAACATAAATCTTCACTTTTCTTCGACTTCTAAGCTTTATTTCGCGAAGTGACAGAAGGGAAAGTTGCTCATTGCCACACCACGGTGCTAATGAACCAACTTTGGAAGTGACGATGCGAACGAAAATTTTACCGTAATTAATCGCAGTGTCGAAATCGGTTGTTAAAGCTATAACGGAGGTAAGGGCTCCTTCCAAACTTTTAGTTTGCATTTAGGATATTATTTGTGATTTTGTGAAAAACAAATTTGATGTATTTGATGTGTGAATTTGTAGAAAATGAATTTAATGCGATTATGTGCGATTTAGTGAAATTTAAATTTGAGGTGTGGTTTATGGTGATTCATATTTGATGTGATTTATATGTTCATAATTATTATTATGAATTTTTGAGATGTGATTTGTTTGCGGATTTTGTAGAAAATGAATTGATGAAATTTGGGGGGTTATGTGTAAAAGTATGGAGTTTTGAAATTGGGTGAGTTATGTTTGAATTGTTGAAATTTAATTGAGGTGTTGTATGTGTGTTGTGGAATTGAATTGATTGTTGTTGGTGTGAATTGGCGGTAATTAAATTTGATGAGTTTGAGTTACGTAATAAGTTATTTTTAAATAAATGATTTTGAACTGAAGTTGAAATTTTACGAAAAATTTAGAGTTGTTAAAGTTGTTTTCAAATTTTAACTAACTTAAAGAGTTTGAAAAAAAAAAGATAGATTTAAATTAACAATGGTTAAAGTTTAAAATGTTACTCTTTTAATTACTCTTGGGAGGAGTTTAACAAGAAAAAAAAAGTTTAGAGTATTTTATTAACTAAAATATTTCGGTGCTTTAATAGTCGAGTATGTGCATGTGAAATTTGGACAATATTTATTTTATTTAGTTTTAAGTAAATAATATAGATGATTTGGTTTTAAAAGTTTGATGTGTCAAAAAGATTTAATTTTGGGAATTTCGTTGTGGTTGGATTAATTTTATTGTGAACAAATTGTTATAAATATTTATGTTTATGTAGTTCGCTCATTGAGTCTCGAAAAGGAATCGAGACCGTTGGCAACGAGTTAGCGCTGGGGAGAACTCTGATATATTAATGTTGTTGTGGTGATTTATGGTTGAAAATTTTGGAGATTAAAAATGGGTGATTAATGTTTGAAAATTTTGGTGATTCATGTTTGGTGAAATTGATGTGTTCATAATTAATATTATGAATTTTTGGAAAGAAATTTATGTGTGACTTGGTGGAAAATGAATTTAATTCAATTTATGTGTGGATGGAATTTGGAGAGGTAGTTTATGTGTGTTTGTGGAAATTTAAATTGGTGTGAATAAATATATTTGAGTATGCTCTCTGTTTTATCTGAAAAATCATTAGTGTTAAATGAGTATTAAAAATGGGGAATCATTTAATAGCTGCAGCTATTCAATGATTGTGGTGAAAATAGTCAGAGTATGCTTATGCATTTCATAGTACATGGTGACCGCGATGGGGCCATGGTGATAGTAGTGACCGTGATGGACCACGAGATAATGTCATGTGAATTGTTGATTTATCTTATCCTTGCGGGGATTGTCGCGTCGTGCTGATTTGTGAGAGATTGCACTCTAGAATATGCTGATCTGTGAGCAATTGCACTCTAGAAAATTGTGCTGGTCTGTGAGCGACTGCACTCTTGTATGTCGTGCTGGTCTGTGAGCGACTGCGCGCTAGTAAATTCTGTTGATATGTGAGAGATTGCACTCTAGAATGTCTTGATCTGTGAGCGATTGCACTCTAGAAAATTGTGCTGGTCTGTGAACGACTGCACTCTTGTATATCGTGCTGGTCTGTGAGCGACTGCACTCTTGTATATCGTGCTGGTCTGGGAGCGACTGCACACTAGTAAATCGTGTTGATCTATGAGAGATTGCAGTCTAAAATGTGCTGATCTGTGAACGATTGCACTCTAGAAAATTGTGCTGGTCTGTGAGTGACTACACTCTTGTATGTCGTGCTGGTCTGTGAGCGACTGCATGCTAGTAAATCGTGCTGATCTATGAGAGATTGCACCTTGGTAATTAGTACTGGTCTTTGAGAGGCTGTACAATTATGATTTACGTCCTTCGAAGAGGGTTTTGGTTTGGAATTCTGGAATCATGCATTTTGGCATATACGCATTGCATTAGAGTGCTTGCCACGCGAGTCATGTTTGTTATACTATGATGATTGTATATACATATTCGGTTGTTGTTGTGATTTGCCGTAATTGCTTTGAGGTGTGAAGTTGGGTTGATTAAGTTTTGAGGTAATTATGTGTTCATAATTGATTTAATGAATATTCGATGTGTGATTGAGGTGTGAATTTGTGGAGATTAATTTGGTGTTAATTATGTGTTTATAATTGATAACATTAATGTTTGAAGTGTTGATTGATTCAGAGCCATTTTAGAATTGAAAATCTGCATTTTCTTAATTGTATTCGGCTATGACAGTGCAGTTTGTCGAAACTTCATTTTTCAACAATGTTTATGGATTTTTGGACATATGAAAACCCTTTCGAGGAGTATGCTAAGACGAAAGGTTCTATTGAACATTTGAAAATATAAGAATTTTGCTAAGTGTTATTTGTTAATTTCGGTTGGTGACCCTTTACAATTATTGTGGAAATTTGGGTTTTGTTCTCAGATGAGAATCAGGATCGTCCTACCGGTTAGTACCCAGGAGATGGGAAAGTAGTTAGTCATACCTGACCGAAGCTGTGTCAGAAGGATCGTGCGGGGCGCGTGGAGATGACCCGAGTTGTGTAGTTTTTGTAGAATGATCAGATTAGGTGGTTGTATAAGGACTAGATATCTTTTTCTTGTGATTGTATTTATTTCATTTTGGAAGATTGTATCTATGCTTAAACTGTCTGATGACTTTTCTTTTGATGGGTCCATGTTCCACTTTTTGATGTGACGTGGGGAAAATAGAGATTCTTGGGGCAGTGCTTTTATGCAAGTGTCTGCCGAGAATACCCTAGGGGTATGAGCTATGTCTGATAGGTCTCATAGTCCCGTTGTATTTTGCTATTTAAATACTTTAGATTTTGTTTCAAAAACTATTTCCGCTGCTTGTAAATATTGTTGACTTTTATCGTTGTGTTACGACTTAAAATATTTTATTCAAAAGTATTTCTTTCTTTATTTCTTTGTTTTTTTTTTAAAAAAAAAAACACTCGCGCTGTTAAAAATCGGGGTGTTACACAACACATAATATATAAGACATAACCATCATCATTAATAATGGTTGTATAACAACACTCAACTCATATTTGTAATTAAGTGTACTACGATAGATTAACATCCACCATCATCATATCAACAACATTCACTGCATCAATTTTATTAACTTAATAATGGGTTAGCAGTCCAACCTTAGTACCTAATTCCTCATTACTAGTTAATACTTAATTTAATTAAGCATTCTTACTAAATCTAATTGATTATTCTTAAGACTTTAATTGATTATTATTAAATTAACAAGTTAATAACATCATCCTAATCGATTAATATATAACTTAGCCATTTTCTACTTTTGATTTTTAACTTAAACATTTTCAAGTTCTAGACATCACATTAATCAATTGATATTCTCTCATTAATCAGTTATTCTCCATTTATCTTTAATATTAGTAGATTAATCCTAAGCATTAATCGATTAATAATGAAGAAAACTAGATATAATGTTTTTTCCTAAAAAATAATCCTTTTTGACTCTCAATTTTGACCATTTGTCATTAACGTAATTAATAATATATAAATTCATGAAATTCATCAACATGTATTATCAAGGTACACATAAGATCAATTGTGGCAATCATCTATTAACACTAAACACATCATCATCAAACATCGTAATTTCAATTAAAAGAGATGGTCTAAATATATATCACATAGTCTTTACTACTTTTCCCACAACAGTTCTAAACAAATAAGGTGGTTGGTGCAGACCTAGGGGTCATGAGACATCCCAATTTAACAAACCTACTCACTCTAGTTAATATATATCAATATTCAAACCCATTCCGTACCTTAATCAACAATTTCACATATTATTAACTCAAGTTCCAGAAGTATGACTCTATATTTTTCATAACATAAATATTTGAATCAAATACAATTAATAAAAAAAAGGTTCATTTTATATGAAAATAACAAAATTTGAAAGTTTGAGGTGACTTACTAATTGAGAACAATTCTTATTGGTGAATGAAATGGTTTGGTTTAAAACACATGATTTGTGTTTTGAAACAATTTGTCTTTGAATTCACTTTGTACTCTAAGAATTTATACAAATATATGAAACCATGTATCATTTTTCATTTTGTACCCTATGTTCCAACTCATGTGGCAAATGACATGTCTTACTTATCATCTTTAAGAAATAAGGAACACATACATTAGCAACACATATTATAAAATAATAAGCATCCAATATAAAATCAACGATTTTTGTAAGTTAAATAAAAGGTGACACGTCATAAAAGATTGTCTAAAAAAAATAACAATTAACCTATTTAACCATCCCCCAACGGTCCTATTTAATATTCTTACTCATTCTACTCATATATTATGAGTAAAACCCCCTTTAGAAAATTAATCAACAATTTACGGATTATTAATTCCGTTTTGCAGATACGAATGATTCCTTCCTTCATTTCATATGAACATTCAAGTTGAATACAATAATTAATAAAAGGTGAAGTTTGTATGGAAATAAGTAGAAATAGAAAGTTTGGTATTAATTTATAAATTGAAAACAATTCAAATCGGTGAGAAAAAAAAATATGATTTGAGAATCTTTGCATTACGAGACGCACAACACCAAACAAAATCAAAATTGATTTTGAATTGACAAAGTTATGTGTGTTTAAATTTTTATGTGCACATGAACATACCAATCTAAAAACATAAGAACTCCTGACGTTAAGACTCCTTTAAATAGCTCATTTAGGTTGAGTGAAGCTAATCGATTAACAACATACAATAATTGATTAGTAAAGTAAAAATAAGATTATCTAGTATTGAACCCACATATTAATTGATTGTTTCACTTAGCCTAATCGATAAATATATTTCCTAATCCATTAATACAATTTATTTATCAATTAATTGTCTTTGAAATATTTTTTAACTATTTCTAGAAATCCTATAATGATGTTAAACCATCAAGCAATTAGCACAATTAAATCTTAGACTTAAAAGTTAATTTACAAAAATATGGGGTGTTACAAAATACATAAAAAAAATAACAAATTGAATGTCAAAAAATTGCAAAGATTAATCTACAAATAAACTCACAACACCTAAGTTAATAGTATATAATTGAAAATTTTCTACAAAAATGAAAAAATCAAAGTGATCGCGATATCCATGTCTCCAACTCTATTGCGTTGACAATCTAGTCATTGATCGCATTTGTAATAAATAGAAGTTACTTGTGAATCTAAACCAAACATCGATACACTAGGACAACAAAAAACATAACACCCCACGCTCATGTTACATATTGTAATGAGTTGGTTACAAGTAGTTATAAGTTTCTTAGTATTGATTACAAGTTAGTTAAGATTTATTAACTTAGTTATGATCACTAATATAAAGTGTATCATATATTCATTGTAATCAATTTTTTAATTGAATCAATTTCAAATAATTCAATCTTTCTCTCAATTATTTCTCTTTTTGTTGGACTCTACCATGCTTCTCGAAGTATGTCCACCTTGAAGAGATGATCCTGATTATTCCATTTTTTTTCACTTTCTTTATTTTTTTTTAGGTTTTTATGAGATTTTTTTTATATTTTAATTTCTCCTTCCCCTTCGATCCAAATTTGTGATTTTCATCTGGTTTGTTCTTTCTTATCATTTCTCCAAGAAACTATTCAAAGACACTATTGTATATTAATCACTTTTGTAGATGATAGTGAGAATAATATTTTGTTGAGACACTTCAAGTATAGTTATTTTCAAATAGTTTTTTGATATAGTTCCGGACTGACTCAAACCCAATCTAACTTCTCACATTAACCCAACCCAAAATATTAATCCATCTCAAACAATTAGGGTTTTCTACCCCATCGACTAGACATAGCTGTTACGATATTAACGTGGCACCCCGCCGAATCTACCTTAAATATTGGTTAATAATTGTTGTTGTCCCCTTCGCGTTGGGACTATCGACTATATAAACAGTGTCTCTAACACTGTAAATGTACACATTTTCTCATCATAATACCTCACACTCTCCTCGAATTAATATTGATTTGAGCGTCAAAGTGTTTACAGGTACCACTTCCTCAACGAGAACCAAATTTTCATCCAGTTCACGTAGCTAGACATCCTCCTCTGTTCATATCGAATCAGATATCGAATTAAATACATGTTGAAGTTTCTTTAGCATCGAAAAATTTGGTGGTATAATTCTTTGTTGTTTAGCCATTATATGCTTTATTGTTTGCTTCTACTCTCTAGTAGTTAAACATTATTTACTGTCTATAAGATTCTACTCTATGGTAGTTAAACTTTTTTCTTTTTTGATTCTATGCAATGGTAGTTAAATATTTTTCTTATTTCTTCTACCTTATGATAATTAATCAACTTTTCATTCTTTATGCTTATATCATATGGTAGTTAGGCAAGTATCATTTTTTTTTACTTCTATCATATGGTAGTTAAGCTTTTTTTTTTTTTTCATATATGTTTTTTATGATCATCCAAGACTGAGGTTCTTAATTTAGTGAGAGTAAAAAAGCATAAAAATTTGGCCGGAGGGCAAGGTCGAGTAACGTAGAGCAATTACTCAGTTACTTCATTCCTAAAACCTTAATTGAAGGTCTACATTATGAGGGAAGGTTCTGAATCAAAAGATGATCTCATCAATTTCTAAAGAAGATGATCTCATTAATTCCCAAAAACCTAATACGCTAAATACCTTCGGGCCTAGACTATGACACATTGCCAACTAGGTCTACCTCAATTCTAGTTACAGAACTCTAACTATGAGGCTACAATGAAGTTATTCCAGACCACCATAAAATAATCAGAATTGATCAGAATTCAATTGAAAATTATTAGCAAGTGGAGTACTAACAGGTTTGCAATTTCTCATGTTAAACCTCTCTAACAACTTCTTAATATAATTGTGTGGAGATGAACACCATTTTATTATTCTTCTTGTCACGAGCAATTCTCATGTCCAAAATTTTCTTTGCGGGACCCAAGTCTTTCATTTCAAAAGACTTGTTCAAATATTTCTTTAGAGATTGAATCTTCTTAATGTCATGACCAATAATCAACATGTCATCCATATATAACAAGAGAATAATATAATCACCATCAAGAAATTTAATGATAAACACACAATGGTCATAATTGGTTTTAGCGTACCAATGTTTCTCCATGAAAGAATTAAATTTCTTGTACCATTGTCGAGGTGCTTGCTTGAGCCCATAAATACTTTTCTTAAATTTACACACAATCTGATCTTTACCTTTGACTTCAAAACCCTCTGGTTGCTCCATATATATATCTTCCTCCAAATCACCATGATGGAATGCAATTTTCACAACATGTTGTTCAGCTTCTTGTTACAAACTAGCTGCAAACCCAAGCACGACTTGGGGTAGAGAACATCTTCACCATAGGTGAAAAAATTCGTCAAAGTCAATACCTTTTCTATGATTAGAACCTTTCACAACCAATCTTGCTTTGGATCTTGGTTGAGAACTATTCTTTTCTTCCTTTATCTTGTATACCCATTCGTGCTTGAGTGCTTTTTTGCCTATAGTCACCTTTACCAACTCAAACGTGTGACTCTCATGCAAGGAATTCATTTCTTCTTGCATGGCCTTCAATCCATTTTCTTTAACAACATGTGTAATAGTCTCTTGGTAGTACTCTAACTCTCCACTATCAATGATCATCAAATAATGTGGAGGGTATCTTTGAGAAGGTTAACGTTATCTAGTAGATCCTCTCAACTCAAATTCAATTGGTCTCTCAACTAGAACATGCTCATCATAGTGAGGTACATGATTATTAGTTACATTCTCATCATCTACTTGTATATCTCCTCCATTAAAAAAAGTTTCTTTAAGGAGCTTAGGTGCAACATCAATGCAATTTATGGAATTTGTTTTTTGTTTATTAGCTTTATCAAAATCTTTAATAGTCTGATCTCGAAGAAATATCACATCCTAACTTCTGATAATTTTCTTGTCAACCAGATCCCACAATCTATAACCAAATTCTTCACCACGCAACGAACACAAATTGTTTTGGATTTACTATCAAGCTTGGATCTCTTACCTCTTGGAATGTGAACAAAACATTTTCAGCCAAACACTCTCAAATGACGATAAGAGACATTTTTCCTATTCCACACTCTATTTTGGAAAAGCACCATCAAGTGGAAATAGAATGAAAAAGATTGATCAAATTCACTATAATTTTCATTGCTTCACTCCAAAAGGATTTCGATAATTTTGCATAAGAAAACATATATCTGATTTTGTCATTAATTGTACAATTCATTCTCTCAGCAACACCATTATGTTGAGGTGTCTTTAAAACTGTTTTCTCAAGCCTGATTCCATATTCTCTACAATACTATTTAAACGGACCTATGTATTCACCACCGTTATCTGATTGAACACATTATAGTTTTCTTCATTTTTCTCTTTCAACATTTGCATGAAAATGCTTGAAGATTTCAAGTATCTGGTCTTTAGATTTCAAAGAAAAGGCCCACTTTTCTAGAGTGGTCGTCAATAAAAGTAACAAAATATGATGCACCACCAAGAAATTTACTATCCATCATACAAACATCAGTATGAACTAAATCAAGAATATTTTGCCTCCTATGAGGACCAATATTATGAAATGAAACTCTATGTTGTTCTCCAACAAAACAATGAGTGCAACTTTTTAAAAATGTACCTTTCACAAGAAGAACACTTTTCTTTGCAAGTATGTTGAGTCTTAACTTCACTCAAGTGACCAAGGCGCATATGCTATATATCAAAAGAGGCGTCTTCAATTGCATTCACTTCTTCCTTGCATAGCTTTATAGGCATCCTATAGAGAGAAGTATAACTTTACTTCTTTGCAACCACTAGAAACCCTTTAGTGATTTTACATATACCGCCACCACCAATGTAAATGTGATAATCCTCAATATCCAAGGCTTTCACTAAAATCAAATGGAGACGAATATCAGGAACTTGTCTAACATTTTTCAATTGAAGCTTGCAACCAATCTCAGTTTCAACCCAAACATCTTTCATACCAATAATTTTACATACTCTTTCATCTTCCATTTTAATCATGCCAAAATCACCAACACTGTAAGATGAGAATAAATCATGCATATGAGTAACATGATATGAGACACCCAAATCAATAATCCAAGTTGAATCATAACATGCAAGGTTTATGGAATTATCATAACAAACAATGTAGACATTACTAACAGATGCAACTATTGTTGTATCTTTATCATTTTCTTCTCTTTGTCTTCATCTATTTCCTTTGATTGACCTCTCTTAAGGAAACTGCAATTTATTTTTATGAGTCATGTTTTGTCACAATTGTAGCATATAACTTCTTTTCTAGTCCTCAACTTCCTTCTTGACTTGCTACAAATTTTAAAGTTGTGGTGTCTATGGAAGTGTCTAGATTGACTTATCTCATGTGACTCTGTAACTAGTACTTCTGAATTTGATGAAGAACCAATTAAACCATGTTCCTTTCTTCGAGCTTCTTCATTCAAAATGCTCTCTTTAATTGTCGATATTTTCAACTTTCTACTTGGAGCAGAATTGGTCAACGTCATAACAAAGATTTCTCAATTATCAAACAAAGAACTCAAAAATAACAACGCTTACAAATCATCATCTAATTTAATATCTGAAGTTGTCAACTGATTCATTGCATCATAAGAAATACTCATATGCTCTACCATTGAATCCCCATCTTTGTATTTCATATTCACCAGCTTCCGAATCAAGAATGTTTTATTTTGCACATTCTTTTGTTCATACAACTCTTTTAATTTCTTTCACGTCTTGTTAGCATCTATTTGAGTTTCAACATGTGGATATATACTTAGATCCAACCACTGTCTAATCAAGACCACTGCCTTTTCATTCATCTTCTCTAGTTAGCATCATATTTATCTTTGGGTTTAGCAGTGTCACCCTCAATAAGGTCATACAAATCTTTACTGTATAACATATCTTCCATGAGGATATTCCAAAGTGTATAATTAGAAGAATTAAGCTTAATCATATTTGGACCTTTATTTTCCTCCTCCATTTAAATGCACAAATCTAACCAACTGAAATCTAGATACCACTTTGGTGAGGAAAACCAGAGATAACTATCTCAATAATGCAGAATATTTTTTTCCCCATGTGTAGATAAATTGCCAAACAGAAAATACAATTCTACAAAGCAATAATAATTGATAAAAAATTAAATATGAGACAAATACAATTTTAAACGTGGAAAATTTTCCTCAAATTGAGAGAATAAAAATCCTGGGACCTAGTTCAATAATAACTTCCATTATAATAATTAATGGATACACTAGAGTCTTCCTAGTAACACTAAGAAACATCAATCAACAATAGTCATCATCAAATGATGGAAACTAAACTAATAACAAACAACCTTCCACTATAGGTATTCCAAAGTAACTTTCAGATAATATAAAACTACTAAGAAGATATATTAAAAGAACAAACTCAGTGGTAGAAATAACATATTAAAATTGTAGATCAAACGAAATAAATTTGTTTCAAATTAATTACCACTGAAATCAAATTGTTTTCCTTCTCTTTCCTTTTTGTTACTGTTGTCGTCGCTGTCTTTCTTTTCTTTCTTCTTCAAGCACGACATGTTCCCCCTTTTCTCTAAAATAGGGATTTCAAATCCCTTCTTTTCTTTTTATTTTTATTTTCTTCTTCATATAGGTCAAACCCAATAAAACACATATTCCATTTTTTTTTAATAATAATAACAATAATAATACTTATAAAATTGATGGTTTCTACTTGAGAAGTGAGTCCATCTAACAATTATAATTAACTTTTTTATTGAATCAATTTCAAATAATTCAATATTTTTCTAAATTATTTCTCTTATAATTAGACTCTAAAATGGGTTTGAACAACATAGATATGGCAACAGCAACAAAAATAAATAAAACCTGAAAAAAAAAATCATATAAATGCCAAAACAACTTATTAGATAAAAGGAGAAAAAAAATTGTGGAGTGAAATATGGCTCAAAAGTTCCTTCTTTGATAGATGATAAAGAAGGAAGAAAGGAGTACTGGAAAAATTGAGGGATACAGGCAACTAGGTCAATTTGACATTTGATTAGTCTATGGTAATGTGAAAATATATAATTTCCACTTCTTCAAGTATTTAAGACATCTCACGACTCTGAACAATCAAGGCAAGGTTTTTTCGTATGTTAATATGTATGCTACGATAACTATATTTTTTTTTAATAAATTTTAGAGTTTTTAGGAAAAAACAACATAAAAAGAAAAGACGCCGTGATAGTTTGGGAAAGCAAAGTGCTCCAGCACTACCTACAACACATACACAGTTCACATCAAAAGCCGCGTTGGCAAGCCTTGTTAGACCCAAATTTGAAGCACACAAAATGGATGCATGAAAGAAGCCTTATGTTATCCTCATATTTAAAATAAAAACAATAAAAAATTTGAAAAGTTTATTACCATGTGCTGTTCATGTAAAAATTATTTATCATGGACACTTTTTGAAAATTGAAGTTTAGATTAGAGAGAACTCACGTCATATAAGATCAAAATATAACTACTACTATATAAAAAATAATAATAGCTTCAAAAAATTTCATTTTCAAATTGTGTTAATATAACTATCATGAGAAATGAGATATACAATACCAATTAAATTAAATAAAAATAAAATATTTGACAGTTATTTTTTAAAACGTTACAACAAACTTAAATGGCAATATAAAATGTTCTTATTAAATCTAATTATAATTATATAATCATATATTATAAGTATAAAATGATTTTATACCAACATTTAATTAAAAATAATTATTTTTTAATTATTTTTTAAAATTTTAAATTAATTAATAAATATTAAAATTATTAGATTAAATGTGAATTTAAATTTATAATATTTCATAATTATGTATATGTAAATTAATAACGATATTTATTATTCTTTTACAAAAACTAAAAGTTAAATTTTTCTATACAGTACTATGAATTTTTAATATAATCATATAAAAGTGATATGATATAGAAAGTAATGAATTATCATTAGATGCCAATATAGAATCGTTTACTTTTACGAAGCAAATTCCTTAATTCTTTTAAATAATTGATATTTTTTAAAATAATTGTATAGAATTTTATAAATTCTGTTGTTTTTGTCCTATACATAATCATAATTATAATAATTAAAAAAAAAGTAAATAAACACCTAAAAAAACTATATAAACCGACTCCCGCTATAACGTTAAGCTCGTGTCAAAGAAAGCAAACACAATCAACACACTTGTACTCTTCTCGCACATTCATTTACCATGGATTCCTCCACTCGCTCCTCCGTCATCGTTGTCGGTGCCGGAATCTCCGGTCAGTTTCCCCACCACAACAACTGACTCACCATTCTCACCTCCACTCCACTCCACACACTAAACCACCACCACAATTCTTTCTCAATTAAGTTATCTCCAACGCGTTTTTTCTTTCGCTGATTTTTTCATCTTTCTGATTTGAAGGTATCTCCGCCGCGAAAGTGTTAGCCGAGAACGGCGTGGAAGATATAGTGATCCTCGAGGCATCAGACCGCATCGGCGGAAGGATCCGTAAGGAATGTTTCGGTGGCGTGTCGGTTGAACTCGGTGCCGGTTGGATCGCCGGCGTCGGAGGTCGCGAATCTAATCCTGTTTGGGAACTCGCCGTTCAACAGAATCTCCGAACATGCTACTCCGATTATAGCAATGCTCGTTACAACATCTACGATCAAAGGTTCAAAAAAATTCGTACATTCATTATTTTCCTTCAATTTTCATTTATTTATTTTTATTTTTTTCTTTTAATTTTTCAAAAATAGCAGTTTCTTACGGTTACGATTCATATTTCGTAGTGTCGACGACATCGTTTTGTTAGTTGCAATTGTCGCTTACGGTTACATTTCTTACAGTCGACGACGTCGTTTTGTTCGTTGCTCTGTTTTATTATTTTACTTCACTGAGTTTTGTGGAGTTTCTGCGACGAACGAAATTCTTGAAAAAGAAATAAAAAAGAAAACCGTTTATTTTCTCTACTTTTTATTTCTTTTTTTTTTTTTAGTTTTAAACGACGTCGTTTCGTTCTTTACTTGTTTTCGTTGCTCTGTTTTTTTTTTTAATTGGTGAGTTGTTTTGTTGCATTGCAGTGGGAAGATAATTCCGAGTGGAATCGCTGCTGACTCGTATAAAAAAGCAGTTGACTCAGCGATTCAGAAATTGAGAAACGAAGAAGAAGCTGAAGCAAATGATGATGCTAACATCAACGGCGGCAATGATAGCTACAAAATAACGAAACCGCCTTTGTAAGTGCAAAATTCAGAAATTCTCTGTGTCGTTTTCAATTCTCTTCGTGTCGTTTTCAGCCGTTAAAACGATTTTGTTATTTATTTGCATTTTGTTGCGAGTCTGTAATCTTTAATCGTCATCATGCCTTCAATTATTTCCTTTTTGAAATTTTTTTCTTTTTTGTTTTTTCTGTTGTTAATGCTTTTGTTTTCCATCTGTCTATTTTAGGACGCCGAAGACTCCTGTAGAACTCGCAATTGATTTCATTTTGCATGATTTCGAAATGGCAGGTAGGTGTTGTTTAATTCTCAGTGTTAATCGTCTGCTTAAAGATTTTTTTTTTCAATTGTGTTTATTTTTTTTAATTTAATTAGTCATTATCTCTTGCTAAACTTCTAAAATTTTAAAGTGCGTTAACCTACAAATTTTTATATTGAAAAAAATGATGCTACAATACTAGACTTTAAAATTTACAATATTGCCATTGTAATTGAAATTGTAAACTTCAATTTAAAATCATGGCAAATACACATTGAAATTGAAAACTATTTTTTTATTTATAAAAATGAAATCAATTATTTTAGATTTTTAAAATCGATTACAAGATGAAGCTAGGATCAGGCTTGTGCATGGTCACAAGTTGATGATTGATCTAACCGTCTAATTTTCAACTTAAAAATTTTATATTACAATAAAAATGATAAAATTATCTTAACATTTAAGCAGTTCAATCTTAATCTTATTGGATGACGCTAAAGTACCGACTGCACACAATCTTGCACACCTAACTGCACCTAATCCAAATTTATCAAGCTTTTAGCGTATTTAGATATCCTAAAACAGTTGCACTAGATTTAATGATATTCACTTGGCAGAAGGGATCTAAGTCAATTGTAATTGAAAAAGGGTTATTTCAAGAAAAAGTAAAAGGAAATAGTAGGATAACTGTTTTCCGGACCATTTGTGATTGTGAATATGATTTGTTTACTAGTTTACTTGTTAAGTAAGTGTGCAATTTTTTGTCTTTGTTCTAAAATTGGAGATTAATTATTTAGCTGGGAAATTATGAATGCAGAAGTGGAACCAATTTCAACATATGTAGATTTTGGGGAGAGAGAATATTTGGTTGCGGACGAAAGAGGGTACGATTACTTGCTATATAAAATGGCTGAAGACTTTCTCTTCACATCAGAGGGTAGAATTTTGGATGATCGTCTCAAACTCAACAAGGTACAATTCATCATAAATTCATAACCAAACACTTTCCCATATTGAGATTTTTTATTGTTAAATTGATTTTTTGTTGGCCCCTACCTGTTTAAGTGTCAGTACCCTGTTGGATTGTTTGTTTGCTTCACCATTTGGCTTGGCTCGGTGAAAAAATCTGTCTTTGTTTGTATTTGCTGCCATCTGTTTTTTTCCCTTTTGCTTTTTTGTAATCTTGTTTCGCTGTCTATTACTTCAGCTCAATTGTCCCGATTTTGGACTTCCGCAAAAAATGACTTTTCAAAACTGTTTTTTAAGTTTTTTATTTTGTATAAATAAAAATTGGGATTTGTTTTAGACCCAAAAAAAAATATTGGAATATTTTCTGTTACTCTTATTTTCGTTACAGTGTCAACTCCCATACGTTTTCGTGAAGTTTTTTACTATTTTATTATTTTAAGATGTAAGTTGAGAACACTTTTAAATCCTAAATGATACTACAAAATATAAAAATATAAGGAATACTAAATTTGCTGTTTTATCGATAGTTATTTTTACTTCCAAACCATTTACTTTTGTATTTGATACAAAGGCATTTGCTTTTCAAAGAGGGAAATAAAACCATTTCATATGTGATCTATGCTCGATAGTATTGTACAAATTTAAAGTCTTTATTTGTTAAAAGTCATGACAATAACTTTCAGGCCTATAAAGAGATGTTCACTATTCAGAAATTATTTATACAAAGCTATGACATTAGCTTTCAGGCGAATTAAAAAATTATTCAGAAACTTTTTCTCATATGACAAAATGGAAAATAAAAAAATAAATAAAATGAATCTAAAAAATTATATGTTAAAAAGTCAGACTTAAAAAGTATTTGACAATTTGCTCAAAAAAAGTATTTGACTATACCACATTTTTAAATTAAATAAATAGGCAGACTTATTTGGTTAAAAGGTCAATCTATAAAATATAATTTCCAGTTATGATCAACTGTCATATATGTGGGAAAAATACTTCTTAAATTCGACCCATAAAAAATACATTCTTCTTTAAGCATTTAAATTGGAATGGTATTTTTGAAAATTGAACATATTATGAAATATCGATTCAGCCAAAGAAAGTATGATTATGAACATTTTGATATTCAATCTTTCTCATGATACAATTCTCTCTTTTTTACGTCTTCTCTTCTTGAGTAAAAAAAAAAATGTCTTCTCTTCTTATCACTTTTTATCCTCCAAAAAGGGATGGAAACTATTTTTTAATGATGATTGTCCATCACCCATGATCAATAAAGGGAGCAAAATAAAATTCTATCTTTATTTTTTATATTATCCCCTGATTAAAATCTGTATTATATTTTCAGTTAAAATATTTTGCTATTAAGAAGGTTTTGTAGAAGCATATCAATGCTCAAAATTTTCTACCTGACCACATCAGGAAATGAAATAATATGCGATCTAAATAAATAAACTACCTAAATTTAAATAAATGTCATTTCAACTGACATTGAGTTAATTAATTTTGACTTACTATAAGTCGTTATTATTGGATAAAATAAAATAATTAAGATTGATTATATAATTCATTCAAAAAGCCTACCGGATAACATTTTTATTATATTTTTATTGTTCAGTGGGGTATATATGATGAACAGATGGTGCATATGTACTCGCTTTTTTCTATAGAAAAATTCTTTCATTTGAAATCTTTTTTGTAATCATTTCAACGTTTGAAGTCTGAGACTAAGCAGTAAGCAGGTCGATATCAGGATGTGTGTTGACCATCTGCTGAATATTTTTTCAATGGTTAGAAATTTACAATGTTACATCGATATGCCTAAACTTTTCAGAGGACCTCCACTTAGAGGCAAAATTCGACCCACAACACAAATAATGTTAACTGTTACAATCCTTTTTAAGGCCCTTTCCATCTCATAAATTAGTAGGCCCCAAAGTTCCAATTTCTGTTACCAGCAACACTATTTGAATTGACCCAATTCCAATTACCTAAGGATGTTGTGTCATTTCATCTCAAATAAAACAACAGGGAAGAAATGCGTCTTGTCAATTTCTCCATTTATTAGAAACTAATGGATCTAGCTTTGATATAATGTTTTCGTTTTAGATTGATTACTTGAAGGAATATGTCTATGCAGTCTTGATGCAAAATACTCTAAATTTAGAAGTACTATTTACTAGTTATGTTTTATATTTTTAATTGCTTAAAATTAAAATGATTTTTTTGAAAGACTTAAATATAAAATGTTACTACTTAAATAATTTTACTTGTCCCTCTTTTAAAGTTTGAGCACACATTAAAAAACAATGAATTTTAGACAAATATAAACTAGTTATCCATAATTTATTGTGTAAATAAACAAAAAAAATGTACAAATGTATTTTAATTTCCTAAAACAACCAATGTTTTGGAAAAAAAGACAAAACTAGAGACGAGAGAGTGCTGTTAATGTTCTTTTTTTACAAAAATATTGCTAATGTTAGATGTTTTTTATATTCATTTTTTACTTTTGACTTAAGAGGCTTTTAATATTCATAAAACTCCAATAAATCAGCTATTGTGTCCTACTCGAAGTCCACCCAGGTTCCTTTGTAATTATAGTAGTACTACTACTTTCCTAATTGAATTCATTGGTTGATGATTTCAAGGCTTGAAGGCTCCAATTTTCATGAGATATTATTGTTTGCATTTTACTTTTACATCTCCCTTTGACTTCAATTGGTTTTGTCCTGTCATGGATTTCATTTTGCTAGACAGTAACATAATAGTAGAATTTTGAGCTGAACTATTAATTTTTTGCATGGAATTATATAGGTCGTCCGGGAATTGCAGCATTCAAGAAATGGTGTTACGGTTATCACGGAGGATGGTTGCGTTTACGAAGCCAATTATGTAATTCTGTCCGTTAGCATTGGTGTTCTCCAAAGCGACCTGGTTGCCTTCAATCCACCCTTACCCGTAAGTTTTCTCAATATATATTCTCTTTTATTTATTTTGTGTTTATTTGATATCATAGTTGAATTTGCAAAAGCTAGAGAGTGTAGCTTTTGTTAATTCACATAGTCTCATCTTGATATTGTCACTTCTATTATGAAACCAAACATACACTTAATCTCAAGAGATCCGTGTAATCAAGCAAACTAGTGGTGGAATATGCAATATTGTATGATGTACCACTAGGAATTTAGTTCAGTAGACAAAGTTTGACTCCTACAATGTAACGAATCAAAGTTAAAATCCAACTGAGAGAGTTATCTATAATTAGTGTCCCACATGCCTTGTATGAGAAACCAAAGAATATTGTATGATGTGGAATTCATTTACTGGCCCCGGATACGAGGACACCTCGTGCTTCTGATGCTGATCTTTTTTAGGGTATTAATTTGAGAACTTGCCACCAACATGGTGGAAATGGAATCTCTAGGTAGGTTCTGCCTGTCTATACGGGTCCCTATAGCAGGAGTTTCCTTTATGTTTACAGGTTGTGGCCCCATAGTCTTAAATATTATTGGTTGGGAATGTAAAGAAATAGTAGTATAGGGATAGCTAGGTTTTGTATTAAATTCAGCTCTCTCTGGTTGATGACGCCAGAAGGTAGATTTTCGAGGTGTCTTCATATGCTTAAACTAGGGATGGCATGATCCACGGTATCAGTGGTCCACGGTCTCATCGTTGATGGATTAACCCTCTTGGTTAGGTTAACAAGTGGACAGATGAATACAACAACTTGCATATGTAATTGGTCAATTCATATAGGTGCGTTGTGTGTTCTTTAGAATAATGCTACACGCCGTACAATTGTTGATATGATTGAGCTCTAATAATTTAATTAAAAAAAAATTCAATTGAAACTCTGTAGCTAATTAGAATGAACAAATGCAGCTATGTGAAACAGTGATGTTTCATTTTTAGCTAATGTTAGATATGTTTTAATATTTCATTTTGTTGATAACTCGTGATTTTCAGAAGTCTGTAGATAGACTAATGCTCTATATTTTTTATGATCATTCTTTTTTTAATGATGTGATGGACTAATGCTCTGCCACTAGAGTTAAAACTTAAGAAAATAGTAATATTAATAATACATTACGGAGACACATTTGTTTACACTCCGCAACACCTCACATCTGATTAATTATGTGCAAAAATACAGTTAATTTGGTTGAATAGAAAGTTAATTGAAATTATAACAAAAATTGTGATTAACTCAAGTACATGATCAACCACAATTTTTATATAATCTAAATTAACTATATACTTAACTGCATTAACTACATTTTAGATGTCGCATGTATGTGACATTTTTGAAATAGTAATATGGCCTAAACCTCTTAATTGTTGTGTCCTTTGAAAGGGAAAATTGTAGGAGAGCAACATGTTGCACGTTATTTATCTAGGCTAGGCCATGGTTTACATAATTACATGTACTCTTAGATTAGTAAAGGTCTGAAGGACTTAAATAATTATAAATTTTAAGTTGCACAAGATATCCATACGAACACGTAATGTATTTTATCAAATGTATGGAATGGAATTATAAGTGATATGAGGTCATAAAATAAACAATTATGGGATACGATATATCATTGAGGTTATTTGTCTTTTCCCTTAACTCATTTGAGCTTTAGTCGTCTAATCATCCCTTCAATGATGTTATTATTAGTTAATACATTTTGTATTGTTGAGCAATAATATACTTGTCTGATTCAATATTTACATGACGATTAAAATAATGGAACAGAGGTGGAAATTTGAAGCCATCGAGAAATGTGATGTGATGGTGTACACCAAGATCTTTCTGAAGTTTCCCTATAGGTTTTGGCCAAGTGGACCCGAAAAGGAATTCTTCATCTATGCTCACGAGCGGAGAGGCTATTACACATTTTGGCAGGTTTGTTTGAAATCTTCCTTAATGGTTGTCAGTTCATTTTTCAGAAGATATTTCCTTTTGTTTCTTTTCTTGACAAGCTTCAAGCAATGTTCATTTACCACACTAGGTGAACAGAGAACCAACTTAACTTGAGACTAAACTTTAGGTTGTCTCTAAAAATATAAATAAAAAACTTAAGTTATATAGGAAATGAGTTGAATTGGATATTTGAATATGTGGTCAATTTGAGGGTGTCATGGTTAAAAACTTCAATATTTATATAAAAATAATTTTAGTTTCTTAAATATGTGTAGTGCACTTACTATACTTTTGAATATATCGAAATTAAACACATCTTCAAATCCCTCTTTTATTAATAATTTGGTGAATCAAATTATCTAATGGAAGACAAATTTGAAGATCAAGTTAACTATGAAAGATACATTCGATGACAAAAATAATTAACAAAATGCACATTTAACTAGATTTTTATGTAAAAAAATTGCTTAGTAATTGACTAATCAAAGGATAATATAATAACTATGTATAACTCAAATGAATCTATAAAATTTGGAGGATCATGACACCTGCAAGTCCCTCTTCTCCCTCTATTCACGATAACAACACAAATACAAATATACACTAAGTGGCACATTGCGATTCCACCAAACTACCTGTCAATCCAGATATGGACGAATTAGAAAGGGAATTAAAATATCTAAATTATGCCTGCAAACAAAAAAATGGAAAAATTGCTTTGCTGTTTATTTTATTTCTTGCCAAGGTACAGGCCGCTTACCTAACCTTACGGATCAAGTTGAAAGTTTGCATGTTGCTTTTAAATGATTTAATTTAAAGATTATAAACTAAAAAACAACGATTGTCTTGCTTACTACTTAACTGTAAAAAAATAATAAAAACGATTGTCATGCTAAGGATTTAAATACTACTTCGTTTTCATTGTCAATGTGCTGTGCATGTGAGTCACATGCTTCATCTTTAATCTTCTGCTGCCAATAGAACTTGCCATTTATCTTGATTTCTGATGAAGTAGCTTAAATAATGTTATCAAGCTATAATATTTAATTCAAAATTGTGGCTTTTGTTTGTATCCCCTTATTGGAACTAACCACTATGGTCAAACATTAAATACTTGTCATATAGGAGTAACAAAGTTCTCTGTAAGAAGTACTGAATCCTCCCATCCCGTGAAATGGAAGTTTTTTGTACAAGTCCTATTGTGCTCATTATTAATTGAATTCCATCAATCTTACTACATTTTTTTGTCCAAATCTGAGTTAATTGCCAGTCAAACTTCATGATGAGTTTTTTTTATAACAATTCATGATGAGTTTTTAACAATTAACACTTAATACCATTTGTATATTTACTTCTTGTCTGATACAATTCCATATAGCCCAAGACAATTGATAAAAATAGATTTATGGACTATGAAGGAATAGTTTTAGTTGTGTATTTTCCTTCCCTGATTTATGCAAGCTGGCCTAGATGTTTATTTACTTATTTTTGTTTTGGAGTTGTAATTTTTGACCTTTCTATACACCCACATGATAATAAATCCTGATCAGCTACACCTATTATCATCTGTCTTATATTGATAATATAATTATTTCATGGTAACGATGACAAAGATATAATATTTTTTTTTCTCTTGTTACTGTTAACATATATTTAATGATTACCTTTTCTTTCTGCAATGTTGTAATCTGATATTCCCTTGGAGTTATTATCTATGTAAGTTTCGTAATGTGAACCACTCCTTGATTGTTTTCTTATTCAAATGGAAGATTATGTAACCTAACAATTACATATACCAAACTATATAATAGTTTTATTATAAATGGAAGAAAATTGAATTATACGACATTGTAGAATTTTGGTGCAGGATGTACATTTCCATTATTGTCAATGTCAATCCTCAAACCCTATGCAATAATGCATTGACTTCGGATCAAAACTTCTCTTGTGTATGAAAATAATTGAATTCAGAATCTAATAATAACATTGGGGAATTGTATTGTCTTTGTCTAGTCCTTTAGCTTATCCATCCATCACAGAATCATAATATTTGTCTAGTATCTCTTTGGTTACTTATTGTAATCATTTATATGCTGATTCGTATATTACCAGCACATGGAGAACGCATATCCTGGCTCCAATATCTTAGTTGTGACATTGACAAATGAAGAATCAAAACGTGTGGAAGCTCAATCTGATGAGGAGACCTTGAGAGAATCTATGGCGGTGCTCAGGGATATGTTTGGACCCAACATCCCCGATGCCATTGATATACTTGTTCCCTGCTGGTGGAATAACAGGTTTCAGCGCGGCAGCTACAGCAACTACCCCATTATCTCCAATCGTAAAGTTTTTCATAATATTAAGGTTTGCTTATCATGCTGAATTTCATATTTTTTTAATCATTTGTTTGACAATTATCTTTTTAATATGTCATGTTCTTAAATATATCAATTGATGCTATAGCCTTTATATCAGTTCATGCAAACACAAAACAGGGGATGACCTGGAGCTTACAGCTTGCTACCATAATTAATTCAGCTTGCTACTATAATTAATTATCACTCTTCACTATAATTATGTGCATTACAGTGACACTAATGAATTCTTTTGACTTACGAAGTATAATGACAAATAGATTTATTTAGGTCCTGAATTAAATATAATTTTGTTTTGTTTGGTTTCATTCCTGAACTATCTTCCCCAAATTAAATAAGGTTGCGACGTTGTGTGGTGAGAGTACAATACTATACTACTTACCAAATTTTCGTTATTTCACATCATATACCATTATTAAATTCACCTTCAATTATGAATCAATTAGTTTAATGTTACTATCATTTTATGGTACCCCTGTTGTTTGATGAATAGGGAAACAAAGCATAATCCATCAATTAATATTTCAAACTAAAGAAACTTACGTGTAAATTTGATATTTGAAATTTCGTCAATAATAGATGGTCATTTTCCTTGTGAGCTTGAGCTGTCTTTTGGTTTTTAGTTGGGCCTTTACATTTGGGAAAATTAGCCATACACACTCATACACCCCTTTGGCATCTAGTGCGAGATAGAAATTGAGAGACTCATGCAATATGTTGGTGATGTGATAGAAAAAGAGAGATAGAGAGAAAATGAGGTGTTAAAAATTAAAGATGTACATGTATAACTACTCGTTAATTTTAGAAAAATGTTTCATAAACACCCATACACCCACACAACACCTAGAGAGAAAAAGAAATAGTGGGTGATATGATAGATGTAATGTGTTGGTGATACGATGGTAAAAGAGAAATAGAGAGAAAATGAGGTGTTGAATGTGTGTAGAAAAATTAGGGGTGTATAAAATATCATGGTTGTTAATTTCATTCCCCTTTTTCAATAGTTTTGTGCTTGGAGTTTGCTGTTCATCTATAATAAAATTAAAGACACCACAACTTATCTTGTCCCTTATTCTATTTGTCATTTTTTGTATGTTTCAGGCTCCGGTTGGTCGCATTTTCTTCACCGGGGAGCACACTAGTGAAAAATTTAATGGTTACGTACATGGCGGATATCTGGCAGGTGAGGTGTTAACTTAATGTCAAAGTTTGTATTCCTAATGGTTTTTGAAGAAGCCAAATAATATATATAAGTATAAAACGAGTTAAAAAAGATACAAAAGTCCAAGTTTGGCACAAGTTATGCCAACCAAGTAACCTCACAAAGCACCAAACAGAACACGGTGGATATAGCAACCATCCACTACAGAACAACTAATTCCTAATGGTTGATACCCCATCAAGTGACATTTTAAAAATAAAACATTGAAAGTTATATTTCAGGACTCCTTATTCAGCGAGTTTGTTCTTTCAAATTTTACCCCCAAATAAATATTCTGTGCATACTATACTATATTAAGCTATTATATTTCAATATGTACTTACAACAATTGTTATTACGCTAATTATTAATAAGGATAATTTAGTAGAACTACTTTGTGAAAGTTTAGGTAGTAACATATCGATAACCCTCAAGATCTCACATGTGAATGTGAATTTATTTCCTTCCTGAATACTTAACAGGTATTGACACAGGCAAAGCCTTAGTAGAAGAAATAAGGAAGGAGAAGGAAAGAGAAAGTGAAAGCCAAACTCTATTGTTGGAGCCTTTGCTAGCATTAACAGGATCATTAACAATGTCAAAGTCAGAAACAGTCTCCAATATCCACAAATGTGATATTCCTACACAATTATATCTCAGTGGCAAGCTTGGAATCCCAGAGGCCATATTATGACTATATGGTTCTGCAGAGAATGATAATTGTTTACGAAAGAAGTATAATTGATGAGAATCATCATGGCCTGGTGAGTCATGATTCCTAGTCTCGCTCAAAGTCATTAATGCCATTAGTAATGTAGATTGACAAAATACTGGAAGTATGTTGGTGAGGTTAAGAGGTGCTGGAAACACTTAAGTTTAGTTCATTCCACTCTTAGTGGAGCCAACTAGGTTATGAATTCTTTTAAGGGGATTAATTGGTATAGACTTAAGATTATTTTGTTCTTTATAGCCAGAAGAAGTAAGATTGATTACATTGTAAGGATGCTAGCTTGTATTTTGATCCTAATTTTACTTGCAATACCAAGTTCATAATTTTTTTTGGGACTGAAGATATTTGTGTGTATACTTTAAATAAAGAAAATAGTAGTGCATATTTACCATATTGATTATATTTATGGTGCTTGGTTCTCAACGATCAAACTAATTTCAATTTTATACATAATTTACTAGATTCGCGGACTAAACTATTTAAGGATGCTAACTTGTATTTTGATCCTAATTTTACTTGCAATACCAAGTTCATAATTTTCTTGGGACTGAAGATATTTGTGTGTATACTTTAAATAAAGAAAATAGTAGTGCATATTTACCATATTGATTATATTTATGGTGCTTGGTTCTCAACGTTCAAACTAATTTCCATTTCATAAATAATTTAGTAGATTCGTCGATTAAAATCAGCAAAGGGGCAAATTGGATCCTCCCATGCCTTGATGCACAAGAAAAACCAAGGGTGGGAGAAGAGAGAGATTGGTATCATCTCATGTTAGAAATCATCACAAGAAAATAATGTGAAAGATCATGGCTTTAGATATTTATATTAGGATGAGAGTTTTTGGAATTTTAAAAGGATGGAGAAAAGTTGGTTAACCGTGGAGATTTGAAACTCTAGGAAAAAATTGAGAGTATTCTTTTACCAACTATTGAGAAAACTAAATAGAGAATCACTTGAGAGAGATGAATAAAATTTGTCTTTCAAGTATACCAAAATTGTGGGAAAATATTGTTACTTCTAACATTTTTTAAGAAGTGACAATAGTTACATTATAGTTTTTTTTTTTTCTTTCACTCAAGCTAAGTTATAGTTTTTTTTAGGAGATTATATCTATTCTACTATATTAAAATACTCATGTAATCATTTATTACATTTTTTAAAAATGAAAAAGGTTACATTATAACATTTTTTTTCTCTTTCTTTCACAGTTAAATTATAGTTTCTTTTTTACGGGAACTACATCTATTATAATTAAATGCTAATTTGCGTGTTGGAATGTATATTTTTGGAGATTCAATTAAAATTATTTATTAGAGTATAATTTAATTAAATTATGGAGAATTTATTATCGAATAAAATTTTAAAACATCACTTGTTGTTAATAAATTCATCTGTCAATTGAGTTGTGACAAAAATAGATATTTTTATTAAATTAAATTGAGAAGTGAGTGATGTAATATGTGAAAAAATGATTAGATGTTATATAAAATAAAGCAAGCAATCCATTCCTTTTTTGCCCTCCAGCTTCCTCGTTCACCATCCTTTTCTTTCTTTCTGTTTCGAAAAAAAGAAAAGAGTAGTGGGTTTTAAAAATAAAAACACAAATCTCTATTTTCTATTAGGTCTAAACTTCCATTTAAGAAGTGTTAGGAATAAAAGTTGCTCCTCTCTACAAGGTGGTGCTTGTGAGCTAATTTATTTGAGGTGAAACACTTACTTTTAAATTTTAACCAAGTTAAAGAGTTTGAGCAAAGAGTTAAAGTGTAAAGTTAATATGTTTAGAGTTAAAAATGTTACTCTTTTAATTACTCTTAGACTCAGTTTAAGGGAGAAGTTTAGAGTATTTTATTAACTCACATTTTTTGTGCTCTAATGGTTGAGTGATATAATTTGAAAAATGAAAGAGATTTAATTTTTTTGGATTTTGTTGTGGTTTGATAAATTTTAGTGGTGAATAAATTATTGTGAACCATCATGTTTATGTAGTTAGCTCCTCAAGTCTCGAAAAAGAATCAAGACCGTTGACACCGAGTTAGCGGTGGGGAGAACTCTGAAATATTAACGTTGTTTTCAAGTTAAAGTGAAAGCTAATTTTTATGACATTGAATGGAATCAAGTATTGAAAGTAGTAAGACCAATTTTCCTTTAGAGTGAACTATATTAGGAATGCAAAATCAATGTTGATAACCTGAGATACTTCCAATGGTAGTAGCCGAACCAAAATTAATATTTTGGAAACAAATTTGTGTGTTTGTTGTTCTTAAAATTGATTTTGGTGACCGTGATGAGTCACTAAGTTAGTGGTGATCGTGATGGACCACAGGATGACTCCATAAGTTGATTGGTTCATCTTATCATTACGAAGATTTATTTATCGTGTAGATATGTGTTAGACTACACTCTAGTAAATCGTGTTGATATATGATAGGTAGCACCACAGTAATTAGAACTGGTATGTGAGAGACGATACATTTATGATTACGTCCCTCGATGAGGGTTTAGAAATTCCGGAATCATGTGCATTGTCATCTAATCATTGCATTAGGGTGTTTGTCACGCAATTCTTGTTTGTTATAATATGATATTTTTATATACATACTCTATTATTGTTTGTAATCATGTTGTAATTGCTAAGTGTTATTGTTTGTGTTCATGACGTAATTGTTAAATGTTATTTGTTAATTTTGGTTGGTAATCCTTTACATTATTGTGAAAATTGGACTTTGCTATCAGATGATACTCAAGTTCGCTCCCCCGACTATTACCTTCACGACGCAAACGTCGTTAGACTTCCCTAACCGACATTTGTCGACTGCTTGGGTATATGAGTCCATCTCAAGCATAAATACTTATAAGGGGAGGATAGTGAGGACAAGTAGGAGAGCTGGGGAAGTATGTCTCGTGGAGCTCACTCACGAAAGGATTGACTATCTTGTACCCTCAAGATTGGTGCTCGGGATGAATAGAGCATGGGAAGATGCAAAGGATGGCTTAGGTAGAGTTTAGACGAAGGCCACCGTAGGAGCTGGAGATATAGTGGTTGGGTCGGGGACTGGTGGGAAGGATAAAGGACATATGCCAGTGGAAAGAGATATTGTAGGACCGTCTAGGCGGTTGAGCCAAAGCTTCCACTTCTAGTGAATGATCTCCTACCAATTGTCACCGAAGCAGTGGACTGTTTTGAAATTCCAGCGTCGCCGAAGCCACTTATCTCGTGGGTGGATCTGACTTTTGAGGAGACTGATCCTTCTATGAATGATGATGTGGGGGAAGTTACTTTGAGGAGAGATATTGTGTCAGAAGGAACTTGAAGAGTGTGTGGAGGTCACCGTTGTTATTGTAGTGGCTAGTGGATGATCATATTAGTTTTTGCTGTATAGAAATTTACTGTCTTTCTTTTTGTGGTTGTACTTATTTTGTTTTGGGATGATTGTATCTATAATATATATTGACAGTTGACTTTTGTTTGGTAGGTCACATAGCCCAGTGTATTTTCTATGTGTATATTTTGGATTATTGTCCCAAAAATCATCTTAGGTTGTTGGTAATATTTATGATGTAATTATTTATGACTCTTGTCGTTTTGTCGTTTTATGTTACGTCGTATGATATTATTAAGTTGCTTTTTTAAATAAAAAAATGCATTCGCGCTGTTAAAAATCGAGATGTTATAGAGGCGAAAATGTGAAGTTGATTAATGCCGAAGAAAAAAAAACGTATTGAGTAATAATGTGAAATATGTTGAGCAAATGTTATGAAATAATAATGTGAGACTAATTAGAAAATTTTGAGTAGATGTTATGAAATAATATTTAAATAGGAGATATAATATAAGATAGAGGATGATGTATATAATTTGTTGAAAAACTATTTAGAAACGATGAAGACGTACACACGTTAGTTTTTTGACTGAGGTGGAAAATGCTTGCATACATGGAGGAAGTATGAAGTGGTAGCGAAGTCTATTTTAAATATATATAATAGATATATTAAAATAAACTCTTAAATTATTTATCTGACATTTAATTACATTGTTATATAACTCTATTTGTGTCACTTCACTTATTTGTTTAGTTGTCATAATTAGAATATCTTCTCTTTCGACTCTTCGTATAGTACACAATTTCATTTTATCTATTGTATTTCATTTCATCAACAAAAAAAATCAATAAACAAGCATTAATAATAGTTCATGATGCAATAAATGTTTATCTATTATCTATTTATCATTTATTAAATGTAAATTTATTTTGTAATCATTGTCAATGTAAGTTCAAATTTTTGTATTTGTTTTTCATAGCTGAACTAAGATTCAAGAAGACGTGATACCACAACCTCGAAACATGAACTATTGTTATACACTAACTTTCTCTCAAATTTGAGTATAATAAAAAATTACTCTTGTGGTGTTTGATCAAATGCAACTAATTTTTATATTCAATTAAGTAAGTGACTTTAGTATATTTTTCTCCTTCCTAACCATCTTATTCTTCTAGAGGGGATTGCTAGCCATTGGAAATGCATGTTACATTTTATGTCTGATATTTAGTTACATAATTTTTATGTTATCTTTCATTTACAATATCACTAATACAAAATATCCAATTTAATTGCTTATATCTAATTCGCATGCACATAATTACTACGCTAAAAAAATATAATAAAAGTGTCTCTTGCTAAGTAGTTGTGTGATACCCAATCTAGATCAACGAGTGTTATGTTGATACTTGATTGACTCTAGTGCTAGTGGAATAGTATTGGTGTAAGCCCTAGTGTCAATCTATTTTATATAGATTCTTATTCATATCATGAATTTAAATCATGTATCTAATTTTGGTTATATGTACAGGGTATCCTTTATTATGTTATTAACAACATAATATAAGAAAGTCATTATAATAGATAGTTCGTTTAATAGAACATCAAGTGTGACTTAACCGTGAAACTCTACTGAGCATTAGAACACTACTCATTAAGTACCCATAGTCAAAGTATTATTTTTAATTAGGATGACAATAATATATCGAGACTATTATGTGAGTAGACTGATGACCACATCTCACAATATGGGTATGAGATATCAAATCGTCATATATGTATAAATATTAGGTGTAATATTTATACTAGATTGACTTTCCATGAGAATGCTACATAATTATTGTGTAAGTGTCATTAGTAATTCTCATGTGATCATAGTGAGTAGTCCTTCAACTTGAAGTCACTATAATTCCTACATGGGAAGTTGTAGGCTTTTAAGGTCATCAAATGTTGCCTATAGCAGGACAACCATAACACTGGTTGTTGGACCTTCAATAAACCATGTGGAGGGGTGTGGGTGATGTAGATAGGATCCATCCCTACTACATAACAAGAGTTATATCTTAGACCACTCAATAAAGTAAGATCGTGAAAATGCATGGTCATGCTAGAATGAATCAATATACCATATTGGGTCAATTGGTTTTACGTGTCTACTCTGAGATCGAGAAATAAAACATTGAGCATTTCAAAGATGACACATATTGTGACGTTCAATTAGACATTTGGATGAAGAGATAATTATTGTATAATAAATAGCGGTCACGATAAGATTTAAATCGTATCGCCGATTTTCTCATGATTTAAGAGCAATGATGCATTGCTAGATATTAGTTATTGTTTATAAAATTTTATATTATATAAACTATATATAATATTTAATATTATTATCATTTCAGTGAGAAACCAAGAATCACACGCTTAGAGTAATGACAACAAACATAATAATTAATTAAATAAGATTTCATTTAACTTAATTAGATGTTAATATATTAAATATGATTTAATATTGAATTTGATTTGATTAATGAATGAGGATTGACAATTAATTGAATTAAATATAATTTGATTTAATTAATAGCTTATATTTAATTAAAAGAGCTTAATTAAATATAATAATTTGAGAACTTATTTTTGGTTGGACCCAAGTTTTAGGGTCTTAGTGGTTCAATCTCTATAAATAGAAGATGAGAAAATTCCCATGTAATCTTAATTATCACTACCCTCGTAGAATGTCTAGCACCACGTTCCATTTTGTGCTCGCATGAATTATATAGAGACATTAATTTTTGTGTTAGCGGTCAAAGTTAAAACATGCTTCAAGAGAAATATTATGTGTTGGTGATATGTCTCCTCAACGCTTCAAGAGATAAATATGTGAACTCTTCTAGTGAATTTTTATATTTACGTGATCTTTGAATAAAAAGATAGTCTACTCTTGAGATTATTTTTAAAAAAAGATTTTTTTTTAAAAAAGTCTATATCTTGATTTCCTAACAATAAATACATATATAACTATTAAACAATGCAACCTTCAAATTTAAATTTTCAAAATTCTTCTCACATAATTGGTTTCCAATATTAAGTGCATAGTCAAATCTATTTCTTTTTTTTTTTTTTTTTTTTTTTTTTTTTTTATGGCAAATTTTATTGGAACCACTTCAACCAAATACAAGAAGTACGGATGCAAGGGCCCATAATTACAACAACACTACTAAAGCATGAAAAATTAGAGTATGAGTCACTCAGTTAACTACTCCAACACAGCTACAAGGGAGTGACTGCATTGTTAGTTTTTGTTGATGACATGATTATAACAAGAAATGATGAGAAAGAGGAAGTAATTTTGACAAGCAATTATATCAAAGGATGGTGGGGAAGCTTGTATACTTTGTTCACACAAGGCTAGATATAGCTTACTCAGCAAGGGTGATCTCACAATTTATAAAGTACTGCCTTACTTAAAGGGTGGTCCTGGAAAAGAAAATTTGTTAAAAGGAATTCACTCTAGCTTTGGAAGCTTACACTGATGTTGGCTATGTAGGATCCTTGAAATGCATTTTTTTCCCAATAAATTTAGAAAAAAATTACTAACATAAAAAGTAAGAAGAAACTTAATTATTGAATCTAGCTTAGGAGAGGAATAAGGCAATGCAACATAGAAGCTAAATCATACAATAAGTGCACAATTGATGAAATAATCTTGTCACAATATTTCATCACCTTCGCATGTAGGTAAAATAAAAATGAAAGTTAGATACGAAACCTATATCAAAAATTATATTCATGATATAGTAAAATATGACTTTCAATCTAACATATAAGTTGTCTCTTCTAAATATATTTGAAGAGATCTTGATCTAGTAATGAATATTTTATAGTAAATAATGTCATATCTCATGTGAATACTAATACTTTGTTTGACACATAACCATGAAGTTGGCAAACATATTTTCCAAAGAGACATTCATGAAAATTGAAATCTTAGGTGACACAACCATAAATTGGCAATCAAACTTGCCAAAGAAACAAAAAATCAAGGCAATGACATTGAGGCATAAGGTAGCGTAAACAGGAAACAACAGTATTAGAAGAAAAGTATAAATAAAAAGAGGTGAAAGATATATTCCCCACAAAATTATTTTATCATTCAGTCATGCAACATTATTCAAATTATGATAAGGTATCATTAAATTGAAACCATACGAACAAAATAGAATAACACTAAATAAATACCATCATTGAGGCAAAAACTTTTTTGATGTATGTTTTTAATGACAACAAACCTTATGAATTAAATGATTAAATTTTATAAATGGTGGTCTACTAATGATTGCACTTGAGTTTTGTTTAAGGAACATGAATTGCATAAGTAAACAAGAAAGAAGCCATTCATATCATCACAGTGCATAAATATCCACTTAATGATGAAATAATCTCGAAAGGGATATATCATATACCAATCATTCAAGAGAATGATTATTACATCTTCAAGATAGCATCTTCATGAATAAGATGATCAAATACATTCATACAAAAATCAATGATCATATTATGCTATAAATCATTAGCAAGATCATTTGAATGAAGCAAAATCAAATCTAAGAAACGAAGAATGTTTCGGTTATTAAGCAGAAATAATGGAGAACATTCATGACAACATTCTAATCATTCTGGACAATAATCTAAAAAACGAAGAATATTCTTTAAAACATTCTGATCATTCTCGACAGCAGTCTGAAAAAAGAAGAACATTCTTGATAGTAGTCTGAAAAACGAAAAATATTCTGATTATTAAAACTGAAGTCTGTAAAAACAGAGAAAGTTATCCTTTTCACAGCTTTTGGTTTAAAAAGAACAAAGTCTTCTTTACTTTAAGATCGATTTGTGCAACAAAAGTACATCAATCTATATTGCAAATCACCAATATTTTCTACAAAGGAACATAATTATATACTCAAGATTATTTTGGACAAATTCAAAGAGAAAATGATAAACAAAAGCAAAGTAATGCATAAATAATAAAAAGAAAGATAAATCCCCGAAGATAACGATATGGACTGATGGTTTAAAAATCAAGAACATTCTTATTTTTGAACGGTTTGTGAAAAATCTCACAACTATGAGGACATGACGTAACCCGAGTTGGGTGAACCACTATATATCTCTGTGTGATATCTCTTCCCTTATCTCTATTTGTTTCTAGTCTTTTGATTATCAAATTAAATAGATAAGTTAAATTATGTGTTTTTCACTAACCAAGAACATTTTCCGTTTTCTATTTTCATAACCAAGATTAACATTGAGTTAAATTCTTTAAGTTTTAACAGAAAATTTTGAAAATGTGAAATCACAATTAAAACCCAATTTTCTTGTGATTGACATTGCTACTTTAATTGGAATCAGAGTTCTGTCTCTAATTGAAATTGTGTGTTTTTCACTAACCTATAACGTTCTTCGTTTTCTGTTTTCATAATCAAGATTAACCTTGAGTTAAATTCTTTAAGTTTTAACAGGAAATTTTGAAAAGGTGAAATCACAATTAAAACCCCTCATTTCTTTAGATTGACATTGCTACTTTAATTAGCATTAGAGCACTGCCTTTAAGGTTATGTGAACATGTGCTTAATGGAAAACTTAGAAAATAATGAGGTAACCATTTCTGAACACTGCACTTTATGTGAACAAATGGGAATATAATTTGATAATTTGCTAAATGATTCAAATTTGCTTCAAAAATGTAGTTCTTTAAAAGAATAGTTTTACAAAGAAAAAGAAAAGAAAGAGAAAACTCAGGCTATGAATGATGAACTTAAATAGATCATTCAAAAACTGAAAGAGTTGCAGCTCAAAATTTTTACAGTTGAAAGTCAAGAATGTTCTACAACGCAAAAGGGGAACGTTCTCCTTAAAACTGAAATTTAACTTCTTAAAAATGACTTGTCAAATTTCACTAGAGCTACTGAAACCTTTCAATAAATCGTGAGATCTCAAGTAGGAATATTTAATAAAACTGGTATTCGTTTTGATAAAAATCAAAAAACAAAAATGTATGAAAACTTCTTTGTTCCTAAAAGAAAAGAGGATAAATGCAAAACCAGATGTTCATATTGCAATAAATTTGGACATATGGAGTTTGCAAGCTATTTCAAGAAAATAGATGAAAAAATCAAGAACAAAAGAATCTTTAGAAAAGAAGAACGTTCTGAAACAAAAATAGAAATTTATCCAAGAAACTTGAAAAATGGAGAATGTTCTTCAGGTAGCTTTAAAAAGGGAAAACGTTTTGGAACAAAAACAAAACATTCTACAAAAAGTTTGAAAAAGGGAGAACGTTTTGGAATTTCATCAAAGTCATTTTGAATGACGTTTAAAACTCAGATTTTCAAAACTTCTCCAAGACCAACAACAAAGTGTTGCTATTTTAAAAAGAGATCAAGTTTTAAAAAATCTTCTAAAAGAAGATATATTAACCATCAAAGATCCAAACAAATATGGATACCAAAATCATTACTAACTTGTGATTAGGTGTGGGACTAGGCCAGACCAGACTTTGTAAGGTCTGAGCCTGGCCTACGATTAATTTTTTAGGCCTAAGCCTGACCTATGGTCAATCATAGGCTTTTTCTTCGGTCTGACCTGAAAGCCTATTTAAAAGGCTTATCCCCATTAAAATATTTAAATACTCTACTCATACCACATGCTCTTCACATACCAATATCAATGTCCATATCTATATATATTAAACAAAAAATAATTTTTCTAACAAAATAATTTTTTAAAAGTCTGAAACAAACATCCTTTAAACCCTAAAAAATAATTTTTAGTTTCAAAAGAATATTTTTTTTCCGAAACAAACGCATCCATTATTACCTTTCAAACAAATATGGAACGACTACTGAGTGATTAACTAATTGAACGGCTACCGAATATGGAACGACTACCAAATATAGAATAGCTACCGAATATGGAATGACAATTGATAGAATTTAAAATAGGAAAAATATTATTAATATAATAATAAAATAACTAATAGAATATATATATATATAGGTTGGCCTATTAGGCCTAATAGGTTTTTTTTAAGCCTAAGCCTGACATATTTAAATAAATAGGCTTTAAAAATAGTCTGAGTCTAGCCTTTTTATTAAATAGATCAGGTCAGGCCAGACCATAAGTAGGCCAGGCCATAGACCCCTAACGGACGGTCTAGCCTATTCCCATCCTTACTTGTGATGTAGGAACACCATCCAACAATCAAGAAATAACATTGATAGATGGACAAGACATGCTCAATACACATGAATGGAAAAGTATGATGCCTCCTCTCATTACAAAAATTTGGAGTGTCTATAACCTTTGGAAACATTAACAAATCAAAGGTACATGTATTATTAGTTGAAATAATTTTGCATAGATTAAGGATTTTGATATATGAAAGATAACTTTGTAAAATTGGTTTTTAAAGTTATTTTTTAAACCCCACATAGCTGAAATAAAACAAACATCCTCATGTTTCAGTTGGAAAGAAAAATCATTATGTTTTATACTTAGATGAATTTCCAACCAAATCATGTTTTTAAGTCTTTTGAAAAAGAATTGTCATTTCTATAAGAAATGATCAAGGGAAATTTGAATTATCATTCTTCAAAAAGTTGTTTGATGAAAATCATATTTCACATGATTTACTTGTCAAAGAACTTTCCAACAATATGAAGCTATTAACACTTAATGTTACATCTTGAATCATGTATCAATAAGAAAGATAATCAACAAAACATCCTATGAAATATGAAAAAACAGAAAACCAAATATTTCATATTTTCACATCTTTGGATGCTATAGTTGAATTTTGAATAACAAAGATAACTTAGGAAAATGTGATGTAAAATCAGACAAAGCTATCTTTTTGGGATACTCAACTGAATCTCAAGGATATCACATTTTTAATTTGAAAACTAAAATTGTTGAAATAAGCATGCATGTATTATTTAATGAGTCTGATGACCTTGATTTAAGAAACAAAGATGTTGAGGAGGAAGAACAATTTGGACCATCACAATAGATTGTTTCCCAACAAAACGAGATTGATAAACAATCTACGTTTCACACTTCTCCTAGTGTTGAAAAACAAGTTCGGGGAGAAGGCATAAAATTTGCTTTCCATGTTTTTAATCTTGGCTCTATTAGAAAATATCTCTAACATACCTTCATATGAAATTTTGAAAAATAGAAATCAAAACATACCATACTTCAAACATTTTTTAATATCATTACTATACTTTGCATGAAAAGAAAGTATGGACAAATTTGTTTCAAAATGTCATCGAAGAATATATTTTGGGGAAAATTTGTTTCAAAATGTCCTCAAAGTATACAGTTTGAATACTCTACATTGTACAAATATTTAGAATATAAAATATCAAGGCCCAAACTTTAGATGAAATTATGCATATTATGTTTGATGAATATGTTGGTTTTTATGAAGAAAGATAGCAAGGTGAAGAAAATTAATTACAATATTGAATTTGGATAAATCACAAAGTTGATCTTGTTCAAATATCATCCATGAAAACTCCAAAGTCTGAACATGGAGTGGCAAAAGAAAACGGATCTAAGCGAAAGATCAAATTAAGAAAAAAGGTACATACTAGAACATTCTCCACAAAAGCAGAACGTTCTCCACAAGAGCAGAATGTTATTGACAGTTTATATACTTCATCCAATCAAAACTAATGCTCTCTATCATGATGATATGGTTGAAGAACATCAACAAGTCTAAAATGAGTTGGAATCATATGATTTTGGCACTTCTACACCTACCTCACTACTTACCCTTCCTCCAAAACATCTCCTCATGATCAAATTATTGGAAGAACAAATTGGGAGGAATTTATTACTGATACCAAAATTGTTGTTGGAGATATAACTATAGTGGTTGACATGCCTCTAAACAATCATCCAAGAATTGTGTCTATTATGGAGGATAAGGCAAACAAGGGAATTATGTGCAACAAATACTTTACTATATGGTGAGGTTGTTGTCATGCCTGGTTTAATTGATGTGCATCTACATCTTGATGAACCTGGAAGAACTAATAGGGAGGAGGCAACAGTTAAAGAACTCGTCATTGAACAAGATCACTAAAGGAGGTACACTTAATGATAATATGTGATTGATTGGGTGCTTTTTAAATTAAGAAGACATACTATTTTTTATGAAGTATGACTTTAAAGTTTAAATTGATCACCTCACTCTTTGTCATTACTTGTACATGCATATGCCTAATTTCTATCTTTCTTCAACATGTTTTAAATATATATCCTTGTTTATGATTTATTTTTGAAGGATTTCAACAAGAGAATATATGTTTGGTCTTCTTGAAAATGATTTGTATTTCTTGTTGCTTTAAAACTCAAAACAAAACAAAAAACAAAAAAGTTATGGCATGAAGCCTAAAATTGATATTTAAGCATTTTGAGGCATATTAATATATGTCTTTATAAATTAGTCTTATTTGTTACTTATTTCTTTGGTGAAAATTGATCTCAAGAGTTTAAATAATTTTTAAGCATAATTGATAGAAATAGAAAATAAAAAAGTCTCATATAAACTTACTAATGAAAGTAACCTTGAACATGTGTCTTGTTGTTCATTTGCGTGTTTTCAAAAAAACTTTGTGATAAAACATTTTTTATGTGAGCAAATCTCTTGGTTTATTTTTTATCCATTTAAAACATTAGTTTTTGAATAATACAAACATTATTAGCATAAAAATGTTTTGTTAAGCGAGAAATTATATTTGACATGATATCACATTCATCTTGTTTTGTTTCCCTGAATCCCTGTATACAATCATTATCATGTTCAAATTAAAATATTGTCTCTTGGGAAAGAAGATAAAGAGCAAAGAGACATTTTACTTGTATTTTGGAAATTTGAAATTATTAAAGAATATTAATCTCATAATATTCAGGGGGAGTTTTTAGAAAATATTCTTTTTCTTAAAACTTAAGTCAACACCTTTTTTTTTAATAATGAGAAGAATATATATTCATTGAAAGTTTTTTCAAGTGTGTTAAAATGTTTGCATATGTTTGTATATAATTACGTCATATTGTTTTTGTTATCATTATATATTAATGCAGAATGTTCAGAATTAACCTCTTGCATATGTTTAGGGGGAATTTAATTAGAATGATAAGAATTAAACTCTTTCATGTGTTTAGGGGAGTTTAATTACATATCTATGAACATTATGACATTTTATTTAGATCCATCCATAAAACTTATGATTTATTCAAAACGTTTTGTCATCATAAAAAAGGGGGAGATTGTTGAGACAAAAACTTTTTTCATATATGTTTTTAATGACAACAAACCTTATGAAATAAATTATTAAGTTTTATGAATTGTGGTCTACTAATGATTGGACTTGAGTTTTGTTTAAAGAACATGAATTGCATAAGTGAACAAGAAAGAAACCATTCACATCATCATTGTGCATAAGTATTAACTCAATAATGAAATAATCTCAAAAGGGATGTATCATATATCAATCATTCAATAGAATGATTATTACATTTTCAAGATAGCATCTTCATGAAGAAGATGATCAAATACATTCATACAACAATTAATGAGCACACTATGCTATAAATCATAAGCAAGATAATTTGTAAGAAGCAAGATCAACTCTGAGAAACAAAGAATGTTCTAGTTGCTAAATAGAAAAAACGGAGAACATTCTTGACAACATTCTAGTCATTTTGGACAACAGTCTGAAAAACGTATAATATTCTTGACGGCATTATGATCATTTTGGAAAACAATCTAAAAAATGAAGAATGTTCTAGTTATTAAAACAAAAGTTTGAAAAAACAGATAACGTTCTCCTTTTCACAACTTTAAATCCAAGAACATTCTAGTTTTGACAGCATTAATCCAAGAACATTCTAATTTACAAGGAACAAAGTCTTATTTACTTTAAGATTGATATGGGCTACGAAAGAACATCAATCTACATTACAAATTACCATTATTTATTTTAAAGGAACAAAATGTTATACTCAAGATTATTTTGGATAGATTCAAAGAGAAAATGATGAACAAAAGCAAAGCAATATATAAAGAACAAAAAGCAAGGTTTATTCCCAAAGTTGATTGCTTGCGATAGACATTTTTGGTTTGTTGTTAAACTAGTTCCTATTATGAAGGTACAAGAAGTAGGTACACAAAGATCATACCAAAAATATATACTCCAAAAGATTAACAAAAGAAAAAGCTAAGCATCAAGAACTAACAAGCAAGATCAATCTTCAAATTGATAAAGAAACAAGTACAGTCATGACATACATGATAAGACACTACAACTGCACCTCTGAACAGCCCACGTACATAACATAAAAGCTTGGCACACAACATATGTCAAAAGTTCAAAATCCAGCAACTGATACAAACATAAAGAAGAACGTTCTTGATAGAAGATTGGAAAATTAAGAACGTTCTCCACAGCTCCATTACAACAAGTATGCTTAAATAATCCTTTGATGAAAAGAAAGCTCCTGCGATTTATAAGTGAATCTCCAGTATTCTACAAGGAATATACAAAGGTCACATTAGCAATAGAAACACTCCAAAATATCAAAGGTTAAAAAGGCAAGACTCAAAGCAAAAACGACAAGATCATTCTCCATGTTCAACGATCATTCTCCAACTTTTGAGTTATGAATCAAGAACATTCTTGAAATTGAAACGTCAACATAACATTGACACATCTATACTCTTGATAAAAGCAACCTTCAAACACTGTCCAAAGAAGATGACAAAGAAAGCATCAGATCTTGAGGTTCTAAGGAAAACAAAAAAAACGAGGAATGTTCAGTAAAGAACATTCTTTGTTTGAAATCTGACTTTTTTTCTCTGTAATATGACACATGAAAGTTGGGCCCTTTCCAACGGTCAAATGAATTGTTATTAACCTTCCTAAGGCCTATTAAAGGAACCCAAGCTCAAGGAAAAATGAGAGCTTTTAGAGCAAAGCAATACATTACATACATACTTGAAAGCTTCTCAATCACAAACAAAATATTTACTTCTATTTTCTTCTTAAAATATCAGAATCATTCTATTGAATCATTTTTCAAGAATCTATTCTTAAACACGAGTTGGGCATACTCAAATTCTATCAATCACGTTAAATCATAACTTTATAACTCAAGACTGTAGTGTTAAATATAGTTTGAGTAGTTTGTAGAAAATCGTTTAATGGTTAAAATGGAAAGTGTAAAAATTGTCTCTAAAAATCGAAAGGTAAATTGTGGAAAGACAAAGTTGTATAACATATCAAAGTTGATCTTGACTGGTGGTGTAAAAACCAAGAATGTTCTCCGTTTTGAACGCTTAGTGAAAAATCTCACAACTATGAGGATTGGACGTAACTTGGGTTGGGTGTATCATGATATATATATGTGTGATGCCTGTTTCCTTATCTCTATTTATTTCTAGTTTGTTGATTATCAAATTAAATAGATAAGATAAATTGTGTGTTTTTAAGTAACCAATAACGTTCTCTATTTTCTGTTTTCATAACCAAGATTAATCTTGAGTTAAATTTTTTAAGTTTTAACATGAAATTTTAAAAAGGTGAAATCACAATTCAAACCCCCATTTTCTTGTGATTGACATTGCTACTTCAACCATTATATCAACTATTATGAAGTAAAATGGAGAGTCTTCTTAAATGAATAAATTGTTTCCTTTGAAACCTAGCTTGTCGAAACTCATACAATGTCGTAAATGCCATTCTTAAGCTTCTGAATTTAAAAAAAAAAATGTGTATAAGGTTACAAAAAGAATTTGCAAAATAAAAATGAGAATGTAAGATTCGAAAGTCATCAATTAAAATCATATGAAGTTTGTCAAGTATGTCTTGAAGACACAAATTGCACCCCCTCCTCTACTTACCACCATTTTCATTAGCCACTCCAACCTAGCTATTTTTTTCAAAAGTTTATTGTGGGCATGGAGATTAAAGACAAAACTTATTTTGTTTCTCATGATGTAATGATCTAAGAAATTCAAAGATTCAAGTGTGACATAATAGAAAAAGAAATTAATATATTCAAGTGTTTATTTGGAGAGTTGATAACACCCTTATAAGTTAAGTTGGAGTCATTATTAATTGTCCCTTGTTTTGTTTGATTGGTTCACGATATTTTGTATGTAACAGTTGAAGAGGTTAGTAAAACCATTCTATTCAAAATTAGACTCAGCAATATCTCTTATTTTGTTTGGATTTATTTTTGTCAATGTCTTTGCATAACAGCTAGTTTTTGTTTGATGGAAAAGATACACACAAATGAATGAGAATATTTGAAAATTGAAAACTTTAAATTATATATTTGATGTACTATCTTATTAAATGAGTAACAGAAAATAACTTTGCCTTCAAATTATTTTCTTCACATGTAAGGTAACAATATCAGCTTCTTGAGCTAGCAACAAACTTTTTGCTTTAATTTCTCATGCTTTCTCCACTGACCTTGACATTCATTTACTTTGTTTCAAAAATTAATGTGCTAGTTCTACATTTTTTCAGGGGAATTCTACCCTGTTTTTTCAGCAAAGTTCTACATTTTTTTTTGGGTAAACGATATTTCTACATTTTTATATGAATACACCATTTCGTTTAATTTATACAGTTTTTAACATGTGTTTGTACAAAAACACTGTTAATTAATTAAAAAGTGCTTGCATAGAAAACGCAAATTATGCTAAACATTTCATAAGAAAACACTTTTTAAAACTTATATGGTTGTGTTTCCTTATAGAAAAAAGTAGCTTTATAATAATGAAGAAAAATGAGATAAAGTAGAAGTTATTAATATTTTGAACTTCTGAAAATGATATAGAGCTTCAAACTTTAGAGTTATTTTAATTGTGAGGCGAAAGAATAATGTTATTAAAATACACAACTTGACATACCATAAAATATAAATATTATACTTTTACGTTTTATAGAAAAATAAAACAGAACTTCCACAGCATGTTGACTTTCACATTTTATGGAAAAACAAAACAATACTCTAAGAGTGTATTTTATTTTTTGACAAATAAAACATAACTCGTAAAATATATTTTATACAGTATTATATTTGTGCTTCAATAACATTATTTTTGACCAAAATATCCAAGATAAATATTGATATCTCCATTTTTTATTGTGGAAAATATGAAGAAATTTTCTTTTTTAATGTGCTTGATTGATTTGCACCCACTTGGTGTTTTATTTATACGATCTTAGTAATAACTACAACTAGATTATAGTTCGCGTGCTGCGCAGATATTAATTAATTAATTTTATAAATTTATAAGTAATATTTTATGTATTATAAATATAGTTATCTTGTAATATTACTTTATTGATTTGTAATAATTAAATATAATTAGGAAAATTAAAATGAGAGAAAATCATGTTTATCACAATCATCTAATTTAATTTTTAAAATATTTTATAAAATTCGTATGATAATTTATTATATAGGATAATTATTTGACTCATTGTACTTTGATTGTTAATTTATTTTTCAACATATAATGGTACTTGTATTTATTTGATGAAATAAAATGTAAAATACAAACC
>JBBPBR010000004.1:3054720-3073094 GCA_037974775.1 Cicer pinnatifidum
AAAGGTAAAATAGGAATTAAAGAGATTAAAGAAGTACACATTAGTTTTTTGGCTGATGTGAATGAAATATAATGAGGTCGATAAAATATAATGAGGTGGATGAAATATAATGAGGTGGCAAAATATGATGAGGTGGTATTTGGAAGTTTGTTTTAAAAATATAGATTTACATTATAAGGATATTTTAAAAAAATAAATTGAAAGAGATATATTGAAATTAATCTAAGTATAAGGTGTGTAAAAAAAGCATACAAAAAAGTTTAGAAAAGAAAAATAGAATAAAATGAAACTAAAGCCTCAGGTAATAAGGCTTAAAAATCAAAGTCCAACAATACAAGAATAAGATACAACTTTAAGACAATAATTAAAATCATAAAAAAGACTTTTATCTCAATACTTAAGTCAACTTCACAGTAAGAAATTAATACCCTCTAATCACTCAGTGGAAATAGTGAGTTTTTGCTTTTTGTGAGATTCGAGTCCGATATCTAGGTGATAAGTATTGCCTCCAAACATTCCCATTGGCTCAATTGGTAGTGAGAATGTGTGGAGGCGGTACTTATCCCCCAGGTATCGGACTCGAATCATACAGAAGACTCTGCATTTGTCATATAGACTGAATATCCAACCACCTCAAAGTTTCCCCCGAGTTCCACCAAAAATCAGACAATCAAATAATAGATGTGGAATAGTTTCATCCACTTTGACACCCACTAATGTAACTTCCAAAATTGACCACCAAAGCACTAATTTTCAAAATATTATCTTTTGTATGCAATTGATTCTTAAGTATGATTATTTAAATGATTATATGATTGTGCTTGAAACTCTTGTTGTTATCTTGATCTTGAGGATCCTTTATAGGCGTGATGAAGGTTAATGATAGCTCATGTAGCCGATAATAATTTTGGCATTTAAATTGATCTTTTAATACACATGTGTTCTATTTTATCAAGAATGTTCATGCTTTATAACTAGAATGTTTTTCGTTTTTGTTTTGAGTGAGTATTGGACTATGATCATTTGATAGTTTGGTGTCAGTTTTTTCTGCGTTTTACGAAAGTTATCTTTTTGCACATATACAACATCGTTGTTCTCTTTATCCTTGTTGTCCAAGCCATACGTGTTTCATAGGTGATCAATCTGGAGATTGATCTTGTTATGGTTCTTAATGTTGTTTTGCTTCTTTTAATCTTTTATGCTTGATCATGGTTCCAAGTTGCCTTGATGTTTAATTCACTTAAAATCTGGTATTTATTCATTTAATTTTTAGAAGAAAATGTCCATAATGATCTTTTATATACACAAAAGTTGATCCTTTCGCAAACCAGAATGATCTTGATTCGACTAGACTGAATGCTGTCAAAAACCAGAATGGTCTTGATTTTTCCATACTTTTGCTTTTATGAACCAAATGATCTTGTGTATACCATAATGATCTTGTATTATTGTATATCATTACCTATATTTGAATAGCACACTCAAACACACAAGTTAAATAGCAACACAATTTAGAATCATAATTAGAAATTAGTTATTTTTGTTTAAGTTTCATAAAAACAATAATTTTGGATTTTGCCTCAACACCATAAACTTCTATAAGAGCAGCTAACTATTTTAAGACAAACTATAACAAATTCTTAACATAATTTTCATTTTGTTACGAAATCTACCATGACCACTCGAAAGTGCATTATCTAAAAATTAATCCGAGTAACACTCTATAAGTCAAATTTTCAAAATAGGTAGACAAAATGAATAACCAAACAATAGAAACAAATGTGTAAAAAAAAAAAAAAACTTTATTGTAAGTTGTAGTTGTGATACACTATGTACAAAAAGATGGAGATGAGAAGTGAAAAAAAACTGTAAAAGGTAAGCCTGTACCAAAAAAAAAAGTTTCAACTAAGAAATCATTCCTAGTTTCATAAAATGCACCTTGTTTTAAATAACCACACATAATATGGATGAAATATATCGTTGAGATTAATACATTATAATAACAATAAAAATGTGTACAAGGTTACAGAAAAAAAAATAGCAAAATGAAAATGAAAATGTAAGATTTGAAAGTCATTAGTTAAAATCATAGCTATTTTTTTTTTCAAAAGTTTATTGTGGACATAGGGATTAAAAGCAAAACTTATTTTGTTTCTCATGGCAGAATGATTTAAGACATTTAGAGATTCAAGTGTAAATGAATAGAAAAAGAAATTTAGATATTCAAGTGTTTATTTGGAGGGTTGATAACACCCTTTTAATTTAAGTTGGAGTCATTATTAATTGTCTTTTATTTTGTTTGATTGTTTCATGATATTTTGATTGTAACGGTTGAATTAAAAGGTTAGTAAAATCCTTGAATTCAAATACACCCTTTTAATTTTTTTTTCAATGTAGTTGACTGATTTGCACCCACTTTGTGTTTTATTTATATATACAATCTTAGTAATAACTACAATTTACATTATAAGGATATTAAAATAAAAATAAAAGTGATATATTGAAATTAATCTAAGTATAAGGTGTGTAAAAACAAATACAAAAAAGTTTAGAAAAGAAACATAAAATGAAACTAACGCCGCACACAATAAGGTTCAAAAATTAAAGACCAACAACAATATAAGAGTAAGATACAACTTTTAAGAAAATTAGGTTAAACAAACTATTGATTAAAATAATTAAAAAAAAAATTCTATCTCAATTAAGTCAACTTCACAATAACAAATTAATATTATCTAACATTTGATCAGCTGCATACTTTTATTAACAAAAAGTAATTTAATTTTACGTCTGTCATATAGACCACATATACAGTGACGGATCTTGCACAAAATATTTGGGGGAGCCGCGGAGCAACAAATATTAACTGAAATATTATAATTGAAATTTTTATAAGTTATATAATTTTTTTTAGAGTATCATACAATTCATACATAGTAGACAATTTAAAAAAAATTGGAATTTCAATTTTTACAAGTCACACAATTTTTCACAATTCAATCAAATAAAATATATCCATTTTATAATTTTTATCTTTGTCAAAAAATTTCTTCTTGAAAAAATGAATCAATTTTTTATGTTTAAATATAGTGTCACTCATAAAAAAAATACACATATTAATTAAAACAATTCACAATTAAAAAATAGTATCACACTATATCATGTATCAATGATTAACATGAAAAAGTTTGTTAAGAATTAATAGTTGAGTTGTTAATTAAGGTGTTAGAGTTTGTTAGTTAGAGATTAGTTAATTTATTATATTTTAGTAATATAAATTCTATGAGAGAGTAGAAAGAAAATATAAAAGAAGAAAGAAGAGAGGCGAAAATTACTCAAAAATCAATCCTAGAATTTAAGGATATTTTAATAATTTATAAAAATTAGGGAGTACCGGCACCTGCCCGCTCATAAAAAGATCCGCCAGTGCACATTAATATTAATCAAATAAGATTCATAATATTATGTTCTTTTTATTCATGCATTCCTAATGCACCAAATTGGTATGTATAATCAATAGTACTATTTGATAAACTACTTTGAATATCCAACCACCTAAACGTTGCTCTCAAGTTCCACCGGACATCGTACAATCAAATAATAGAAGTGAAAGAGTTTCATCCACTCGACACCCACTAATGCAACTCTCAAAATTGACCACCAAAACACTCATTTTTTAAAAATTATCTTTTGTAGGTAATTTATTCAATACAAACCTATTTTTTTTTTTTTTATCTTTTGTAATTAATTGATTCAATAGAGCCTAAAAAAAATTATATTTTTTATAGATAATTAATTCAATACCAGCCTCCAAGCATAAACAAAGACTTTTAGAGGAGCCAATTTAATTCAAGCGACATCAAACACCTGTCAACCTATATCTTCAAAAAAAAAATCATCAAAACCTTGTATGCTTCTCTCATCGCATAGATAAATCCTTGATTATTACTCCAAAATAAAGAGTCTTCTATATCATCCTGCAATTTAATGTTAGCTAACAAAGAATAACACTCCACTACTAAATCCTCTTTCCATTGGAACAAATTCTACACCAACCCCACCATTCTCCTCCAATTGTCCACTTTAACCTACACATATTAGCTACTGATAGATTCTTATTACACACAATACCAAATAATCTATTAAACTTCACATATAAAGGTCCTCCACCTAACCTAGGATCATGCCAAAAACTTGTTTTTCTCGCCAAATTAGCCCCAATACCCCTTTAACTAGAAAGAACATTGTATTTACTCGACAATGTAATTTAAAAATACTCAAATTTTTTATACTAATCCATCTTTTTTTATTTAACAAATTCATTCTCATTTTATCCAATGAAATTTGTGAGTGTTCTCACTATCCCACAAAACGATTTAAAAAGATATTTCAATTTAAAGATGATACTTGACAGAATTTTGAAAAAGAAAAATAAATAAATTAACAACACAAATAAAATATATATTTTTTTAAGAGAACAAAATGACCTCCCAATACATATATGTGAGAAATAAATAAATTGACAACGCATAAAAGATATATTTTTAAGAGAACAAAACGACCTCTCAATGCAAATATGTATGTATAATATTCTTTAGGTTCATGGGTAACTAGTACATGAACTTAAATATGGTTGCTACGACTTTCAGTACAAATATTAATTCTCAATGTAGTACTTCAATTTTGTCCGACTAATTAAAAATCATTTTAAAATAATAATAATAATATATTTAATAAATATTTTTACAATTATTTTTAAAAAATACCATTATTTTATATTCAAGTTTGAGTATATATTAAAAATAAAATAATATATTGATATGCAACCCTTCACCCCCACAACACATGTTTCCTTTAGCACACGTTTGCTTCAACAACACAAGTTTTCTTCAACCCAGCATCACACAAAAACACCTAAAACACAGCAACACTAAAAAAAGAGCAACATCAATTTGCAAACACCAACCTCTCTTTTACTGCTTTATGAAGATTCATATTACAAACATGTTACAAACTGGTATCTTGATTAATTTGATTTATTTTTTTAGCTTAATAAAGAAATGTAACAATCTGTACACTCAATGTAAAAGTTAACCGACTTCTTTTTTTTTTTTCCTTAAGTGTACCTTGCTCAAATTTTATTACAAAACAATGCAAAATCCAGTTAAGAAACAATACAAAATTCAGATATCAGATTTGTCAAATGAACATAAATATTCACTGATTTAGACTATAAATTGGGATCAAAAAATGAAAGAGAGGGAGGGGATTTTTTTGAATAGATCTAATAGTGAAAACAAAGAAGGAAACAAACCAGTAGCAATAAAATCGTGAAGAATCTTAAACCCATCCCAAAATAATTAGAAACAGATTAAAAGCCCCATAAAAAAACTAACAGAATCAAATAAAGAAGTAAAGTATTTTTTTTCTTCTTCCCTTTAAGTTGTAATCTTTGTTTCTCTATGCTTGTTTTCCTTGCATTTTCGCCTGTTGTTTCTCCTCTACTAGAAATTTCGCCTATAGTGACCGATTTAGAGACCGAATATTTTCAGTCACACTAGCGACCGAAATAGAGACCGTTGTTTCTCCACACACATAAACATGGCAAGGATAAAACTTGGGTTGATAAAAGATCGGAATATGTTCATGTAAGAGCTTTCAACTTTAAAGTATATATTATTTATTTTTCTATGTTGGTTTTTTTTATCTTCATATAATATCGAAATAAAGTGTTTTAAAATATTAATTAGCTTTATATTTATGTTGACAGGAAAAATTTAAACGTAGGTTTGAAGAATTGACCCAAGAAACAACTTCACAAGGAACTCCTCCATCAAATGAATTAGATGTGTGGTGTGAGGTTGCTGGAATAAAAAGAGGACGAGTATATGGTCTCAGAATGGAATCTACTGTATTATTAGGGAGACCTAATTATCGTGGATCATGTTCTTCATCAACAGAGTGGGTTCAAAGACATAAATTTGAAGAAATGAGAAATGAAAGAGATCAACTTCGAGAGGAATTGGCTAATACAAACAGAGCAGTTGAGCGCAATAACCACTTGATAAATCAACTGATGAATAGCTTGAACTTTAAACCCATGCCATATACTAGAGATCAAATTCATGAAGATGGGGTTAGTGATAATGATAATGAGATTGGTGATTGTAACACCCCGTTTTTCAAAGCGAGGGTGTATTTTTTTTTTGAAAGAATTTAAAATAAACCAGAGAAATAAATAAGGTAACACCTTTGGATAAGTAATTAAGTCATTATAATTCACAAGCAGCGGAAAAAGTTCACAAAATATGAATTCAAAATGTTTACATATCAAAAGTGGTACAGTCTTCCAGTTTACAAATAAAAACAACCCAAAAGAAAGACATTCGTTCCCACTGTGTCAACCTAGTCTGATCATTTCACAAAACCACTAAACACCTTGAGTGATCTCCACGCGCCCCGTGAGATCCTCCTAACGTAGCTCCAGTCAAGCATTCCCATCTACATCCCCATCCACAGGGTATGAACCGGTAGGATAGTCCTGACTATCATCTGAGGGCAAAGCCCAGATTTCCACAATAGTTGTAAAGGGTCACCAACCGAAATTAACAATTAACACATAACGTTTAAGTTTTCAAATGCACAAAATACCCTTTCCACTAAGCAAGCACCTTAAAACGATTTTCCATATGCTAAAAGTTTATGTCATACTTGCCGAATAAAAATGAAATCAAAATAAAGTTCCCAATCCATCAAGTAATATATAATTGACCAAAACATTGATAAATCACTTGAGCAATCAATTATCTAACTCAAAATAAGATTTTCCACTGAGCCAATCGATTGGGGAAATCAATTTCCTGAAAGTTTTTAGTGAAAACTGAACTCTGGGCTTAAATCAATCGATTGGGTAAATCGATTGACTCAATCGATTGGGTAAATCGATTGACAGACAAGACAGAACCCCTATAATGAATCCAATCGATTGGACAAATCGATTTTTGGAAGACAAAGCCCCTGACTTGAATCCAATTGAATCCAATCGATTTACCAAATCGATTTCTTAAATGATTTTGAAATATAACTTACAAAATCGATTGGGTAAATCGATTTCGTGCAAAACAGAGCCCCTGTAACTCATCAAATCGATTGGGTAAATCGATTTCCCTGTATATTCTTTCAAAAATACATAAACCAACTCAATCATATTCAAACACCACTCCAAACCTTAACACTTAGCAATACCCGTACAATCACCACGACATTATGAGTTTCGAAAACGTTTCACAATCTAACATACTATCACACAAATCCAAAACATAACTCTTAGTACAATCAACACAATCACTAATTGAATCAAACATACTTACACATAATTTCAAACCATAACACTTAGCAAAAATCAACACAATCATAATTTGAATCAAACATACTTACACATAGTTTCAAAACATAACCTTTAACGGTTTCAACGCAATACCCACACAGACAAGATGAACCAACAAACCACATGGCATCACCTTGACTCAACAATCCCAACGCAGACAAAATGAACCAACAAATCACATGGCATCACTTTGACTCGGCAAATCCCAACGCAGACAAAATGAACCAACAAATCACATGGCATCACTTTGACTCGACAAATCCCAACGCAGACAAAATGAACCAACAAATCACATGGCATCACTTTGACTCGACAAATCCCAACGCAGACAAAATGAACCAACAAATCACATGGCATCACTTTGACGCGACAATCTCAACACAAACAAAATGAACCAACAAATCACATGGCATCACTTTGACTTGAAAATCCCAACGCAGACAAAATGAACCAACAAATCACATGGCATCACTTTGACGCGACAACCTCAACACAAATAAAATGAACCAACAAATCACATGGCATCACTTTGACGCGACAACCTCAACACAAACAAAATGAACCAACAAATCACATGGCATCACTTTGACTTGAAAATTCCAACGCAGACAAAATGAACCAACAAATCACATGGCATCACTTTGACGCGACAACCTCAACACAAACAAAATGAACCAACAAATCACATGGCATCACTTTGACTTGAAAATCCCAACGCAGACAAAATGAACCAACAAATCACATGGCATCACTTGACGCGACAATCTCAACACAAACAAAATGAACCAACAAATCACATGGCATCACTTTGACTTGAAAATCCCAACGCAGACAAAATGAACCAACAAATCACATGGCATCACTTTGACGCGACAATCTCAACACAAACAAAATGAACCAACAAATCACATGGCATCACTTTGACTTGAAAATCCCAACGCAGACAAAATGAACCAACAAATCACATGGCATCACTTTGACGCGACAACCTCAACACAAACAAAATGAACCAACAAATCACATGGCATCACTTTGACTTGAAAATTCCAACGCAGACAAAATGAACCAACAAATCACATGGCATCACTTTGACGCGACAACCTCAACACAAACAAAATGAACCAACAAATTACATGGCATCACTTTGACTTGAAAATCCCAACGCAGACAAAATGAACCAACAAATCACATGGCATCACTTTGACTTGAAAATTCATTTCTTCACAAAATCATTTTCCCGACGACATTAAGTAAACGCAGTTATTAAGAGATTCCCCATTCTTAATACTCATTTAACTTAATGATTTTCACAAACAGACACACCTTAAGCAAAACAGAAATATTAAGAGATTCCCCATTCTTAATACTCTTTTAACTCCAACGATTTTCAAAACAAACATTAAGTAACCAAGACATTAAGAGATTCCCCATTCTTAACGCCCAGTTAACTTAAACGATTTTCAAAACAAATATTAAGTAAACGAGACATTAAGAGATTCCCCATTCTTAATTCTCATTTATCTTAAACGATTTTCCAAAACAAACATTAAGTAACCAAGACATTAAGAGATTCCCCATTCTTAACGCCCAGTTAACTTAACGATTTTTCACAAACACACATTAAGTAAACAAGACATTAAGAGATTCCCCATTCTTAATTCTCGTTTGTCTTAATGGTTTTCAAATTCCACACAAAACAAACTCAAACATACTTTCACATTTCAATTCATAATTCACACCAAAACACATCAAATTCCATAATTAACAATCATGAATACGTCGAATACGATGACACAAATCAACACAATCAATTTCATATATTCAAAATCATACATACATGAGGTAAATTCATTTTTCATGAAGCATTCATCAATATAATCAAAACCTAACTCTAAGATTTTACCCCTAAAGCCTGTGATACATTTTTCCCCAAATCAACACTTTAACCCTAACAAAATCCTTTTCCACACAATCACAGATAAGTCCCTAAATGCAAACTAAAAGTTTGGAAGGAGCCCTTACCTTTACTTTAGCTTTTTCATTCGATTACGGCACCACGATCGATTCCGGTAAAAACTTTTCTCGCGACGTTGCTTCCAAAATTTAGCTCACTAGCACCGTAGTGTAGTGGTGAGTAACTTTCCCTTCTATCTCTTCGTGAAACGAAGCTTAGATCTAGAAGAAATGGGAAGATTTGTGTTTGACGGTTTTGAAATCCCTAAACCGTTTTTCTTCGATTTTGGATCAAAGAGGAAGAGTGAAGTTGAGAAATCCTTGTCCTATCACCTACTATCAATTTCGAATTCAAGGAAGCAAGGAAGAACGAAAATGGATGAAGATGGAGGAAGGAGGAAAAACGCACGCGAGGCAGGGGAGGAAGAAGATGGAATTTTCTGTTTTCTCTCCTTCTCTTTTCCTTTCTTCCTTTTTCTTTCCTTTCTATTTCTTTTCTTTTTCAATTCCTTCCCTTCCTTTTCTATATATATAAACACACACATATATATATGTATATATATATTAATAATAATTAACAAATATCTCCAAATCTTTAGATATTTATAAAATTATCCTTTCACCCATAACGCATTAAACTCTTCACAAAAGATTCACCGCAGTTAATTTAATTTATTTATCGGCGAGTAATTCTAATCGGGCATCAAAATACCTTTTTGGTCTTATAACTCCAAAATATTAATACTTTGGCTAAAAAACCTCCGAGTTCAATACCAAAATACACTAAAATACATCAAATGTACTTTAAAATTATGGGTCTTACAGTGATCATGATGATGGTGATTTTGATGATGAAATTGCTGATAATGATGCTCGTGATCATGATGGTGAAGAGTTAGATGGATAGTGATAAGTTAATATGAAGTAACCAATATGTTACAATTTATTTTGACTAAATATATTATGTTTAAACTAAAATTTTATTTGTATTATTTTGAGTACTTACAAATATTAGTTAAATGTATTATGTTCTTTAATTATATACATTGATATGATTAATGTTTTCAAATGATTTTGGTTTTTGAATTTTTTAGATATTTAAAACAAATTAAAAAATTAATTTTATTGTTCTTTTGAACATTAAAGTAATATACTTAAAAAAAATGGTAATATTTAGAGACGTAATTGGTGATCAAATATTTAATAACAATAATAATTTATATCACAAATTTCGTCTCTAAATCGGTCGCTAATGATATAAAAATTCATTTAAAGTGGTTGCTAAATCAGTCTCAATAATCGGTCACAAAATTAGTCACAAAATGCAGTCACAAAATCGGTTACTAAATATGGTCACTAAAGTCAGTCGCTAAATCGGTCACTAAATTCGGTCGCTAAATCGGTCACTAATTTCGATCGCTATATCGGTCACTAAATTCGGTCACTGATTTGGTCGCAACAGCTAGCGACTAGCAGTTTACCAACTGATTTAAATTGGTCACTAATTCGGTCGCTATTGGATTTAGTGACCGATTTTCTCCATTTAGTGACCGAAAATTTGGTCTCTAAAAGCGTTTTTTCTAGTAGTGCTCTCTGCTGGTAGTCTTTATTTTCTCCCCATTTGGTTTATCTTCCTTTTGCGATCTTCTGTGAGCCCCCATTTGGTTGCCTCATTTGTTTTGATTGAAATAGGGTTACTAAAAAACAACTTATTTACACATCATTTCATATAATTTTTTTTTTCTTTTACTTTTCCTTTTTATTTTTATTTTTTTATTATATATTTCAAAAAAAAATCTGTTTTTTAACACCTTAGATTTTATGTAGTTTGTTCTTTTTAAAAAACATTTTATTTATTTACAAAAAAGCAGATATTTTTTACACATTTTAATTTTAATTAGTTTCTAACAAGTATTCTGAAAAAATATATTTTATTAAACATATCATCCTTTAATCTATCAATTGTTAGGAAATAAATTGTATAATTTAATATATTATAAGTAAATTAATTTAATTTTTTATCTAATAATCTGATTAATTAGATTTGACATCTTTTTAATATTTGAGTTGTTAAAGCACAAGTGGTGTCGCTTGATTGGTTTGAAACTAAATTTAAAAATAAAAAAATAATATAAAATATTCTTAAGAGGATTAAGTTTGATGTGACATCTTTTTACAACTTGAGTTTTGATACACGAGTTGTACAATTCGATCGTTTTAAAATTTATATTTTAAAATAATTATTCAAATCAAGCAAGTTTTCGTTATGTTTGTCAAAATTAATCTTTTTTTAAATAACAAAATACAATTTATTTAAATGCAATCAACACATCCACATTTTCTACCAAGAACTACGTAGCTATGATTTCTCCATCGCACCTGGAGATACATAGGAGTAAGATCACACTCTTATCAAGCTCAATAATAATATACTTTTTTACTCTTTTTTTTTAACACGCTTTTATCTCAAAGTATCACATTTATAAAATAAATAAAAAAAACAATTTGAATTACATATTTAATAATAAAGAGAACTAAATATATTTAAGTTGATATAATTTGTCATAATTAATTATAGGTAACCTTTTTTAGCGGATGTCGTAGGGTACTAATATCTTCCCTACACATAATCGACTCCCGAACTCAAAATCTAGTATCAAATACCACTTTTTTTTAAAAGGGTTTCCCAATATTTTCCTTAATTTAAAATAAATTTTAGTGGCGACTCCATTTAATTCGAGAAAAAACTCGAAATTTTAGGCTGCGACAGCTGGCGACTCCACTGAATTCGAGTAAAACTCGAAATTTTAGGCCGCTACAGCTGGCGACTCCGTTGGAGACATTTAAAGAGTCAAGCCTAATAAATTAATTGTGCATACTTTTTTTTTAACTTTTTCTATACAAAACAATCTTAGGATTCTAATTTGAAAGTATATTATAATTTCATTTTTATATCAATCCAAGTCGAAGAACTCATAGAGAGTTGATTATATCAAATGTGCTTTATTCAGTTTAACTTAATATAACATGTTTAAGGCTTTTTTCTAATATGTATTTTTTTTTATATTGAACATGTGTTTTCCTTTCCTTTTCTCCTTTTCTATCTTTTAAAGAAAACTACTTGATTAGATCAAATGTTCACAATTCGTGAATCATTTATTATATTAAAGTGTACTTGATTGATTTACAACAAGTTCTAAGGACTCTCAAAAGAAAGAATATTACATCAAAAGATAGCTTGTTCAAGGCTTTTTCTAATATGTATTCTTCTAGTTTTTTTTTTCTCCTTTTCTCTCTTTAAGAAAAACTACTTTATAAAGATGGTCCCATTTTTTGAATTATTGACATTTTCAATTTTTTGTAGTTATCTTTACCAGGTGTAGTCAATCATTCTACAATTTTGTTCTTTTTTCTCATTTGTGGACATTCCTTATAATCAATCGATTCGAAGGACTTCGTTATTTGATCTTCAATCTAGTGGATGTTGTCATCTAATCTTGAATGTTATGGATATCATTATTGACTTCTTCAGTTTGAATGAAGTTCTTTAGTATTGAAGATGTAACCGTTGAGAAGAGAGTAATTAGAATTGTACAATGAGTTGTTTGAAACTTGATGATGTCATTAGTGACATCACATAGCTTTATGGGTAGTATTGTACTTCCTAGAGAGATTACATAGGAAATTGTATCTACACTTGTACTAGAAAATTAAAGACTCTACTTTAATGTTGGAAAGATTACATAGGAAATTGTACCTACAATTGTACTAGAAAATCAAATACTCTACTTTAATCTTGGTAACAGAGAAAACAATTCACTGGATGAAATGTTATTCCATATGAACAATGCATTTGATAAAAATGTTTCATATGACGAATGTGATGTTTTAGAGGAAATATTATATTCGTTGATTCAAATACTATTAACTAGAGGCGTTAACAACTATTGAATGCTCTTGTACCAGACACTGTTCTCCATTGCTTTGATCCTTATCATAAGCTCCACTTTGTTACTAGACTACGAGTAACCAAAGTATTGTTTCAAAGTTGTTTGTGTCTAGATGATAACTTACTAGAGAATGTTGGCACTAATTATTATGTGCAACCAATGTAAACACGTGAGTCGGACAAGAATATTGTTGCTCTGGTCAAATGTACTCACCAAGTAATAACTTACTCTGGTATTAGAAGCATAGTTACTTGTTCCTTAGTCAATAATATTCTATGTGTTTCTTCTAATGAATGACGCATAGATAATTATTACTAAGTCATAAAAACTTGTGTTGCTATAGTAGATAACCAATTACATAAACTTTTGATTTGGTTTTTCTTATTCATCTAATTGTACATTTAAAGCAACCAGATAGTGGATAATTATTTTCTTATTTCGTTATCATCAAAACATCAATAGTAGGTATTGTATTTGAACCAATCTAATTCTTACAACAATGTGTGGTCTCCTTGAGTTTGTTTGTATCCCAAGACTCTTATAATCTTAGGGAACCATCCAAACAATGATAAGGATGATTGTTTCAACCCATATAATCTCTGTTTCAACCTATATATAAAATTGGCAACAATATTTTTACAATACACTAGAAGTACCTCCATGTAGATTTCCTCCCCATGTAGGAAAGCATTCTTCACATTAAATTATTGCAATTTCTAACTATAATTGGCAACACGAGACAATATCACCTGAACCATATTCACTTTTACAATAGGGAAAAGTCTCTAAATAATCCATTTTATAGGTTTGTGTGAAATCTTTGGCTATCAACCGTGCTTTGTAACTTTCAATCAACCCATTTGCTTTAAACTGAGTATCCATCCACTTGCAACCAATTGGTGTTTCCTACTATTAAAATAACTAGCTCCTATATCGTAGTTTTCTTCAACTCCTATAATTATATCCAATGGCATAATTCCACTTTTTATCATAAAACTCTAAAAAACATTATTTGGAATAAAACTTGGGTTCATGTTTATATGAAAAGTTTTATGGGTCGGTGATAATTTTTGAAATATGAGGTAGTTTGAGAGAGGGTATAATAGCTTTAATTTGATTCCTTTTCTAATAGAAATTGGAAGGTCAAGGTCATCTTCAATCGTTTGAGTTTCTATTTCAAATGAGAGTGTTTGGATGCAAATGTTGTGTTTACGTTCCAAGAGATGAGAAGGTCCAAGCTTGATAGCGAATTCAAATAGTGTGTGTTCGTCGGTTATGTTGATGAAGAATTTGGTTATAGGTTGTAGAATTCGATTAATAAGAAAATTATCAGAAGTCAATATGTCATATTTCTTGAAGACCAAAAAGTTGAAAACTTTGATAAAGCCGATAAACAAAAATCAAATTCTAGAAGCTACATTGATGTTGCGCCTAAGCCCCTTGTTGAAATTTTGGTTGATGGGGGATATATAAAGGTAGATGATGAGTACATAACTGAAGCCCGTGTACCTCACCATGATGATCCAAATGAACATGTTCCACCAAAGCCACTGACTGAGTCTGAATTGAGAAAGTCTACTAGAGGACATCAACTTCTCATATATATCTTCTACATGAGTATGTGATATTCACTGATATTAGAAAACAAGGGTACTACCAAGAGGCCATTGCAAATGTTGATAAGGAAAAATGTTTGAAAGTTATGCAATAATGATACAAGAAATTTGATTCATTCATGGAGAAGTATGGGTAAGGTAAAACGAATTTTGACCATTGTGTGTTTGTTAAGAAATTTTCTAATGGTGATTATATTGTTCTCTTGTTATATGTGGATTACATGCTGATTGTTGATCATGACACTAAGAAGATTCAATCTTTAAAATACAACATACATGTTTTCAAAAACGTAATGATTTAGACTTATTATATTGGAATATTTACTTAGAAAAACTAACAGGTATTGCAATCAATCACAATTTTTGTAAATAATTTAAACATAAGACAATAAGTTTGATTGATTCAAGTAATCAATTGATGATTCAATCAAACTAACTAAGAAGTTCAAGAAAAAACTCAATTTAAAAAAATTTATGATTGCTGAAATTTCTCAAAAAGTTAGTTTGTATTAATAACAATCACATTTTCAAATTTCTTTATTATTCAAAACTATAAAACAAAATAATTTCCCCCAAACACCAAAATTGAAATATAATGAACAAAAATCACAAATGTAAAAGATTAAGAAAAAGGAAAAAATCACATCATGATTTTATATTTGTTTCTCAACACCGTTTTCACATGTAGAGTATACAAGTTCTCGTTCAAATGGACGAGATTTTCTTTTTTATTAATATCAAATGGTTACAAGATTCGTTGACAATTTCTTACAAATCTTGTACAACAACCTCTTTTTCTTTAAAAGTTCAAAAACCAAATTTCTATAAACTCCTTCAAGAATAAATTTAAACCACTATCTTTAAGATGAAGACAAACCCTTAAATCTTATAAGATAAAAACCCTAAAATAAATACCATCATAGATCTAAAACATCACCACTTTTAAAACCTTCAATGTGCAGCTAACTGACATCCTATCAGTCACCCACGTCTCAAACAATTACCTAACAAAGGATACTCCACCTTTGATGTTTTTTTCTCAAAAATTTAATGACACAAGAATTGAATCAAATAGAGTGTTTAATCTTAATTATGATTTTGAATAAATGAATGAATGATGAAAAAAGAGTGAAATTGTTCAACCTTAAAAAGATGGAACAAATCAATTTAAATTGTTGAGACAAAATCTCTCAAATGATTTTAATGATAACAAAATTACTTAAGAGATTATAATTGTGGTTAATGACTAATATGTGCTTTTGAGTGTATTCATATAAGAAAATAGGTTATTAATCATTAAGGCAAAAAAAAAAAAAAAAGAAGATAAATTTGATTCAAATATGAGGATGGAAAACGACGAGGATGGTCTAATCTTCAAATCTGCACAATATGTGTCCTCACCAGAACAAATTCTTTTATTCATTAAATAAATGCACAACAATGTCAAAGAATGAATAAATAAAAGTATTTGAAATAAAGAAGTTAGAAGGCCAAAAGGAAAAGGACGATAATAGCCAGATCTAAGTCTAGAGGATGACAAACTAGGCTGAGGATGGTTTAACAAAGTTGAAAGCAACCCATCAAGCATGTGCAAAGGCTAAAACTAGACCATTTATTGTGCTTGCACAAGTGAATGCATGAAGAAGTAAAGTTAAAGAAAGGCAACAACAAAACAAGTCAAAAATGAAAGATCACATGTTGAAAGCAGATCTGATCCTCGGACTGGAGGATGACAATCCTATGTAAGAGGGTAGCTTTCTCTCTTGTCAACATCACCCTCAAAAATTGAAATCAACCTAGTCCTTAAAGTTTTTGAAAATGTTGTAGCTCACATGGTCAAAGAAACAGCCTTGCACTATTTGATAAAAGAAAATAGACAAGGACATCTCAAGATCAAGTTTCAAGGAAGTTGTGCATGCGTGAGGATGGCCTCTGCCAGTCCAAGAACAAGTTGAATGACAGTTCTGTAATTATGATAAAAAACCTCGGATCTTTTATAATGAATTCCAACAGTCATCAAAGAGCTTGGACCTCTATAAAATGCAGCAAGCTCTTCATCATTAAACATACAACACAATTGCTCAAAAAGACCAAGCATCTTAAAGCTATCAAGAGCAATACCCATCCTCACTTCATACTTTCTTTAATACTACACTATATCTTTATAAATTTTTTCAGAAAGTATTAAGTATCAATCACTCTTATATCACTTTGTAATTTCCTTGTGAGATACACTTGGAAATATTTGAAAATTGATTGTAAGCTTGGTGAAGCTAAAGAATACACATTTTGTAATCATCCTCAACGTGAGGTTGATCTGTTTGAATATTAGTAAAATTTCACAAGGGTTTGAGGACTGGACGTAGCCATCTTTGGGTGAACTAGTATAAAATTGTGTGTGTCTCTCTCATATTTTTCTCGCACTCTTTTGCTCAACTCAAAACTGAAGGTTGGAAAAATCCGTCATCGGATTTACCATCCTCAACGAGAGGATAACTTTTAAAAACACTTGAAAATTATTTTTAACAGCAAAATCCATATTCAACACCCCTTCTATTGATATTTAGTTAATCATAAATAACATTAGTTAGTTACTATAAGTATGATTCAACACAATTGATATAATTGTTTTGTAACCGCCAAAAATTGATTATGCAGTATGTGTGAATCAATTCACACACGTATATGAAACGATTCACAAGTTCAAAACTCTTGATTGGAAACTGGAACATTGTGACTCATTTTACAAATTGTAAGTCATTTCATAAAAATCACTAGAATTTGGTGAATTGATTTACACATCAAATGAATCGATTCATCAGTCATAAATATCCAATAATGATTTACGAACCTCTGTATTTTGATTTGGACACATATGACTCGATTTATGAAGTTAAAAACCAACTAGAAAATTTTGTGAAGCATTGCATGATGTTCTAACATACTCCTAAGATGCATCTAATGTTGTGCATAATATAATTAAGTTTTCAAAAGTATTTTTAATTAAAAAATATTTATGGATTTTGAGAATTGACAAATCAACAAATACACACAAAATCATTTAAGTAAATTTAGTTTTGATAATATCACAACACTAAGTTTATCATAGGAAAACTTACATTTACATACACGAGACAAATATTTGTCGCAAGCCAATTACTTAAAATACAACCTTTCATGAATCAACTAATTAAAATAGAAATATCTTTTTCATAAGTATTGTGTTTCTTAAATATCTTTTACATAAAAATTTTAAAAAAAATGTAATACACTAATTATGATTTACTATATAAACACTAATACACAAAACAATTGTTTGTAATTGGTCAATTAGTTAAAACATGATCTTTCACCAATCAATTATTTAAAAGATAATTTTTTTTATCTAATAGTGTATCTCTTAAATAACTTCTAAATTAAATTTTGAAGAAAATTATAATACATTTATTATAATTTATTATAATTTAT
>JBBPBR010000004.1:3073586-3115680 GCA_037974775.1 Cicer pinnatifidum
TCCAAACACTAAAAACATATTTTAGCGGGTACCACCGTGCATATTTTGGTAGTTTACGAAAACATTAAAAAAAAAAAAAAGAATATATTTGCATTATCTATATAAAACAATATTTAAATCATTATTGTTATATAAAGATAACCGAATAAGCCATTAAAAAAAAGAAGTACGAACCAGATATAGTTAAGAAAGATCAGTGATTCCTTTCTAGTAAGAAGAAGAAAAAGAATGTTGAAATTGAAGTATCTATTTCTTCAACTTCTAATTTTGATTCCAACGTTTTCATTTCCGGTAGCACTATCTAAGCATGAAGCCATAGAATCTTTGCTTCATCGTTTGGATTCCAAAAGGGCACTTTCGTCCGTGCAAGAAGCCGCAGCTACAGGTGTTCTCAAAAGATTGCTTCCCACTCATTTCTCCAGTTTTGAGTTCAAGATTGTTTCTAAGGTGGTTTCTCTTTTCCCTTTTTACTTGATTCTTTTGGATGATCAATGAATTTCTTATGAATTCAATTTTGTGTTTTGGTTGCCCATTTCTTAGTTTTGATTATATTTTTGTTTTTACAGTTATGCTCAAATAGTTATCCAAGTAACTAGATTCAAGTAGTTAATGAATTTCAGTTAAGGACAAATAGTTTAGGAGTACTTCAGTTCATCTTGGCTGGAATAATTTTTAGCTAGACTTTACTTACCTATCGGCTAAACTCTGGATTACTAGTTTCCGTTCCACTGGAAACTAGAGGGTTAAAAAAAATAGAAAACTGTTTTTTTTTCCTGTTATTTCTTTATCTAACATTATATAATAGTTGTTGACTTGGTTGCACAATATAATCCATTCAATTAGTGTGTTAATCTCAATGTTTTAAAAATTGAATCAGAGATCAAACCAGTGAGACCTGTAGGTCATGGTTCAACCTCGACCGAACCGAGTGAAGTCACTGATAAATAAATATGCATTAAAAAGTATAATTTTTTTTTGACAAAAATTGAACTGGTTGAACCAACCGCGGTTAAGCTTGGTTTGATCCATTTCTTAGTTGTTGACTAAATTTTTTGGTTTTAGAGTTATACTTTTATAGTACTCAAATACAAAGTACAAGGAAAATCCATTTTTTTTTTGCTCTGTTACTTCTTTACCTGACATTTTGTATTAGTTGTTGACTTGGTTGTATAATATAATCCATTCAATCAATGACTCTGTTTGGATAAACAACTTAATTAAACGCTTATAGCATAAACAATTATCATATAAGTGCTTATGTATAAACTACTTTAGAACAAAAGATAAAATAAAGTAAAATAGTTTTTATATTGGCTATAAGCTGTTTACAGCATCTGCCATGGAGAACTTATGGAAATAAGTTGAAACAACTTATGAACATGTCATAAGCTGTTTTCAGAAGCTCTTCCAAACAGTCTCAAAAGTGAAGTGCTTATGCCAGTGAATAAGTTCAAATAAGTCAATTCAAATAGGCTCAATGTTTTGATCTTGTGATAGTCACTTTGCATGTTACTTTTGGTAGAAGCAGTAGTGACTATGCTGTCATGTTATCTTGCCAAAGTAGGTGTTAATGAGTTATGTTATTTCTTTTAGAGTTAACTAATTTTTTTCGTCCTATAAAGTTGGAAAATTTTAATTTAGTTGCTACAAGAAATTTATTTGTTTTTTGGTTCTATAACTTTTTAGTCCTTAAAATGTACAAAAAATGTGTGTTTTTTAATTTTGATAAGCGACCGCTGAGGACTAAAAAGATACTATTTTAACTAATTGTAGGGACTAGAAACGAATGAAGTTTTATAGAGACAAAAATCAAATTTTGGCAATTTTATTGGGATAAAAAATGTTTAATCCTTATTTTTATTTATTCAGAGGATTGCCGCTTTCACTTAACTGTACTATTATGATATCCTACCAAAGAAATTAGCACTCACATCTGTTCTTATTTTTCATGATTGAATGTAAAAATCTGATTTTTATGTTTTCAGGATGTCTGTGGTGGAGACAGTTGTTTTATGATAAACAATCACAATAATTCAAGTCAGAATGGGCCTGAGATTATGTATGTCAAGTGAATTTTATATTGCAGAGACTGTGATTCAAACTCGTTATTCCTTTTGGGTTCTTGGTTTTTTTAAAATTACGAGACTCTTGAATTTATTTTGTTGCAACTTATTTGGATTCTTCATTGCTCGTTTTCATGTGCTTAAACTTGATTTTAAAGTTTAAAATGCTAAGGAATCTCATGATGACAATACTGTTTGAAAATCTTAAATTGGTGAAGTGCTTTAATGTTCTGTATATCACGTGGTAACAAAATTCTAGCATCGAATTTCTGTATAAACCATACAAGGTTCTTGAAGCAGTGGTTAGTTTTCACTGTTCTATAAGTTATTTGTTTTGTTCATAGATAAGGTCCCTTGATCAGTTTTTCTTCCTTCTTTAATTTTAAGTGACATTGTCTTGTATATATATTTTTCAGCATTAGAGGAACCACAGGTGTCGAGATTGCATCTGGCCTCCATTGGTATCTTAAGTATTGGTGTGGTGCTCACGTGTCATGGGATAAAACTGGTGGCATTCAGACAACTTCGATCCCCAAGCCAGGGTCACTACCCCTTTTGAAAGACGAGGGTGTGAAGATTAAACGTCCCGTTCCATGGAACTACTACCAAAATGTCGTGACTTCTAGTTGTGAGTACCGAAATCTGCTTTCCACGGAACAATACATCTCTCATATTTTTCTGCAATGCACAATTGAATGAGAATTTGAACTGATATATTTCAATAGTGACTAGTGCCAATGCCTAAAACTTGTTATGGATCAATCAACGCCATAATATTCTATCATATAACATATATCTTTCCAGCTCATTAATTTCTCTGTCTTTCTTAATAGTTTATCTTATAGGTAGCATGCACAAATGTCTGTTTTAAAAGATGACCCTAGACCTAATTTATCCTGAAAAATGATGTAAAATATCTTGTAGATATCGACAAAAATCAGAAGGAAACTAAGTTCAAAGGTGTTTCTAATTTTCCTTAGACTGTTATGAATAAACATCCTAGAATTCCTCTTACTGATAAAACATAATAATATCTAGTTGGGTGAGTTGGTCTTTTTATGTCAGCCATATAAGGCACTATTTCGATAACAACTTAATTAAACGCTTATAATATAAGTGCCTATGTATAAGTTATTTGTATAACAAAAAAATGAAGTCAAATAAATTTCATAATCTACAGTGGAGAACTTATAGAAATAAGCTAAAAAACAACTTATGGACATGTCATAAGCTATTTCTATAAGTTATCCCAAATAGTTTCACAAGTGCTTGACTAATAGATACGTTCAAATAAACCAATCCAAACACGCCCTAAAACGATTCAGGCCAAGGAAATTTTGGATTTAGGAACGAGAGGTTATGTAATATCACATTCTTCTTGGTTCTTTGCAGATTCATTTGTTTGGTGGGATTGGGAAAGATGGGAAAAAGAGGTAGACTGGATGGCACTTCAAGGGGTGAACCTGCCTTTGGCATTCACTGGCCAGGAAGCTATCTGGCAAAAGGTTTTTAAGGTAAGTGCTAGTTACATGTTCGCATATGTCTGGATAAAGCTAGTGTTAGGAAAAATTAATTTTGTTTTTGTTTGAGGACATTAACTGTGTCAACGATTTGTTCATAACCTATAAAATTTGAAGATATTTTAAGGTTAAATGATGCTTTCTTTCCTAATAGTTATAGTTATTATTTACTTAATAGGTTTTTTAATGGATTACATATTCCAGATGTTGAAATTGATGTTTTATTTATGCTTTTTATTATGTCACTTCTTCAAATTCAAGTTTCGCCACAATTTTTTACTTTTTTCTTTCTTTCCTGGCCTCTCTTTCTAACTTCTCATCACTTGCCGCTTCATATATATAGTGCATAGCCTGTTTTTATTTAGATTTTGTTAACAATCATTCGAATGCAATATGTGCATAAGCTTGGATGGATAATAGAGCAAACATATTTTATCGGTACTTCTTGAAGCATATGTATTTTACTACGATAGAACTAAACCAGAAATTGATATAAAGTACCGCATTTTCACTGAAATTCTTCTCCTGATTCATTATTAATAGGCGCACGGTATGGCTGTACAGAAAATAGTAGAAACTCTGTTTTCACTTCCTCACAACAGAGTAAAAGCAGAGTAAAAGCAGCTAGTAAATTACATGCATTGTGTTGACATAAAGCAATCAGATCTAATATGATTGTGTTTATTAGTTGATTTTCTATTTAAGTTTATTTGTATTTTGGGAAAGAATCTAATCACTCTGATTTGATTAATTTTTAATTTATTTTTCCTTTATTCTCTGCATTCATTAGATAGCTGGCAGCATTGTATATATATGTGTTTGTACTGTTTCAGTTTCAATATAATAAGAAATTTTCCTTCCCGCTTGTTTTAACCTAGCTGCACCCTAAAAGTCATGGTATCAGAGCTTCGGCTCTGATCCTGTGGCAGCTCACCATGTCTTCACAAGTAACTGAAAAAAATTATTCCTCCATTACTACAATACCAGAAAATTTTTTTGGTGACCCTAAAATCGTGTCAACCCCTACCACAAATGATCCACTATCCATAAACTCTGGTTTACAACTTCTAATCCAAAAGCTGAATGGCAGAAACTATGTTGAATGGGTCCAAACTGTGAAGTTAGCTCTTGATGGCAAGGGAAAGTTAGGCTACTTGACTGGAGACACTCCTCAACCAGAGAAGACCGATCCAGCCTACCAAAAATGGAAGTCTGTGGTTGTCCTTTGGCAGGAGCTTGACCAATGTGATGAGGACGATTGCGAGAATTACAAAGATGCAAACAAATTTAAGAAAATAGAAGAAAATGATAGGGTTTATATGTTTCTAGTAGGACTCAATCTAGAACTTAGATGAAGTCCATGGTCGAATTTTGGGCAGAAAACCTTTGCCTTCATTGAGGGAAGTATTTTTTGAAGTAAGAAGGGAGGAACCCAGAAGGAAAGTTATGCTGCAAAACTCTGATAGTACAAGGGTGCAAGAAACTAAGAGTTCTGCTATGGCTGCAAAGGGATACGAAGCAGATGGAGAAAGAAAAAAACGACCTTGGTGTGATCATTGTAGATGACCATGGCACACTAAGGAAACTTGTTGGAAACTTAATTGAAAACCACCCAACTGGAAGAAGAAGCCAAATGGAGAGGGTAGGGACTTCCGTTGCAAATGGAGAAAATGTGGAGAATAAAGTCAACTCTGAGGCATCTCCTTTCTCTAAGGAACAACTAGAGCACCTATATAAGCTCTTTACTTCTATGTCAGTTATTTCTTCATCCTCTCTTGCTCAAAAAGGTATCTCTTTCTCTTCTGCTCTTTTGAGTTCCAAACCAAATTCAAAAACTCCATGGATCATCGATTCTGGAGCTACTGATCATATGACAGATTTCTCAAAATTGTTTTCCACTTATAGTACTTGGTAGGTCATAAAAAGGTAAAGATAGCTGATGTTACTTTTTCCACCATAGCTGGAGTGGTTCTATCTCTATTTCTAAAACTCTAATTCTTCACAATGTCCTTCATGTTCCAAATTTGTCATGTAACTTGCTGTCCATAAGAAAATTAACACAAGATTTTAACTGTTTGGCTATTTTTAACCCAGTTAATTGTCAATTTCAGGAGTTGAAATCAGGGAGGATGATTGGTAGTGCTAAAGAGGTCAATGGTCTCTATCTCTTCGATGATGAGGCTGATCTTAAAGAGGAATTTCATAGTAATTGTCTCAACTCAGTTTTCGTTCATAATAATAAAGAAATAATGTTATGGCATTATAGGCTAGGACACCCAATTTTTTTGTATCTGAAGCACTTATTTCCCGAGTATTTTAAGAATAAAAATCCATATCAGTTTTTTTGTTAAGTTTGCCAATTTGCAAAGCATCATCGTTCTTCCTATTCTCCTCAGATGCATAAACCATCTAGTCCATTCACATTAATTCATAGTGATGTTTGGGGACCTTGTAAGGATCCTATGGAAGAAGATGGTTTATTACCTTCATAGATGATCACATTCGATTAACTTGAGTTTACTTAATGAAATCAAAATCTGAAGTTGCAAGTATCTTCAAAAGTTTTTTTTCAAATGATTTTGACCCAATTTCAAGTAAAAATCAAAATTCTCCGTAGTGATAATGGAAGGGAATATTTTAATAAATACTTAAATGAGTTTTTCCTACAACAAGGTATCATTCATCAAAGTTCATGTGTGGATACTCCACAACAAAATGGAGTGGTTGAACGGAATAATAAACATCTCCTTGAAGTTGCTAGGGCGTTGTTGTTTCAAAATAAGGTTCCAAAGTATATTTGGGGAGAAGTAATTCTCACTAGAGCATATTCGATAAATAGGATGCCTACCAAAATTTTAGATTACAACACTCTGTTTGATGTTTTCACAAGTCTATTTTCTAATAATAATCTTTCATACACTCTACCTCTAAAGATTTTTGGATGTACTGTTTTTGTTCATATTCATGACCCGAATCAAGGAAAACATGAGCCGAGAGCAAGAAAATGTGTTTTTATTGGCTATGCATCCAATAATAAAGTATACAAATGTTTTGAACCTATTTTCAAAAAGATTTTTGTGACTATGGATGCCACTTTCTTTGAAAAAAGTCATTTTTTTGGTAATCATCTTCAAGGGGGGATAATAGAAGAAGATGATGTTCAATATTTAAAAATTGCAAATCTGGATTTTCTAAACAATTTGGAAAAAACAGATTGTGAGAAAAGTAACGTGAAAGAATCCTATTTGAAAATACTAGAAATTGAGGAAAGTAACAAAATAAAATCCCTGGGTGAATCTAGTCAAGAAAGCCATGAACATGATATTCAAGAAAATGTCTTGATTGAACCAAAAGTTGAGAATGAGACAGTTGAAATTGGTAACAAAGGTATCCAACCCTTTGACCACGTATACATCAGGAAAAAGTGCTTTAGAGAAGAGAACCTCAACACTGCCAAACATCCAAGGATCCAACAGGTTATAGTCTTTCTAATTCTGTTGTACCCTTTCAAAATTCTGATCATAATAATCTTGTCTATGTTGAACCTGTTCCCAACGATTTTGTCCCTTTAGAACCTACCTTTGATGATTCTAGTCTACCCGTTGCTGTTTGAAAAGGGATAAGAGCATGTACAAAACACCATATCTCTAACTTTATATCTTATGACAAATTGTCCCCCACTTTTAGAGCTTTTACTTGTGAACTGAGAAGATCAGAGATCCCAAAAGATATACAACAAGCTCTAAGGGTTCCTAAGTGGAAATAAGTTGTCTTGGAGGAGATGAGTGCTATTATAAAAAATCAAACTTGGAAAGAGGTGGGTCTAACTAGAGGAAGTAGAACTGTGGGGGTGAAAATGGGTGTTCACCATAAAACACAAGGCTGATGGATCAATAGAGAGGTATAAGGCCAGGCTAGTTGCCATAGGCTTTACACAAACTTATGGTATTGATTACTCAGAAACCTTTGCTCTTGTTGCAAAACTTAACACCATTAGAGTTCTTTTATCTTTGGCCGTTAACTTGGATTGACCATTACAACAGCTAGATGTAAAAAATGCATTTTTAAATGGAGATTTGAATTTAAATTCAACCAAAAGGTCTGCAAGCTTCAAAAGTCTCTTTATGGCTTGAAACAATCACCTCGAGCTTGGTTTGAAAGATTCACCCAATTTGTTAAGAAGCAAGGTTATTCTCAGTGTCAAAGCGATCATACCATGTTTGTGAAACATTCTTCTAAAGGTAAAATGACTATATTGATCGTTTATGTAGATGATATTGTCGTCACTGAGGATGATTATAATGAAATAAAAAATTTGAAGGCATCTCTTGCTGCTGAGTTTGAAATTAAAGATCTTGGGTCTTTAAAATATTCTTTGGAAATGGAAGTTGCAAGATCAAAGAAAGGGATTGTTGTATCACAACAGAAATATATTTTAGATCTTCTAAAAGAAACCGGGATGATGGGTTTTAGGCCAGCTGATACTCCAATAGATCCTAATCAGAATATTGGTAATGATGGCAGTAGTGATCCAGTGGATACCTCTCGATATCAAAGATTAGTAGGAAGACTAATTTATTAACCTCATACTCGTCCAGATATAGCCTTTGCTGTTAGCTTAGTGAGTCAGTTTATGCACTCACCTCACGAATAACATTTAGAGTCTGTTTACCGTATTCTAAGGTATCTCAAAAGTTCCCCCGAAAGGGGACTGGTTTTCCAAAAAACTGATTAACAATACATTGAGGTATTAACTGACGCAGATTGGGCATGGTCCATCATGGATAGAAAGTCAACGTCTGGTTACTGCACATTTGTTTGGGGAAACTTAGTTACTTGGAGGAGCAAGAAACAAAATGTAGTAGCTAGAAGAAGTGTTGAGGCAGAATATAGGACAATGGCCCAAGGTGTTTCTATATAAGTTTAATTGCATTTTGGGAAAGAATCAAATCACTCTGATTTGATTTATTTCCTAATTTATTTTTCCTTTATTCTCTGCATTCATTAGATAGTTGACAACATTGTATATATATGTGTGTGTACTGTTGCAGTTTCGATATAATAAGAAATTTTCCTTCTGTCTTGTTTTAACCTAGCTGCACCCTAAAACACACATTGCTTCATTCTTATTGGTGTAATTTATCCTCATAAATATCTATTTAATATATTTTTCTCCTTCAATAGTTATTTGACTAGTATATTCTAACTGTAGGATTTTAATATTAGTTCGAAAGATTTGAACAGTTTCTTTGGTGGACCTGCTTTTCTTGCTTGGGCGCGCATGGGAAATTTACATGGGTAGGTAAAAGTAGTCATTCAAACCCGTCATTGATTTCATTATGTATAGATATCTAAAGAAATGGGCTTGCAAAATTAAGTAATCTCGTGTTTCGTGTTTATTATTCATTCATATTTCATATTTTGAAAAAGGTGGGTGGTCCATGTTGAGCATTTTATGCAATGACAAAAGATTATGAGAATTATAATGCTTAAACCTTTGATAAATTAGCTTATAATTCAGAATTGTTTTAAAAGAAATCAGTGATGCCGTTAAGACCCTTGGCCAATTTTTAAAGGACTGCAAATTAAGGTTAAATTGGGTAGAAGATTGGAAATTTTAGTTTGGAAATTCACATCAATACATAGGATGGAAAATGGGCACATCACACCGAGCCTCACATTGTTTCTCCTAAATTTTCAGAATTGAAACTCCTAAAGTTAAGAAAAAGTTCAGGCTTGTAAGGTTTTGGTAAATGTCCTCCACTCCTCCCTAATCTCTTAATTAAAGGCTAACTAAACAAAATTGAATGAGAAAATTGCAAATAATTAGCGATAAATTTTCCCCTTCAATGAATATGTTGTATTTCTTAGGCATGTCCTCCACTCCTCCCTAATCTCTATAAATATGTTGTATTTCTTATTGATTTTGTACATAATACAATATGGTATAAATAGTCTAGAGAGTACAAGTAAATCAGAAAGCTAATTAATTCCTAATTAACTCAATTATTTACAATAAAAGAAAGATACTATGTGGCTATTAATGGTAAGAGAATATTCCTATGATACAACTAATGAAAGTTGTACAATTGTCCCTTAATGGATAGAATTGTAACCAACACTCCCCCTCAAGTTGGGTCATAGATGTCGATCATGCCCAACTTGAATCTTAAGTTTTTATAGGTGGCTCCAGGAAGTGCCTTGGTCAAGATATTAGCAGTTTGGTGGCTTGAGGGTGTGTGGTGGAGAGAAATTAGCCCATTGTCAACCTTTTCATTAATGAAGTGTCTATCAATTTCCACATGCTTTGTTCTGTCATAATGCACATGATTTTTAGCAGTGCTTATGGTAGCTTTGTTATCGCACAACAGGCTTACTTCATGGTTAGTGTAAATGTGAAGTTCTTCAAACATCCTTTGCAGCCATATCCCCTCGCAAATTCGATGTGCCATGGATCTAAGTTCAGCTTTTGCAATGCTTCTAGAAACCACAAATTGTTTCTTGCTTCTCCAGATCACTAAGTTGACCCATACAAAGGAGCAATACCCACTGGTTGACCTCCTATCAGTCACTGAGCCTACCCAATCTGCATCAGTGAATATTTCTATTTGCTGCTTGTGTCCTTTTTGAAATGCAACCCCTTCCCTAGTGCCTTTTTCAGATACTGCTGGATGCGGTTAACTGCTTTCATGTGAGCCTCCCTAGGGTCATTCATGTAGCGGCTAACCATGCTAACAGAAAAACCAATATTTGGTTGTGTGTGGGTTAGATAGATAAGTTTCCTAACCAACTTTTGATACCTTTCTTTGTCAGTAGGTGGACTCTCATTTTTCTCTCCAATTTTCACATTGGATTCCATAGGAGTGTCTGCTGGTCTGCATCCTAACATCACTGTTTCTTAAAGTAAGTCAAGTATGTATTTCCTTTGAGATAAATAGATTCCATGTTTGGACCGTGTCATTTTCATTCCCAGAAAATACCTTAAGTGACCAAGATCTTTGACTTCAAATTCCTTAGCTATAATTATTTTTCATCCCTTCAATTCCAGTATAATCATCACCTGTAATAATAATGTCATCCACATAGACAATGAAGATGGTTACCTTGCCTTCCTTTGAATGCTTTAAGAACATTGTGTGATCAGTTTGACATTGGGATAAGCCATGCATCCTAACCACTTGTGTGAGCCTATCAAACCAAGTCCGAGGGGATTGCTTGAGTCTGTATAGTGATCTTTTGAGTTTACATACCTTGCATGAAATTTTTGATGTTTCAAGTCCAGGTGGTATTATCATGTAGACATCATCTTCACGTTCACCATTTAGGAAAGGATTTTTTATATCTAACTGTTGAAGTGGCCAGTCTAAATTTACTGTCAGAGAAAGGAGTACACGGACTAAATTCAACTTTACTACAGGATCAAAGGTTTCTTCATAATCCACCCGTTAGGATTGGGTGAATCCTTTTGCCACCAGCCGAGCTTCGTACCTATTTGCATTTAATTTTATTGAGAATATCCACTTGCATCCATCTGTCTTCTTCCCCTCTGGTAGGTGGGAGAGTTGCCATGTGCCATTCTTTATTCTAGTGCCTTGATTTCTTCCATTACAGCCGCCTTCCATTCTAGAACTAGGACAACTTCATGAAAGTTTTGAGAAATTTCGATGCTGTCCACAAAGCTGATGAAGTTCCTATACCCCTGCGATTATTTTTCACTAGAAACATGGTTTGCAATTGAGTGTTTGGTAGAAGACCTTACTCCCTTTCTCACAGCAATAGGTAAGTCTAAGACTTGGTCATTAGTGACATTATTAGATAAATTAGAGGAAGAGTTAATGCACAGTATGCTACCTTTGTGAGTAGGTTCATGATCTGAATTTTGAGCAGAGTCTTGGTTCTGCTTTGGAAGAGTGCATGCTTCTACTTTCTCAAGAGTTTGCTGCTTGTTCTTCTTCCTTATGTATACTTGCAATTCTTTTCCTCCATTTGGTTTTCCTTTTGGGCCAATCATTGGTAATCCATTTGTTGGCTTGGTTACCTCAAGAGTGGTTGTTTGCAGTTCTTTTCCTCCATTTGGTTTTCTTTTTGGGCCGATCGTTGGTAATCCATTTGTTGGCTTGGTAACCTTAAGAGTGGTTGTTTGCTGGTCCAGTTCAGGTTCAACAATTATTGGGACAGATTATGTGGTTTTAGTTATTTGGACATGTTCATGTGGGATTTGGACAGGTTCTGATGGGGTGGTTAAGACAGGTTCATGTGGGACAAATTTTGGTATTGTAATTTCCCAAGGTTGGTGTTCATCAATTGTAACTTTTTCCCCCTGAATGCCAACTTCGGGATAAAAACCCTTGTCTTCAAAAAAGGTAACATTCATAGTGTGATAGCTTCCTCTTTTTAGGGGGCAACATTTGTATCCTTCCTTGGTAGGAGAGCATCCTAAGAAGATACACTTGATGACTTTCTAGTCCAACTTATTGAGGTTAGGCTTTTGTTCATGTACAAAGGCAGTACATCCAAAAATCTTTGGTGGAATATTTGTGAGGAGTTTGGTCGAAGGATATAGGGACAAGAGGGTTTGGTGCAGTGTATTTAGGTTGAGCGTTTTGGAGGGCATTCTATTTATTAGGTAGCATGAAGAGAGGACTGCATCTCCCCAAAAATGGTTAGGTACGTTCATGGACAAAATGAGGGCTTGAGTGACTTCCAATAGGTGCGTATTTTTCCTCTCTGCTGTCCCATTCTGTTGTGGGAGTATGGGCATGATGTTTGGTGTATAATACCATTTTTGATAAGGTAACTACCAAGGGTATGGTGGAAGTACTCCCCTCCATTATCAGTCTTAGTATTTGAATGTTGCTTTGAAATTGGGTTTTGCCCATTTTATGGAAGTTCTCAAATATACTCCCAACTTCGGATTTTTCTTTCATGAGGAACACTTAAGTGACTCTTGTATGGTCGTCAATAAAGGGGACATACCACCTTGATCTACTAACATTGCTCACTCTTGAAGGTCCACACACATCATTATCAATGAGTGTGAAAGGTTTAGACGGCTTATAAGGTTGTATGGAATAATGGGATTTGGTGTGCTTGGCTAATTAGCACACTTCACATTTGAAAGAACCAAAGTCTTTATTAAATAAGGATTAAAACATTTTTTTCAGATACATAAAGTTTGGGTGTCCTAGGTGATGATGCCATAACATTACATCATTATCATTCTTTGATGAACGCATAAAGGCAGCCTTGTAGGATATCTTATTTTGGTCTTCAATTCTAAGGAAGTAAAGGCATGCACTCTCTCAACATTGCCAATCATCTTTCTCGAATTCATATCTTGAAATTCACACACATGTGGTAAGAACCTAGCAACACGCCCTATGTTTTTTGGTTAATTTATAGATGGACAATAAACTGCAATCTAGTTTAGGAATATGTAAAACTGAATCAAGAATAATATCTTTAGAGATAACCACCAAACCTTTACCAGCCACCTTGTAGGTGGTAACATATGCTATCTAGACAAAAGATCCATCTTGACATGGAGTGTATTTACTAAATACATTGATGTCCCCAGTCATGTGATCTGAGGCACCAAAATCAACAAACCAAGAGTTTGTTTTCTGGTGATTTACATGAAGGGCAGCAGAAGAATTACCTTTTTGGGCAAGAGTAGCAATGGCAGAAGAGGTACTAGTGTTTTGCAGTGCCTATTGCATCAGTTTCTCCAACATCTCTATTTGTTCTATGTTGAAAGGACTGACCTCTACAATGTTTCTGAACTTACTTTCATCATCAGCAGCAGCATATCCGCGTGCGTCCTTGAATTGTGGTTTTAGATCCGTGAGTTTTCCATGAGGCTCCCAACATGTTTTTTTCGTATGTCCAGGTCGCTTGCAGTGATCGCACCATTCTCTACCTTTCTATGGTGGACCTCTTACTAGAAGTGCAGTAAGTGCAGAGCCTTTAATGGTTGAGCTTGCACTTTGACTTCCCAACAAGATTTTCCTTCTGCTTTCTTCCCTTCTCACTTCTGCAAATGCTTCACGAATGCTAGGTAGATGCTTAGTTCCAAGAATTCTCCCTCTCACTTCATCCAAATTTTTATTCAGTCCCAATAAGAGCTGAAAGATTTTGTCCTTCTTGACCAATTTCTTGTAGATTTTGTCATCATCTATGCACTTCCACTCTATGTCTGCATAGATGTCAAGTTGCTGCCAATATTTTGTGAGTGTATGATAATACTCGGTGACCGAAGAATCTCCTTGTCGAAGATTGTTTAAGAGATTTTTAATCTCAAATATGGCTGAGGTGTTGTCCACATTTGAGTAGGTCTCCTTGACTGCCTTGCATATTTCTGCAGCAGCGTCATAGTACATGAAATTTTCACCAGACTCATTAGTCATGGAGTTGAGCAACCATGTCATATTTAGACGGTTTTCAAGTTTTCATTTTTCATGGCTTGGATCAGTCTTTTTTGGCTGCTTACCCTCGCTAGTGATGTCGTCTTCCTTTCCTTTTCCTTGGAGGAAGATGCGGACAGATCTGGACCACTGTGTGTAGTTCTGTCCATTGAGTTTGTAGCTAGTAATGATAATTGTTTCATGATGACTGGTGGTGTTTCCAGTCGCTGCTGCCTCAGGGTCAACATCTAGGATGCTTGGACGGCTCTGTTATTCTTCCATGAGGAAACCCTAATTTTTTTTTATCGGATCAGAACTGTAGCTCTAATACCATATGAATATGTTGTATTTCTTATTGATTTTGTACGGAATGGTATAAATAGCCTAGGGAGTACAAGTAAATCAGAAAGCTAATTAAAACCTAATTAACTCAATTATTTACAATAATAGAAAGATATTATGTGGCTATTAATGGTAAGAGAATATTCCTACGATAAAACTAATTCAATGGACAGAATCGTAACCAACAATATCGCTAGAGGCAGGGGAAGATGTAGGAAAACTATAAGAGAAACTATTAGGAAATACTTAAAAATTAATGATTTGGAAAGAGATATGCTATACGATAGAACATTTAGGCTTGGTTGTTGTTGTAATTTGATACCTAAACTTCAGACATTGGGATTAGAATCCAACAAGTCAAAACACTTTTCATTCCTTATCCATCTTTGTTTACTGTTGAAGGTGACATAGATACTATTAATTAATTTTTGTTTTTGCATTCTCTGGTTGTTTTGAATAAAAGGTAGCTGTTATCTTTTCAGGTGCTTTGGTTTCTAATGAGATCTACCTTTTCACAGATGGGGTGGGCCTTTATCTCAAAACTGGTTAGATCAACAATTGGTGTTACAGAAACAGATAATCTCTCGAATGCTGGAGCTAGGGATGACTCCAGGTATACTCGCGCCACAAAACATGAAAACTTGTTTCATGAATTTCCTTTTGGCACCAACACATGTATCTATATATGATCTGTCAATTTCTATAATGCATTGAGATTTACAGAGGGGAAAATGGTTTTACAGTCTCAAATTCCTGGATACGTTTTTCTGAATTTAATGATCTGATTTACATTGAATTTTTTTATATTCAAGTCTTACCATCCTTCTCTGGAAATGTTCCGGCTGCTTTGGCAAAGATATTTCCTTCGGCAAAAATAACTAGACTTGGTGACTGGTATTTCACTTCTCTTTTGTAAGATTGTTCATTTCCCAGGTAACTCATGTTTCGGTGTTAGTTTTTTTCGCATCCATTGCTTGACTTTGTTTTCCTAGCATTGAAACAAGTGTATAATACTTTTTCTTTTGGCATCCACAGCTTATACTTTTTTTTCCAGTTTAAAGGTTCATCGCTCCATGTATTTATCAACGAAGTTGTTTCATTAATATTGCTTCCAGGAACACTGTTAATGCTGATCCTCGCTGGTGCTGCACATACCTTCTTGATCCCTCCGATCCTCTATTTGTTGAAATTGGGGAAGCTTTTATCAGGAAACAAATTAAAGGTGTGCCTAGTTTCTCTCTTCTTACTTTCTTTCTTATTATGGACATATTTATCTCAGATTGTTGAGCCTTCAATTTGTGTTACCATTGAGTGAAAAAAAGGTAGACAAGGAAAGGTTATTAATGGAAATGTGTTGGGTAAGTCTGTTACGCGAGAGAAGGAATCTAATAAAAACTACAGGAGGTAACTTAGGTGAACTAACCTAATCTAGTAAAAAAGTCAGCAACCTTCATAATCCTAGTAAAGAATTCCCCAACCATTACTCATACAAGGACACAAGGGGGTACCCTAAATGCATGATACACATTCATTTGTTTTTCTCAAATCTCTGAAAACTCAACCATTATGCGTTCCTAACAGGACAAAACTTCTAGTCTTTGGGTGATGATGGCCCTAATATTCTTTTTTCCTTCCCTCTATTTCTTTCTCATTATCCATCTTATTTTGACTTATTTTCTTCAATTTTACAGAATATGGGGATGTAACAGACATCTACAACTGGTAGATTCACTTGTCCTCAACACTTAATATTATTATTTTCTTGGACTATTAGGTTGCCAGTTGATGATATACCATATCTATTTGTCATTTTTCCTTTGATTTGCATTTTCTCTTATATGATGATGTACATGTTCATTAATTAAATTTGGCATATTCGCTTGTTTATGAACTTTATTGACTTCAACCACGTGCTTACACTATTTTTAACAAGACTCGAGTTTGTTTCTATTCTTGATTACTCTCGGTTGTTGACATACATATTATATTGTTTACTGCAGTGACACATTTAACGAAAACTCCCCACCTACCAGTGATCCGACTTATATATCAACTCTTGGAGCTGCAGTATATCAAGGCATCTCCAAGGGTGACAAAGATGCTGTGTGGTTAATGCAAGTATGCTTCAATTGACTATAGATCTTTCTATTTCCTTTTTAATTCCTTATAATATCATATATCCTATAAATACATATACTCTCTTTATAAGCATCTCATTTTTGGAAACAACTTTATCGTGAATTTTATGTATCAACTATTTCATAAGTTTAAGCTATTAGGTGAAGGATACATGAATGACTTTTAGGTAATAGAGAAGGAGAGAAAGGAATTTCAGAATGATAAAATTATATTGGTATTGATGTGAAGGATTTGTTTGATGTTTTTTAAGACAACAAAACATTAATATTTATTCATGAATATTTTGGTGCCATTTGTATAATGATGTTTAGCTGACAAATACAAATGAAATATGCAGGGCTGGCTCTTCTACTCTGATTCATCATTTTGGAAGCCACCTCAAATGAAAGTATGAAATGCTGATACATACCATATTTCTTCCATCTTCTTGAATATTTGTGTGTTTTTCTTTTTTCTTCTTGGTATCCGGAGACACTAGTTAGATCATAATACCTCAAATAGATGCTTTCAATTTTGTCTAAATTCACACAAAAAAAACATTTTCCAACTAGCTGGAGTTAGCTACATAGATCAAACAACACCATAATATTCTGTCATTTACTATGCCTATAGATAAACCATTTAATTCTACATCTTTGTTGATGGTTTGGCTCAAGGTAGTCAAAATTGCAAGTTAACTCGTACAGTTGGAGTTGATCTTACAAGTTTACATGCCTCTGTTTGCTATCTTCTCCACTTATTGTCTTTGTTCCAGACACGGAGTTCTACTTCTCTGGTTTTCATAGCAGCAGAACAGGGAAGCTATGAAGGTGTTGCTTCTTGTATGATAAGGGCAAGGAGATGCAGTTAGCCATTGAGGTGTGGTTTGTATGTTGGGTAGTGAGTGTGAGAATGTTGTTTAGGATGTGTGTATATATGGCAGTGAATGGTGCTTTATGCGAGGATGCAGAAAATTGAAATTAAAATTTAGTAATCATTCTTTAGCTGTTAAATTTCTTGTTATTTCTCTTTGTTTTATCTAAAACCCATATATTCAGCAAGATCTATATAACTAATGGTCCCCTCACGCTCCTCTCTTGGTTCATTAGCTAGCACCAAGAATTAAAGAATTAAACATTTTTTTGACTGTGTGATACTATTGGCAGGCACTTTTACAGTCTGTTCCATCTGGGAAGATGATTGTTCTTGATCTATTTGCCGATGTAAAACCAATATGGCAAACTTCTTTTCAGTTTTATGGTACTCCTTATATATGGTAATTAGCTCTTTAATAGCTTATTTTACTACTTTCTCTAAAGATATACAATATTCTAAAGAATCATACTTTCTCAATCTTACTTTTCTGCAGGTGCATGCTACATAATTTTGGTGGTAATATTGAAATGTACGGTGTTTTGGATGCAATTGCTTCAGGGCCTGTTGATGCTCGTGTTAGTGCAAACTCGACAATGGTACAGCTAATGTTTAGCCAACAATAATTTACAAGTTTCTATAGGTTTGAAGCTTGAATAACATGAGAAATGCTGTTAAACCCTATGTAATTATGTGTATATAATATGGTTAATGCATTATCTATTCTTCATTTTGTTATCATAATTTTCTCTTTCAGAATTACGGCTGGAAAAGTATTTAGCAGTTGTGTTTCCTGATTTTTAGTTTATACATTCTGATTTTTAAGGTTATCTTACTAATGTGTTATGCAGGTAGGTGTTGGTATGTGCATGGAAGGAATAGAGCATAATCCTATTGTTTATGAGCTAATGTCTGAAATGGCATTTCGTGATGAGAAAGTTAAAATCCAGGTAATGTTGTTCATATGCTCTCTACATGTTCATATGTTGAAATTTGTATTTACTAGCTTTTTTTTCCACATTCTTATCAGTTACGTAATACACGTTGTAGATATGCTATGGTACTAGGAAAAGAAAAATGGAAATATGGGTGTTAGAAAGGGTATAGCTTCAAGGTAGTCAGTTTGGATAAACTTCTCTAAAATTTGAAGCACTTGTCAAAAAAGAAACATTAGAATAATCTTGCAATAACTATGAGTTTTTTATGTATTAGCTTCAAATATAACTGGACATTAGTTGCTTGTGTCTCAACCTAGTGAGAAAGTCTCTCTTTTAATTCTTGACAAATATTTTTAAGCATTTGATATGAAGACTTTTCTTAAGTGAAGAATCATAAATTTATTTTTCTTGCAGGAATGGCTCAAGAGCTATTCCCATAGACGATATGGTAAAGCCACTCATCAAGTTGACGCTGCCTGGGAGATACTTTATCATACAATATACAACTGTACTGATGGAATTGCTGTATGTATTTATTTTATGCACTGATTTCTGTTTAAGATTATTACATCATAATATCTTTTGATAGTATTTTCAAATATTTAAAAGCATCTTACATGATCTCTGGGAATGATTTCTAGATTTTTTGTAAATTTTTCATTTAATTAGGATTAGTCTTTATATTTTATTTGTGGGCTTGGGCTTATACTAGTTGAAGTACTAGACATTTATATTGCTAAGACCATGCCATTAGCATTGTGTGATAATAAGTCTGCCATTAGAATTGCACTTGACCGAAATCATCAGGAGAAAACGAAGCCTAAAGAGATAAAATGGCACTTCATCAAGGAGAAATTGGATATTGGTCTTATAACTACGACTTACATCCTTCTGGGACTTCAGTTAGCATATTTATTCACCAAGGGATTTCCCACAAAATTGTATAATATGATGGAAATGATGATCATTCATTCACTGAGATTTTTAGTTATTATTCTCTCTAGTGAGTTCTTTTTTTCGATAAAACTCTACTGAGTTTTTAGGATAGTGCGGATAAGTGATTATTTACTCACTTGATGATGAAACTGATTACATAAGAACTATAAATAGTGCAAATAATTTAACTATGTACTATTAAAATAAAGCTGGAAATCAGGAAACTGATTTCTTATAAATGCTAATCTAAATGGAAATAAAAATAAAACTGAAAACTTAATTAATACATACTAACAACAATACAAATCAGAATCCTGTGATTCTGATTTTCGATCTCATAATCAACACTCCCCCTCAATCTAGGTGGTATATATCTATCATGTCTATATTGGATCTGATATTTTCGTATGTATTTGTTGAAGAATCAACAGAAATCAGATTTTATTCTCTTTTATTTTATATTATTATGTTTATTTTTATTTTATAATTCTGTCATTATTACTCAGTATTACTATTGTAATTTCTTTTCCTATATAATAATAAAATATGAAAGTATTTTGTCTTTTACTTTCTTCATGATATCAGAGTTCTGGTTAGGGGATATGTAAACCGTTCCACAACCCAATAGGGTTTGGAGCTCCAACCATGAGCTAAATCTAATGACACAATACCCCATGGAAGGTAGCCCTTATGGGTAGCAGCGATAGCGACGATGGTTTGGGTAAAAAATCAGACATAGTCAACAACTTCGACAGTATTGGTTTAGGCAGCGGCCCAGACGGCGGTGGCAGCAGTCCAGGTGGCAATGGCGGCCTGAATGATTTATCTAACAATGGTTTTTCCAACGTTTTTGGCCATGAGGGAACTTCTAATGCTCTCAAGATTGAAATCCATAAATTTAATGGAAAAAATTATGTTGAATGGTCCAAAACCGCAAGATTAATACTAGACGGTAATGGAAAATATGGTTTCCTAACAGGAGAGGTGCAAATGCCTGCCACAACTGATCCGAATTGCAGGTTTTGGAAATCTGAGAACTCTGTTATTATTGCTTGGCTGTTTAGTAATATGGAATCAACTATTAGAAAACCTTTTATGTTTTTGTCTACTGCAAAGGAAGTTTGGGAGGCTGTCAAAAAAACATATTCTGATATTTATAATTCTTCTCAAATTTTTTATCTCAAATCACGATTGTGGCATGCCAACAAGGAGATAGAGATGTCACTACCTATTATAATGAGTTGATGACACTATGGCAAGAATTGGATCTCTGCCATGATGATCATTGGAAGTGTTGTGAAGACAGTGTTTTGTTTCTTAAGAGATAGGAGAACGATCGAGTATTCATGTTCTTGGTTAGGCTTAATAAGCGACTTGATGAAGTTCGAGGCAGAATATTGGAAAAGATTCCATATCCATCATTTGGGGAAGCGTTATCAGAAGTTAGAAGAGAAGAGGCGAGTGTGAGTGTGACTTCTGTTTTGTCTTCTTCCATGGCTGGGTTGATGAAAGAAACTAGGGATGGTTAAATGGTATCCTAAATCAGGAAACTGATTATAAATAGTACAAGTAATTTAATTATTTACTACTAAAATAAAGCTGGAAATCAGGAAACTGAGTTCCCTATAAATGGTATCCTAAATGGAAATAAAAATAAAACTGATATCTTAATTAATACATACTAATAACTATACAAATCAGAATCCTATGATTCTGATTTTTGATCTTATAATCAACAGATAGCCATTACAAGAATTTATGTACCTTATTCTATATATTATATTCTTTGTCTTCGAGTATAATGAACAATAATAACTACAAACTTTGTACACATTGAAAATAAGAAATACTATTCAGTTTTTTCGCCATCCTTCGAGTATAAAAACAATAATAACTCAACAATTTATTTTCATGATAATTAGTCATGGTTTATAACTTTGTCTAAGTAGCATGATTTCAGATTTCCTTTCGAATTTTTCCATCTGCTGTAAATCTCTTATAAATTTTATTTTACAAAGTTAAGGTAGCTCATTTCATGTATATACGACTGGAATGAGTACATGTTACATTTCATTTTGTTGACATCAGCATCTGACCTGGATACTGGTTGGGACAAATTTGTCAATTTATGGCAGGATCATAACCATGATTATATTGTAATGCTTCCTGATTGGGATCCATCCACAAATGTTGAATCTGACATATCGAGCTATGAAAAGAAAATTTACTTCTTGCCCCCTGGAAATAGAAGATACTTACTCCAGCGAACACCGGCTGATATGCCACAGGCTCATTTGTGGTATCCTCCTGAAGATGTGATCAAGGCATTACAACTATTCCTAGCCGGCGGAAAGAATCTCACCGGAAGTCTCACATATAGGTAATCTATTCAACTTAGTATATGCTAAATTTTATTGTACTTTAATCATCCCAGTGTGATGTTAATGGAGCAAAGTTAAACACTATTAGGAAACACCTAAGTCCCACATTGAGAAGAAATGAGGCTTAAACATAGTTTATAAAGAGAGCCACCTTAGAAATTGGGTTTGTAAGGTGAGTTAGAGCCAATAGAAAAACCTAATATGGTATTAAAGTCTATCAATTGGACCACACACAAAGAGAATATGTGAGATAATAATAGCAATGTTATGTTTTTGACAGGTATGACCTGGTTGACTTGACACGGCAAGTATTATCGAAACTTGCAAACCAAGTATACATCAACGCTGTTTCTTCGTTTCAGAAGAAGAATATCGATGATTTGCACTTGAACAGCCATAAGTTCCTTCAACTGATAAAAGATATTGATTTATTGCTTGCTGCCGATGATAATTTCCTTCTTGGAACTTGGCTTGAGAGTGCCAAGAAACTGGCAGTGAATCCACCTGAGCTAAAGCAGGTGAGGACAAATTGTTTTCGTAACACATGCTTGAAACTGAATGCATTTCTCATCTCATTATTTGATGTTACTGTACAAATATACATTTACAAGCTCCACATAAAAGGAAATCCCCAAAACTTAGGACTAAAAAAATCTGAGCTATGAATCTAAATCATATTACCGAAGAAAAGGGAATGGAATACTTTCCATTATGAGTTGTAATTATCTGTAATTGCTCATACTATTATTTATAGATGGTATCAATTTAGTCGATCAAATCTGTGTCGTCTTGGTTGCAATTGTAATTATTTTCTCGTTCTTGTTTGGCTCTTGTTGACCTTTGAGGTCTTGATTCATGGATGAGTTCCAATTTTGTTCTCACTCTAGTTGATCCTGGTTCTGTACTCTCGCTGTTGCTCGATTGTTGTTCTGGATTCTCACTGCTGTGTGAAGCCGATTATTTCGTTCTCGCTGCTGCTCCTTGATCATGATTCTGTGTTTCGTTCTTGCGATTTTTGCTTCCATGATTTCTTGGTTGTGATTCTGATTGTGATTCTGCTTCTGTGATTTTGTGATGGAGACAAAGAGGGAATTGATGACGTGTCTAGTGGGACACACAATGCACCTAAGTCATGGAGAGTGTATGTTAGAAAATCCAAGAAAGGTGAGCTGGCCCCATCATGTATATAGGGGAGAGAGGTTGGTAAGGAGGGGATAACAAAATTCGGTTAATTGTTAGTGGAGAGAGGATTCTCTCTCATTGAAGTGAGCATAGCTCTCAGGAGTATAAGGAAGGCTTGTTTCCTTTGCTCAATTTCCCTTTATCATCAATAAAATACACTACCATATGTTGATTGATCTTTCATTATTTCTTATTGCTGCATTTAGAAATTGAGGACCTATCAATTTGGTCCGACCTGCCGGATACATTACAAGCCAGTGAGTGTATGAATTTTTGGTGAATGCCCCCGAAGAAGAAGATGGAAAACAAGGTTCAAGCATTGGAGAACCGAATGTCAACTCTGGAGATTGCAATTGCTGAGATGCGAGCTCAAGCTGCTGCAGATCAAGAAAGGCTCATCTCGCTCATCACTCAAATCACTCCAAGCAAGGACATGGGTGATTCTGTAAAACAAAAGGGGGATGGAGACTCGAATCACGCTGAAGACGAGCAAATCAAGAAGCTGATCCAGAAGATGCAAGGAGAGAAGCTTGACGAATTCCGTCAATCGGTAAAGAAGATTGAACTCCCAATGTTCACCGGTGATGACCCTGCCGGTTGGATTGCTCGAGCGGAGGTCTATTTACGAGTGCAGGATACGAGTCCTGAGATCAAGGTTAGATTGGCTCAACTCTGTATGGAAGGATCTACCATCCATTTTTTCAAAGCGCTGGTTGAAGATGAGATTGATCTGACGTGGGAAGTTTTCAAAGATGCGTTGTTGGAGAGGTACGGTGGTCTCGGTGATGGGAGCGTGTTTGAGCAACTCTCGTCGTTGAAGCAGGAAGGCAGTGTGGAGGAATACATCAAGGAGTTCGAGAGGTTGGTTGCACAAGTAGGTCGTTTACCAGAAGCTCAATTTGTTGGGTATTTCATTCATGGCCTCTATGATGGGATACGAGGAAGAGTTCGTAGCCTCAAAGCTCTAGGTCCAGTCTCACGTGCGAAGCTGATGAATCTAGCACATGTTGTGGAAGCGGAGGTACAGGAAAAGGGGATTGGTTGGAATGGGCCTCGTGATTATGGGCCTAAAGGATCCGGGTCAAGTTTTACTTATAGATCTAACCCTAATTTTGGAACCGGGTCAACTCAACCGGGTCGAGCTCAAAACAACGATTGGGTCGTAGTCAAGGGCTCCAACGACGGCGGAGAGAAAGGAGGAAACAAGTCGAATCAGAAGTTTGCCAACCGTCAAGACTCACAACGATCTGTTCCTCGTGATCGTGGGATTCGTCATCTCTCAGCCCACGAGATTGCAGAAAGACGGCAGAAAAACCTGTGTTTTAAATGCGGTGGCGCCTATCATCCTCGTCACCAATGCCCAGATCGTCAGCTTCGTGTAATGGTGATGGAGGAGGACGACGACAGCGAAATGCAAGCCCTTGCAGCTGATACGGAGGAGGAAGATGGAGAAGGAGTTGAACTCAGCATTATGAGTTTGGCTCAGATTGATAGTTCGAGTCCCAAGGAGTTAGGGAATGTGCGCACCACCAAGTTAAAAGGTCGAGTGCAAGGAGTACCCTTGTTGGTGTTGGTAGACAGCGGTGCGACACATAATTTTATTTCGCACAAGTTGGTGAGGTCAATGGGATGGCCAGTGGAAGGAACTACTCCTCTCAATGTCAAAATGGGGGATGGGTTTAAAGTGGTGGCACAAGGAGTTTGCAGGAAATTGGTGTTGGATCTAGGGAACATGACATCTACCATTGATGCTTGGTTATTCGATTTGGATGGAATTGACATTGTGCTCGGAATGTCTTGGTTAGCTTCCATTGGGGGCATGTGGGTCGATTGGGCACAAAAGGTGTTGCGTTTTCCCATTGATTCTCAATGGGTGGAGCTGCGTGGCGAAGGCAGTGAACATAAAAATCAGTTGGCTTTGCAAAGTTTGTTGGGAAGACCCAAGCTAAGATATAGAGGAATGTTTTTATCCGCAAGAGCACAAGGGGAACCAAAGGGTCTTGAATTGAGCACAAGCAGAACAGTCAATGATTCACATATGACCCCTGCTCTTCAGATTCATGAGCTAGTAGTGAAGTACTCAAAGGTATTCGCAGAGCCACAGGGGTTACCTCCTAAAAGAAGACAAGAACATGCTATTCATCTCAAGGAGGGAGCTGGCGCGGTTAATGTTCGCCCCTACAGGTATTCTTACCACCACAAGAATGAAATAGAGAATCAAATTAGAGACCTGCTGCTGTCCGGAGTCATCCGTCCTAGCCAAAGTGCATTCTCTAGTCCAGTGATACTCGTGAAGAAGAAAGACGGGTCATGGCGAATGTGTGTAGATTACCGTGCTCTTAACAAGGTAACTATTCCCGATAAGTTCCCTATCCCGGTGATTGATGAACTATTAGATGAATTATACAGTGCTCATTATTTCTCAAAGTTAGACCTCAAATCGGGATACCATCAAGTGCGAGTTAAGACTGAAGATGTGCACAAAACTGCATTCCGCACTCATGAAGGCCATTACGAATATCTCGTAATGCCGTTCGGATTGATGAATGCACCCTCGACGTTTCAAGCCCTAATGAATGACATTTTTAAGCATCTTCTAAGAAAATATGTGCTGGTATTTTTTGACGACATATTAGTGTACAGCCCGAGTTTGGAAGACCATCTCCATCATGTATCCTCAGTACTGGACATTCTGCAGCAGCAAGGTCTGGTGGCTAATAGAAAGAAATGCAGTTTTGCGGAGCCTAGTGTTGAATATTTGGGTCATATCATTTCTAGCGAAGGGGTAGCGATGGACCCCGCTAAGGTGCTAAATGTTTTACAGTGGCCCACTCCGAAGAATGTGAAATGAGTGCGAGGGTTTTTGGGCTTACGGGCTACTACCGTAAATTCATCAAAGACTATGGCAAAATGGCGAGGCCACTAACTGAGGTGACGAAGAGGGACAACTTCAAGTGGGGAGAGGGTGCTGAGCAAGCCTTTCAACTGTTAAAGCAAAAGGTAACGTCTGCCCCTGTTTTAGCACTTCCAGACTTTCAGAAAGAATTCTTTATTGAGAGTGATGCTTCTGGGAATGGGCTGGGTGCTATCTTAATTCAGGAAGGGAGGCCAATTGCTTATTTTAGCAAAGCCTTAGGGGAGGGCAATCTGACCAAATCAGCCTATGAAAAGGAGCTTATGGCAGTGGCTCTTGCTATCCAACATTGGCGTCCTTACCTCGTAGGGCGAAAATTTACGGTGTGTACCGATCAAAAGAGTCTAAAACAGTTGTTGTCACAAAGGATTTGCACCATGAATCAACAAAATTGGGCAGCAAAGCTTCTTGGATATCATTTCGATATCATTTACAAGCCCGAACTTTAGAATAAAGGTGCAGATGCATTGTCCCGTATGCATGACAGTGGGGAAATGACCTCCTTGATACATGTCCCGGAGTGGCTAGGTAGGGCTGAAGTGATTGAAGAGGTCCACAAAGATGTTGCTCTACAGAAAGTCATTGCTGCGCTCAAGGAGAATAAATCGGTTCAGTTTGGGTTTTCTTATGTGCGTGGAGTGTTGTCGTATGAGGGGAGGCTGGTGGTTTCTGCACAGTCTCCATGGATACCGATTATCTTGAAAGAGTTTCATTCTACCCCACAAGGGGGCCATTCCGGTTTCCATCGCACGTTTAGACGAGTAGCGTCGAACGTGTATTGGATTGGCATGAAGAAGACTATCCAACAATTTGTGCAAGAATGTGATACTTGCCAACGTCAAAAATATGTCGCTGCTGCCCCTGGGGGTCTGTTACAGCCGTTGCCAATTCCAGAACAGATTTGGGAAGATGTATCGATGGACTTTATCACCGGTCTTCCTAAATCCAAGGGGTTTGACGTGATCTTCGTGGTGGTCGATCGGCTGTCCAAATACAGCCATTTCATTCCTCTCAAGCGTCCTTTTAATGCTCGTGTGTTGGCCGAGGTGTTTACAAAGGAGATAGTTCGACTGCATGGCATTCCCTCCTCCATTGTGAGTGATCGCGACCCTATCTTTGTAAGCAACTTCTGGTGTGAACTGTTTAAATTACAAGGGACCTTGCTGAAAATGAGCACCGCTTACCACCCACAAACAGATGGACAAACAGAGGTCATTAACCGTTGCCTGGAGACATATCTTCGCTGTTTTATTGCTGATCAGCCTCGAATGTGGGTATTGTGGCTGCCTTGGGCTGAGTACTGGTAGAATACGACGTACCACGTCTCTACGGATTCGACCCCTTTTGAATTGGTTTATGGGAGGCCACCACTAGCCCTCACGCGGTTCCTTCGAGGGGAGACCAAGGTAGAAGCTGTAACAAGGGAACTTGTTGATCGTGACGAGGCTTTGAGACAATTGAAGTACCATCTCGACCGAGCTCGTGGACGCATGAAGGACCAAGCTGACAGAAAAAGAAGAGATGTGAGTTTTAAAATTGGTGAATGGGTTTTTCTCAAGTTAAGGCCACATGTGCAGAATTCTGTTGAAGCACGCATCAATCCGAAACTTGCTCCTAGATACTATGGGCCTTTTGAAATAACAGCCCGGGTTGGTGCCGTTGCGTATCGTCTCCAGTTACCTGCTACAGCACGCATTCATCCGGTGTTCCATGTTTCATTGCTTAAAAAGGCAATTGGCAACTACCAGGTTGAGAACGAGTTACCCCCGGGACTTGACGGCGACCTTGCTGCACCATGGGAACCAGCAGCAGTACTTGCGACTCGCACTATCACTAAGGAGGGGTCAGACGTCAAACAATTGCTCGTTCATTGGAACGGCAAGCCTGTTGAAGAAGCCACTTGGGAGGATGAGTTTGTAATGCTAACACAATTCCCAACCCTTAGACTTGAGGACAAGTCTATGACTCAAGGGGGGAGTATTGATGGAGACAAAGAGGGAATTGATGACGTGTCTAGTGGGACACACAATGCACCTAAGTCATGGAGAGTGTATGTTAGAAAATCCAAGAAAGGTGAGCTGGCTCCATCATGTATATAGGGGAGAGAGGTTGGTAAGGAGGGGATAACAAAATTCGGTTAATTGTTAGTGGAGAGAGGATTCTCTCTCATTGAAGTGAGCATAGCTCTCAGGAGTATAAGGAAGGCTTGTTTCCTTTGCTCAATTTCCCTTTATCATCAATAAAATACACTACCATATGTTGATTGATCTTTCATTATTTCTTATTGCTGCATTTAGAAATTGAGGACCTATCAATTTGGTCCGACCTGCCGGATACATTACAAGCCAGTGAGTGTATGAATTTTTGGTGAATGCCCCCGAAGAAGAAGATGGAAAACAAGGTTCATGCATTGGAGAACCGAATGTCAACTCTGGAGATTGCAATTGCTGAGATGCGAGCTCAAGCTGCTGCAGATCAAGAAAGGCTCATCTCGCTCATCACTCAAATCACTCCAAGCAAGGACATGGGTGATTCTGTAAAACAAAAGGGGGATGGAGACTCGAATCACGCTGAAGACGAGCAAATCAAGAAGCTGATCCAGAAGATGCAAGGAGAGAAGCTTGACGAATTCCGTCAATCGGTAAAGAAGATTGAACTCCCAATGTTCACCGGTGATGACCCTGCCGGTTGGATTGCTCGAGCGGAGGTCTATTTACGAGTGCAGGATACGAGTCCTGAGATCAAGGTTAGATTGGCTCAACTCTGTATGGAAGGATCTACCATCCATTTTTTCAAAGCGCTGGTTGAAGATGAGATTGATCTGACGTGGGAAGTTTTCAAAGATGCGTTGTTGGAGGGTACGGTGGTCTCGGTGATGGGAGCGTGTTTGAGCAACTCTCGTCGTTGAAGCAGGAAGGCAGTGTGGAGGAATACATCAAGGAGTTCGAGAGGTTGGTTGCACAGGTAGGTCGTTTACCAGAAGCTCAATTTGTTGGGTATTTCATTCATGGCCTCCGTGATGGGATACGAGGAAGAGTTCGTAGCCTCAAAGCTCTAGGTCCAGTCTCACGTGCGAAGCTGATGAATCTAGCACGTGCTGTGGAAGCGGAGGTACAGGAAAAGGGGATTGGTTGGAATGGGCCTCGTGATTATGGGCCTAAAGGATCCGGGTCGGGTTTTACTTATAGATCTAACCCTAATTTTGGAATCGGGTCAACTCAACCGGGTCGAGCTCAAAACAGCGATTGGGTCGTAGTCAAGGGCTCCAACGACGGCGGAGAGAAAGGAGGAAACAAGTCGAATCAGAAGTTTGCCAACCGTCAAGACTCACAACGATCTGTTCCTCGTGATCGTGGGATCCGTCATCTCTCAGCCCACGAGATTGCAGAAAGACGGCAGAAAAACCTGTGTTTTAAATGCGGTGGCGCCTATCATCCTCGTCACCAATACCCAGATCGTCAGCTTCGTGTAATGGTGATGGAGGAGGACGACGACAGCGAAATGCAAGCCCTTGCAGCTGATACGGAGGAGGAAGATGGAGAAGGAGTTGAACTCAGCATTATGAGTTTGGCTCAGATTGATAGTTCGAGTCCCAAGGAGTTAGGGAATGTGCGCACCACCAAGTTAAAAGGTCGAGTGCAAGGAGTACCCTTGTTGGTGTTGGTAGACAGCGGTGCGACACATAATTTTATTTCGCACAAGTTGGTGAGGTCAATGGGATGGCCAGTGGAAGGAACTACTCCTCTCAATGTCAAAATGGGGGATGGGTTTAAAGTGGTGGCACAAGGAGTTTGCAGGAAATTGGTGTTGGATCTAGGGAACATGACATCTACCATTGATGCTTGGTTATTCGATTTGGATGGAATTGACATTGTGCTCGGAATGTCTTGATTAGCTTCCATTGGGGGCATGTGGGTCGATTGGGCACAAAAGGTGTTGCGTTTTCCCATTGATTCTCAATGGGTGGAGCTGCGTGGCGAAGGCAGTGAACATAAAAATCATTTGGCTTTGCAAAGTTTGTTGGGAAGACCCAAGCTAAGATATAGAGGAATGTTTTTATCCGCAAGAGCACAAGGGGAACCAAAGGGTCTTGAATTGAGCACAAGCAGAACAGTCAATGATTCACATATGACCCCTGCTCTTCAGATTCATGAGCTAGTAGAGAAGTACTCAAAGGTATTCGCAGAGCCACAGGGGTTACCTCCTAAAAGAAGACAAGAACATGCTATTCATCTCAAGGAGGGAGCTGGCGCGGTTAATGTTCGCCCCTACAGGTATCCTTACCACCACAAGAATGAAATAGAGAATCAAATTAGAGACCTGCTGCTGTCCGGAGTCATCCGTCCTAGCCGAAGTGCATTCTCTAGTCCAGTGATACTCGTGAAGAAGAAAGACGGGTCATGGCGAATGTGTGTAGATTACCGTGCTCTTAACAAGGTAACTATTCCCGATAAGTTCCCTATTCCGGTGATTGATGAACTATTAGATGAATTATACGGTGCTCATTATTTCTCAAAGTTAGACCTCAAATCGGGATACCATCAAGTGCGAGTTAAGACTGAAGATGTGCACAAAACTGCATTCCGCACTCATGAAGGCCATTACGAATATCTCGTAATGCCGTTCGGATTGATGAATGCACCCTCGACGTTTCAAGCCCTAATGAATGACATTTTTAAGCATCTTCTAAGAAAATATGTGCTGGTATTTTTTGACGACATATTAGTGTACAGCCCGAGTTTGGAAGACCATCTCCATCATGTATCCTCAGTACTGGACATTCTGCAGCAGCAAGGTCTGGTGGCTAATAGAAAGAAATGCAGTTTTGCGGAGCCTAGTGTTGAATATTTGGGTCATATCATTTCTAGCGAAGGGGTAGCGATGGACCCCGCTAAGGTGCTAAATGTTTTACAGTGGCCCACTCCGAAGAATGTGAAAGGAGTGCGAGGGTTTTTGGGGCTTACGGGCTACTACCGTAAATTCATCAAAGACTATGGCAAAATGGCGAGGCCACTAACTGAGCTGACGAAGAGGGACAACTTCAAGTGGGGAGAGGGTGCCGAGCAAGCCTTTCAACTGTTAAAGCAAAAGGTAACGTCTGCCCCTGTTTTAGCACTTCCAGACTTTCAGAAAGAATTCTTTATTGAGAGTGATGCTTCTGGGAATGGGCTGGGTGCTATCTTAATTCAGGAAGGGAGGCCAATTGCTTATTTTAGCAAAGCCTTAGGGGAGGGCAATCTGACCAAATCAGCCTATGAAAAGGAGCTTATGGCAGTGGCTCTTGCTATCCAACATTGGCGTCCTTACCTCGTAGGGCGAAAATTTACGGTGTGTACCGATCAAAAGAGTCTAAAACAGTTGTTGTCACAAAGGATTTGCACCATGAATCAACAAAATTGGGCAGCAAAGCTTCTTGGATATCATTTCGATATCATTTACAAGCCCGGACTTGAGAATAAAGGTGCAGATGCACTGTCCCGTATGCATGACAGTGGGGAAATGATCTCCATGATACATGTCCCGGAGTGGCTAGGTAGGGCTGAAGTGATTGAAGAGGTCCACAAAGATGTTGCTCTACAGAAAGTCATCTGCGCTCAAGGAGAATAAACCGGTTCAGTTTGGGTTTTCTTATGTGCGTGGAGTGTTGTTGTATGAGGGGAGGCTGGTGGTTTCTGCACAGTCTCCATGGATACCGATTATCTTGAAAGAGTTTCATTCTACCCCACAAGGGGGCCATTCCGGTTTCCATCGCACGTTTAGACAAGTAGCGTTGAAAGTGTATTGGATTGGCATGAAGAAGACTATCCAACAATTTGTGCAAGAATGTGATACTTGCCAACGTCAAAAATATGTCGCTGCTGCCCCTGGGGGTCTGTTACAGCCGTTGCCAATTCCAGAACAGATTTGGGAAGATGTATCGATGGACTTTATCACCGGTCTTCCTAAATCCAAGGGGTTTGACGTGATCTTCGTGGTGGTCGATCGGCTGTCCAAATACAGCCATTTCATTCCTCTCAAACGTCCTTTTAATGCTCGTGTGTTGGCCGAGGTGTTTACAAAGGAGATAGTTCGACTGCATGGCATTCCCTCCTCCATTGTGAGTGATCGCGACCCTATCTTTGTAAGCAACTTCTGGTGTGAACTGTTTAAATTACAAGGGACCTTGCTGAAAATGAGCACCGCTTACCACCCACAAACAGATGGACAAACAGAGGTCATTAACCGTTGCCTGGAGACATATCTTCGCTGTTTTATTGCTGATCAGCCTCGAATGTGGGTATTGTGGCTGCCTTGGGCTGAGTACTGGTAGAATACGACGTACCACGTCTCTACGGATTCGACCCCTTTTGAATTGGTTTATGGGAGGCCACCACTAGCCCTCACGCGGTTCCTTCGAGGGGAGACCAAGGTAGAAGCTGTAACAAGGGAACTTGTTGATCGTGACGAGGCTTTGAGACAATTGAAGTACCATCTCGACCGAGCTCGTGGACGCATGAAGGACCAAGCTGACAGAAAAAGAAGAGATGTGAGTTTTAAAATTGGTGAATGGGTTTTTCTCAAGTTAAGGCCACATGTGCAGAATTCTGTTGAAGCACGCATCAATCCGAAACTTGCTCCCAGATACTATGGGCCTTTTGAAATAACAGCCCGGGTTGGTGCCGTTGCGTATCGTCTCCAGTTACCTGCTACAGCACGCATTCATCCGGTGTTCCATGTTTCATTGCTTAAAAAGGCAATTGGCAACTACCAGGTTGAGAACGAGTTACCCCCGGGACTTGACGGCGACCTTGCTGCACCATGGGAACCAGCAGCAGTACTTGCGACTCGCACTATCACTAAGGAGGGGTCAGACGTCAAACAATTGCTCGTTCATTGGAACGGCAAGCCTGTTGAAGAAGCCACTTGGGAGGATGAGTTTGTAATGCTAACACAATTCCCAACCCTTAGACTTGAGGACAAGTCTATGACTCAAGGGGGGAGTATTGATGGAGACAAAGAGGGAATTGATGACGTGTCTAGTGGGACACACAATGCACCTAAGTCATGGAGAGTGTATGTTAGAAAATCCAAGAAAGGTGAGCTGGCTCCATCATGTATATAGGGGAGAGAGGTTGGTAAGGAGGGGATAACAAAATTCGGTTAATTGTTAGTGGAGAGAGGATTCTCTCTCATTGAAGTGAGCATAGCTCTCAGGAGTATAAGGAAGGCTTGTTTCCTTTGCTCAATTTCCCTTTATCATCAATAAAATACACTACCATATGTTGATTGATCTTTCATTATTTCTTATTGCTGCATTTAGAAATTGAGGACCTATCATTTTGGGATTTCGATTCTGGTCGCAAGTCAACAGTTTTGTTGGTGTTGTTGGATGACATACTTGGGAAGGATTGTTTTCAGTCAAAGAAATTCCATAGCTTATCTTTCTGCCATCATGACAACTTCAGATAAAAATAATCCTTGTGTCCGCTTCACCGGCAATAGTTACGCTGTTTGGAAATTTCAGTTCAAGATGTATGTCTGAGGGAAAGGACTATGGAGTCACTTAGGTGAAGTTTCTAAGGCATCGATGGAGAAAATTGTTTTATATAAGTGGGAAGTTAAAGACCCTCAAATTATTTCTTAAATTCTCACTACTATTGATTTCCAAATGATCAATAATTTGTGTTCTTTTACAATGGCTCAAAAAATGTGGAATTATTTGAAGTGTATATACAACCAAAATAATACAGCCAAACATTTTCTGTTGGAGTTGGAGATAGCCAATTACAAATAAGTTAATTTGTCCATTCAATAGTATTATTCTAGGTTTTTGAATTTACTGATCAAACACTACCATATTATATGTTGTTGTTCCCACAACTTCATTCTTGACTGTTCAACTGTATAAGAGCATTTGTTGCTTATCAATTTCTCGTGATATTGGACAGGTCCAATGCACCATTTATTGGTGCCATAGACTTATTGGACAGCTGAGAGTGAAATTTTGAGAACAACAACATAATATTGCAGAATGTTTGGTCCACAAATTTAAAAAGTTAGAATAATACTCTTTAATGAAAAAATTACCTTATTTGTAATTGGCTATCTCCAACTCCAATGGCCGTATTATCTTGGTTGTAAACACGGTTCAAATAACTTCACATTTCTTGAGCTGTGGAGAAAGAGCACATATTATTGATCATATGGAGATCAGTAGTACTAAGAATCCAAGAGATAGTTTGAGTATCTTTGACTTTCCACGTATCTAAAGCAACTTTCTCTATCGGTGCCTTACAAACTTCATCCAGGTGAATCCATAATGTTGAAATTCCCATAAAGCATAATTCTTACTGGTGAAACAGACACAAAGGTTCTCTTTCACACTGTGAACATGTCATTATAGCAAGCAGCAACAAGTACCAAATAGTAAGCAAGTACACGTGCAGCAAAGAGAATAAATACCCATGCAACAAATATAAAGCAGTAAGAAACTAAAAGAACAAGAAAACTGCAATCAGATTCACGACCAATCACAAAGTGAGAAGCCAATAAACCACAACCCGTACAGCCAACAGCATGCAAGTCAGAACCACAACCCGTGCAGAAAATAACAAGCAATAACAAAGAAAGAGAGAAGTCAGGTCAAGCACGACGATCAGAACCACGACGGTTAGAACTAGAAATGCGAATCAGAACCACAAATTCCCAAAACAGAAAAATGAAATTGCAAACCACAAAGTCACGAAACAGAAAATTGAAAACGCAACCAGAACCACGACAAGTACCAACGAGGAAAACACGATTTCAGCCAAGGAATCGCAGGTTTGATCGTAAACCTACTGATACCATGTCAGCAAAATTGGTAGTTTGTGCTTTTCGTTGTTCTATTATTCCACTATAAATAATAGTCTCAGCATTTAGGTACATTTACAATTGTTTAGTACAAATATTATGTTGCCTTATTTGTTTAGCCTAATAAGGAAGGTAGAAATTTACAATTAAGGAAACAAATCATTCCATGATAACACAAAAGACTGATGAGCCTTACCAGGAAGTGAAGCAAAGTAGCTTACCAGGAAGACTGATGAGACTGAAACAACCATTGCTTCTTGCATTTTCTAGATATTAGATTCCTTTGAGTAAGAACATAGTAGTCCGAAGTAGACCTCCTATCAGTAGCATTTCCAGTACGATCTACATTTGCGTATCTAACAATCATTGTGACCCGTCTACATAAACCAACTCTTTTCCATGCGACACCATGATTTTTACAACATTTCAATGACTTCCACTAGGAGAGTTAAGGAACTGACTTCACAAGCATAGAAAATATATCTCATTTCAAATGTAGCTAAGAGAGACTTGCTGAGAAGGTTTAAGTTGAAGATAATCCTTATATTGCATATAATAAGCCATGACAGTGCATATTCAAATCATGGCTACATTAAAATATAAGATGCCTAATACTTTCACTAACTAGAAAAATCCCATTTTGTTTTTTTATCTTTCATTGATTGTACATGAATCAAGTAATTATCATCTTGTTACTGCTTACATAACATTCTAGTATATAAATTGATTTGCTTACCTTTTTGTTCTCCTCAGTATGAATGGAATGCAAGGACACAAGTGACTATGTGGTATGATACAAATGAAACTACTCAGAGCAAGCTCCACGATTACGGTAAAACTCATCATTGAACTTTGTTAGGCCTGTTTCATTCTTAATTTTAGTTTTGACGATTTCTGTTTACTCATGGTTTCTGATTAGCAAACAAATTTTGGAGCGGAATTCTGGAAAATTACTATCTCCCACGAGCTTCGACCTATTTTAGTCATTTATCAGAAAGCTTGAGACGGAATGAGAAGTTCAAGTTGACTGAGTGGCGAAAACAATGGATTTCAATTTCGAACAAATGGCAGGAAGGTAATGAGCTATATCCAGTCAAGGCCAAAGGAGACGCTCTAACAATCGCGCAATCTCTCTATGAAAAGTATTTTGCATAAAAATAGTAAGGTTGGAGATTTTCAATGCACATAACTATTGACATTATTCCATATCTTTGATACACAAGTAATTCCAAGCACCCTCATATGTTAAAGCACTTATTGTTGTGTTCCTGTAATATTTGCAATTATGCTGCCAATGGTTGGTTGTGGTAATGACATATCTCAGGGATTGAAATTTCAGTTAAAGTATACTCACTAAATTATATGCATTCATTATAAGGATTGTTTGTGGTAAATGTTAAAAATTATTGCCTGAATTTTATTTATTTGATTCCATTCCTCTTCTCTTTTTGGAGCATCATCCTTTTATTTTCCGCTTCATTTGGAGCTTCATCTTTGTTCAAAAATGATGCTATAACTTGTGATCTCTTCCAAATTTTATTTCATTAGACCCATGATAACTACAAGTACAACCTTAATTAACTTCCTCTATGCCACAAAAACAAGATGTTATAAATTAAAATAATTTTTTGTTATAAAATTGATTATTATTATTTTACATTGAGAAATAAATTCATAATAAATCAACTCCTTAAATGTATTTTTTTAACAAAGATTTGCAATTTGTTTCCAAACATAAATATCAACTGTCTTATAAGTACCATTAGGATGCTAGTAGGATGAACATTAGATATGACAGAGCACTAGCTTAATCTATGATACCCCTCTTTTCTTTCATATTTAGTGTGGGTAAGTTTTACTGTTAAATTTTCTAAAATCATGTAAAAAAATATCGACTTGATATTTCAAATTTCTTTTGTTTGAAAAAAAGATTGAAATACACTTAAATAAAAACAAAATCAATGAAAAGATACATTGAACACGTAGAAAAAGTCATGTATTTGCACAAGCACATGTTTGAAAAAAAAAATGAATAAAACCAAATGCAAAAAAATAACAGATATTTTCATTATCAAAAACAAAACGTTTGATATTTTCATGCCACCAACATTTGTCCTCATTAGCCACATGTGTGGTTATAATCACATTGGATACTACCATCAACATGATCTTATTATTATAGTAAAAAAAAAAAAAGCATAGTCTATAGTTTTAACTATAACACAATTTCAATTCAATGGCTCTCTCTTGTTACACCTTCATCACTCCTTCTACACCCTCTCTTTCTCTTCACATCCATCGTTCAAGACATCTTCCCCATAGAGTTTCTTATACAAATGCTTCTTTAAGTCCTTCTTCATCTTCCTCCAATGATTCAAAAGCACCATCATCATCACAAAGTGTGCCTTCTTCAACTACAACTGCATCAACTCCTTATGTTGAATCTAGGCCACCTGAGCCTGCCTTTAACTATGCATATGCCAACTCCAATGGCAACCCACTTGTTAGGATGGTTCGAAATACTGAGTCAACCATCGAAAGGGTATTTTGGTCATTTAATTCTATTTTGTTAATTTATAAGATGATATGAATATATAGAAAATATTTTTTTTTTTTCGTTCCTACAAATATATCAATTTTCATTTTTTAAGTATCATAAAAGTGTTTTTTTTTTCATTTTAGTCTATAGAAAAAATTATTTTTGATCTTTGATATATTGTTCTAGTTCCATTAATATTTGTTAGTGTTTAAATTAGTGTTTGTATGGTCTACATATTATGAACTACATTCCATATGGTATCATATGTAGACCATACTCAAGATAAACAAATATTATAAGGACTAACTCAAACACAATGAAGACAAAAAGTAAAAATTCCTATGTTTTAAAGACTACAAAAGGACTAAAGTCAAATAATTCTTTTATAGGGACTATATTTTTGCAGGGACTATTATTTTTTTATAGGGACTATATTACTTTTTTTATAGGGAAGAAATTATTATTACTCTATTATTATTATTCATGGTAACTTTTTATTTTAGTAACTTGCACTTTTTTTTTTTCATGTGTGAGTTTATTAGTGCCTTTATTTAATACCAAAGTTATAAAAAGGCAAATGAAGGGTTCCTGATATTGTGGACGATGTGGTCCCATTGATTATATAATATATATTCTATTAGACATAAAATTTCAATTTTTTAAAAAAAAGTAATATCAAAATTGTTAAAATTCAGTGTATGTTTTTATTATTCTTTGATTGTGCTACATGCTAGGCTAATTGTTAGTAGTCGTAGTCAACATAACTTCCTAAACATTAAATGTAATTATTGACCATCATCATAAATAAAATGTGTAATCTCACCAGAAACACACATTTTTCGAAAATAATAATATAGGAATAGATTTAATTTGGAAGTGGTTAAAGAATTGAAAACTGTATGTAAAGGATTGCTTGCTATGTGAAAATCTTTAAGCCGAATGAGTTCCTTTATGTCTTAATGTTTAGATTGTATAAGATTGAATTTAATTATCAGAACAGAACAGAAACCTTTGTAATTTGACAAGAATAAAGAAATAGATTTATGCTGATGCCAAATTGAGCTTGACTGTGATCAAGTATTTTGGAACATGAGAAACTTACATACATTTTTATCATAAGAATTAATTTTTTTCATTTTCATTATTCTATACAAAGTGATGTACATTATTAATTAGTATTCATTCCATTTTCTAATTAAAATATTTTTGGGTGTGTTGATCTTGATCAGATCATTTTCGACTTCCGTTTCTTTGCACTCCTTGCTGTTGGAGGTTCCTTGGCTGGCTCACTCCTCTGCTTTTTAAATGTATGTATTGTTTCGATTGGATTATTATCTACTGGCATAAACATTTGTTATCCTGTTCAAAAGACTTATGCAAACTGCTTACGACATGTCTTTAAGTTATTTTTACGATCAACTTATCTCTTTAGGATTTTCAAGATAGCTTATGAAAATAATTTTACTTTATTTTATCTTTTGTTATAGAAATAACTTATAAATAAACCTTTATATGAAAAGCGTTGATGTTATAAGCGCTTAATTAAGTGATTTATCTGGATAGATGTATTTTGTTGTTCTATACTTTATAGTAGGTAGTTTTATCTTGCATTTACATGTGAACGGATTCTTTTATGTTAAAACTCCACATGATCGTGTCACATGAAACTTTTGTAGTCACATACGAATAATAATTTTAAAGATACAAAATTTTCATGTGATAAAGTCAAGTAAAGTTTTAACACGATGGAATTGATAATTCATTATTCCTTTAACATAGTTAATGATTCTGTTTAGATAAACAATTTAATTAAGTGTCGTAATATAAATGCTTTTCATGTAAGTTATAAACTATAGACTATTTCTATAACAAAAGATAAAAAAAGTCAAACTATTTTCATATAATTTATAAACTATTTTCATAAGATGAAAACATGAAAACAGTTACGAATATGTTATAAACTGTTTACATAAGGTCTCAAAAAAATTATTACAAAAAAACTCAAATAAACCGATCCAAACATTCCCTGACAGGACTAGTGACTTATTAATATTGGGGAAACTATGAAGTGATTTCTCTTATTTTCTGTTATTTGAATCCCCTAAATGATAATTCTACCTCTGCTTCAGATGGTTTTGTGATAAGTATTGGTGAAACAATATAGCTAATGTCATATTAATAAAATTATATTCATGTCATGAATAAGCCTTCATATATTTGATTAGATATGTAAATTATTTTAGGGTTGTGTTTATATTGTTGATGCATACAAAGTCTATTGGTCAAGCTGTGTCAAAGGAGTTCACACTGGAAAGATGGTTCTGAGGCTAGTTGAAGCAATTGGTAACTTATCACTTATACTCTAACTAATTAGACCAAGAAAATATTAAATAAAAAAGAACACTCTGAAGGATTGCTTGCTTCTGCAGATGTTTATCTTGCTGGTACTGTTATGTTGATTTTTGGTATGGGCTTATATGGATTGTTCATCAGCAACACACCTCCCGATGTATCGCCTGCCGTCGATCGTGCCCTTAAAGGATCATCTCTCTTTGGAATGTTCGCTCTGAAGGTAATGGTAGAAAATATTTCTGATATATTTCAAAGTTGTAAATAGAGTACTGACGCTAACTCGTTTATATAGATTATTATTCTAAACCTAACGAATCTGATTAATAGATCGGATACAATTATTAAATATAATGGAGATACTCCACTTATGAAAAACTCTTATCGATTACTTTGTTTCATAACTCTTTATAGATATTTAATTTTATTAATCTAACAGTTGAATTATCTTAACGAACTTGTATTGATGTCTCCTTTTTAGGAGAGGCCTAAGTGGATGAAAATAAGCTCACTTGATGAATTGAAGACAAAAGTAGGACATGTTATTGTAATGATTCTTCTTGTAAAAATGTTTGAGAGGAGCAAAATGGTTGTCATTGCCACAGGATTGGATTTACTTAGTTATTCAGTTTGTATTTTCTTATCATCTGCTTCTTTGTATATCCTTCATAATCTGCATAAGCAAGATTAAAATGTAGTAGGCATTGTCAAATTCTCAATTCATATTTGTAAGTGAACGCTCGTATGATCAAGAATATTAATATTACCATTCAAATCTTCTATTCATTATCCACTTGATGTCACTAGTATACAAATTCGAAATTTCGCAGTTGGTAGATTATATATATTTTCATTTTTTTTCTTTTTCTTATGTACACACCCCACCAAAATACTAAAATTCTACGGTGGAACACCTTGATAGGTAATCTATTATGAACCGGTTGTTTAAAAGTCATTTGAAATTTTAATGACGGTCAATAATACTTCTTGAAAGTCTAAATTAACGGCTCTTTTGTTTTAATGGCTATGGCGAAAGTCTCATTGACATCTGATTGGCGAGTTGAATTGTGAGGAAAACATTAATATTTTTATCAAATTGATAATGATTGAGTCATTATCTCAATCATAAAGACTAAAAGGACCGTTAATTTATACTTCTGAAAAATTTCGTCCATGATGGAGTTGTGGAGCTACTTTTAAACACAAGTAGAGTAGGATAAGCCAATAATTGAAATAAGTGGACACTATTATTGACTGTGTGGTTGTGCCAGGTCTTTGTTTTGGGTCCATGCACTAATATCAGTTATCAAATCAACTTTTTCAATATCACTTTTCATTTTCCATATATTACTATTATGCTGTAGTGTTAGCTTTTGCACAATGGCATGGTTTCTTCATTTTCATTATTTGCCTTGGATTTATGAGTTTTAATCATCAAGACATAATTTATAAAATCAAATTAGAAAACTGTTGCAGGCATATTTTTCTTAGAAAGTGTTCTCTTGCTTTTTCATTTACTTTTGAAACTCTAAGATTCTCTTTCCATTACATATAAGATGACTTTGACAGGAAATTCATAATTTAATTTCTTCCCTAAAGTATAAAATTTTATACTGCATGTGTTATTTTATAGAGTCGGTTTTCCGAAGTTCACAATGTTCCTTGTTCTTAAGGTGTAAACGGTAACATGACCGGTGAGGTATATATATATATATATAAATAAGTTGTTTTTGTCCTAACATCGATCAAATCACCATCTCAACTATGAGAATAAAAGACCTTAAGCTTCTACTTTTAGAAAGAAATATCTATCGATATCGAACAATTCTCACTACTGGCAGAGTTAACAGTACCAGCAAGATAAACATCAACATAACAGTACCAACTACTTTTAGAAACACAGTTCAATCACTCACTACTGGCAGAGTTAAAACAACACTGTTTTGCCCTCAAGCTGTGCTGGTTGATGCTGGAGATAAACAGTTCAATGATCTTCCTGTCAAACAATGGCTTGATGATTTGAAAGATGCAATCTTTTGCTGAAGATTTTCTCAACTTAATAAGCTACGATGCCTTGTGGTGCAAGGTTGTTACAAAGATTGAATTCTGTAGTTTTATGTTAAAATACCATTCAACTTCCAGAGTTCTCTGACTTTGCAATGTCATATAATGTTTGTGAGGATTTGGAAATAATTTGAATTTGTTGCCCTCTTAAATCATATCCTTATTTGTGCTTGAAATTTACTTCAAAATCTCTTACGTTTGCATCTAGTTTCCTTTATTACCACTCTCATTATATCTCCTATAGTTATGGAATATGATACTTATGGTGTTTATGCTGGTTGCTCATTTTACTTAAGGAGAATACATTTATTTGTACAACATCACTTTTTATTATAATAGAGATTTTGTTGGGTTTGGTTAAAATTATAATTATTTTGGAAAATGTTTCCCATTGCTTAGTATTATAGAGATAAAGAGTATTGAATGTTATATATATATTGACTCTAATTTTTCATTACAAGATGCACCAGTTAAAATTATTTTAAATTTGTAATTGGTTTTTGTTTTTGTTTTATTGATTCTTGCATTAAAGTGTTGTGATAAATAATTAGAGAATTTTTTTCTGGTTTTAAAATTCTCGCATTATACTCTTGTGTTTGATTGTGTTTTTTTTTAATGTTTTTCTTTGTTTTTCCCTATG
>JBBPBR010000004.1:3124346-3136304 GCA_037974775.1 Cicer pinnatifidum
AAAAAAAAAGGCAACCATACAGTACCAAGAGACGAAGGAAAATTATTATTATTTTCAACGGTATCCAAAATATATTTTCTGTTTATGTATAATTAGCCTTAGTGGTAAGAGATATGAAATAAATATATGTTATTATCTCTCAATTTAGTTTTATTTATACGCAATAATCAAGGAACCGATTTGTGATATTATCTAAGTGGCCATATACCGTGAATTCATGATTATTTATAAGATAAAAATTCAAAAAGATAAAAAGTTATCTCGTAACATTACGAATAAATTATTTAAAAATTTCACTTCGATTTCAAAAAATAAAATTAGGTTAAAATGAAGTTTTTGTATTTCAATTTTAGTAAACCTTCGATTAGTCTCTAATTTTTCTTCTGTAATTTTAATACCATTATTTTAGAAACCGTTGATATTTGATCCCGTTTTTAATTTGATCATTAATGTCAATGATATGATAATAATTTAAATGATGTTTAAAAAAATTTAGACGACAATATAAAAAATCATGATAATGTAGAATTTTAATTGACTTTTAAATTTAATTTATATATACAGTCAGTATAAAAAAAATTACATTGTCAATCAACCATAATCGTTAATAATGTTTGACTTTTGTCGTAAATACTTATAAAATCATCCATTATTTGATTATGATTTATCAACTCTGTAAAATTTTTTAAAGTATCAATACATAGAAATTAAACTATTTAATTTTAAATTACTTATATCACTTTAATAATTTATGAAATTAAACTTTTCATTGGCCTCCGAAGAAGATCCTTGGCATGATTGAGTTTTTCTTTGAGGTCTGGTATTGTATTTTCATGGTCAAGATGCTTTGCAGTAAGGTCAGCAACTTCATAGTGAAGAGCTTCCACCTCAAATGAAAACTCTTGATTTGTGGTCATCATCAAAGCATACACTACAAAGACCTTACACAAGTATCGCAAGCTCTTTTGAGAATGTTCTAATGACCCATCAAATTCACATACTATGGCACTAAGTCCAGCAAGACCTTTGGGAAGTTAAGCATAAATGGCACTAGGAAATGAAAAAGATTTATCTACCACCGTAATGCCCTTATTCAAATGAGGAACTTAAATCAAATGCGTCCTAGAAACTCTTGTCTTTGCCTTCTTCTGTCTTGGGCCATCACCAAGGTCAATGAAGTTCAGACTCTTGTTGATAGAAACTATAGAGTGGTGTGTAGTGGAGAAGCAGGAATGGCCTCCAAAGTCTTATTATCTCCAACCACTCCCTTTTGAAGAGGAAGAACTAGAGGAACCTGAGAAGGAGCCGATGGAGATTCTCTAGTGCCATTCGACTTATATTTCTTCATGAAAGACAATGAAGCCATTTTCGCTGCAAATAAGAAAAAAAATAAGTTAGAAACATAAAAACAAAGAGAACAAGTACAAATGCAACAAAACCTCTAATGGCTACCTAAGAGATAATTACAATCTTCTTGGTTATGAAAAGCCAAAAGCTCCCTAATATGTATACAACGGGAAACATATTGAAAATACCCATCTGCATCCAGTATCATATTTCTTTTCTTATCCACTTTAAGTTCCTTCTCAAAGGTGCTGACGTAGGATCACAATCGGTTAGCAGGGCTAAGTTCATCAAGCTTATACGTCAGTTCATCTCGGTTGAAGTGAGCCTTAGTCCATACCTTGGGGAAACGATCTCAATAGTTTGTTTCAGGTTCGCCATATTCATCCATGATTTATATTTCCATTTTGATCATAGACAGGTCTAATAACACATAAATTCTTATGAGTTATGTCGATAAAACACTTCTTATAATTGAAATACACATATCTTTGTTTCATCCTTGAGTTCTCCTTGTGGCGAAGCAGTGTGAAGATATTAAAGTTGAAGGGGACAAAGCATTTCAATTTTCAAGTACTAAAAAGTAATTTCGAAAGCCATGTTATACGCCCAACAATTCGGATGAAGTTGTGAGCGGGCAAGCTGGAGGTGGTCAGTTAGCATTATCTCAAACGGTCTAAATGGGAGGCGAGACCTCATATGTCTAAAGAAGAACTCATAAATGGTAATTGCACAATTACCAATATCACTGCAATTATTTTTTCCCGTTCAGGTCTTATAGTAGTCCAATTATCCTTTGGTTCTACCTTTCTAAACGCATTTGACGAGTCTTTGCCTTCTTCCAAAAAGACAAAACTAGTTTTGAGAAGTTAGTGACCCAATTCATAACTAGGAAGTCCAGAGGGAATATCTGTATGTGTGAAGTTGATGATCGATCATTAGCCATTTCAAACCCTGTTTGATATAAAAGAATGATAGTAAGTCAAAACAACAATCACACTTCTTTATCCCCTTTGTTGAAGAGTGAAAGGAGATGATGAGTCGCCAAAACCTAAATCCAATACCACCATCTACAATAGATAAAGAAGATGGAATATGGAGCAAAAATTGCAAACATGGTAAACAAAATAAATACCTAATCGACGCAACAAGAAAACACGTTCAAAAACACCATTGAAACCAAACCAAAAGAAAAAGAGAAGAAAATGAACTAACCAGTAAAGTCTTCTGAAGAAGATGAAGCAACTTGCAAGGACAATACAGAGGACTTTTCCTTTCAGTTAGATTGCAAAGATTTTGAGGAACAAGAAGAAAGGACTCATAAGGATTTCCCCCACTATTTATAATTTGAATCCAATAATTGAACATGAATCCCAACGCATTCATCTAACAGTTATAAATTTTTTGGACCAAGAACAATAAAATTGAATAGGCACCTAAAGTAACCATGGATGCTTAAGTTTGACATGTCTCACGAGTAGAGGTGGACAACAGGTCGGGTAGGGCGGGTTCGGGCCCAAATTCCCTAACCGATCCAAACCGCGGGTAGAATTTACATATTCATTTCCGTCCAATAAAAAATTCGGATTAGACGGATAACGGGTTGGGCGGGGGGCTCATGCTGGTATAACCTTTTTTTTTTTTTTTGACATTTTTGGTTTTTTGGCCCAATCAATATTTTTGACCCATTTATTTTCTAGTAATTTTTTAATTAAAAAATCATTTCATCTGTTTTTATTTTTATCTTCCAAAATTCTATTTATTTAACTATTCTAATTTTGTGTTTAAAATTGAGCAATTTTTTTTCAATTTTTTTTATAATGAACATTCTAGAACTCTAATTTTTAGATGTTATAGATAAAAATAACCATTAAAGCATCATGTTTATAAATCTCAACATTGACATATATTCCACCAATTTATAATTGAAATGCAAATATATTTATAATTATAACCATTAAAATGTAAACTTAAAATGTTTAAAAAATCTAAAGATCTTAAACTAAATGTTCAATGTCCTTATAAAAAATTAATAGAAATAATATCAATGTCCACCCTTGTCATCTTTGTTGGCCAATCTAAAAAATTGAAAACAAATCAATTAGTAATTACGAATTAGAGTGCAAAATAACTAACTATGCAACAAACATAATATAGCTATTTTACTATTCTCTTTCAAATTCAATGGATGACTACAAAACAACGTCAGTCCAATGCCAACAAAACTTCAAAGCAGTAGTTAGAAATCATATTCATAATTATTAATTATCTTTACAACTGCAAAAATTAAATTGATTGAAAAAAATGTAATACAAGGGTTAAAATGGAAAAAAATGTAATACAAGGGTTAAAATGAAAAAATGTAATACAAAGCTTAAAATGGAAAAAACGTAGTACCTTGGTTTTCTTTTAACAATGCTTATAAAGCAGTGAATCTGCAAAACAATCACACTTATTAACATATAAAAAGCACACAAAAACAAAAACATATAATATAAAACCAATAAGCAAAGAAAATGAAAAAAAAAAAAATAAAGTTAGTCATTCCAATTAAAATTGGTAAATCTATCAAATAACAACAATGAATATATTAAGATTTAATTTTACCTCTCAAATATGTGAAAAGCACACAAATATATGGAAAACACATACAAATCCATGAAAAACATTAAGCAAATCCAAATGAAGACTCCTCCAACTCGAGTCGAGGAAGAAGAAGGAAGAAAGGAACCACTCAATAGCATGTAAAACAAAATAGTATACTTAAAAAATTTGTTATCATGATGAATATTGAAGATAGTAACATTAAGAACATAAAAGAAAGTTAAAAAGTAAGGATTAATGTGGAAAATTGGACATGGCAGATTCTTTGCCTTAATAGTAATAAAACAAACCACAACCAACTCAACTAACATATTCATAAGAACAAAAACAAACAATTTAAGATGAAGACAAATAATTAGTAGGACAAATAACAGAGTTAAGAACAGGACAAATTGCATGTTAAGGTGAGGCAGATTACTACATAATAACACATTATAGTTAAGAAAATTGAAAACATTATTTAATTAGCTATATGAAATATCAACCAAACTCCAATAATACAAGAACATTCCTGTTTGATGATGATTCATAGGGGTGTTCAAACATTTTGATAGAATGTAAAATAATCATAAGCTGATATGCAAAAACAGAAAATCAATCACATAAAGATGAAGAAAAAAAAAGAGTTGAAAACCTAACCCTAATCATGCAAAAATCAAAATTAAATCAAAATTCTAATATATAAAATAACATGCAAAAACAAAAAAAATCAAACTATAGAAAATTCAAAAGCAGAAACAATAGTTAAATCAAAACCTAATCATAATAAAAAGAAATAAAAACCATAACACAATGCAAAATAGATTAGAAACAAATTAACATGTTAAAAAAAAACAGAGATGAATAATGCTATTTTTAAACATGAGATTGAAAATGCTAACAAAGAGGAAAATGTTTAAAACAACAAAGACGAAACTAACAATCAAAAATGAAACTAAGACAAAACTAACATAAACGAAACTAGCAAAGACGAAACTAACAGATTTAAAACAACAAAGATGAAAAAAGACAGTTTTGAAAAATGAGATTACAAAGTTTAGAACGAAAAAGGTTAGGGAGTTGAGAAATAAGAGATAGAGTGATAACCTGAAGCAGATGTGGCCGCCACTGACCGTCGTTGGCCGCCGTTGAAGCTTGAAGGAATTAGGGTTTGCTAGTGTGAAGAACTAGGGTTCGTTAGAGGATGATGATGAGAGAATGAAATTAGGTTGTGGGTAGGATTGTGAAACTGATTGAAAATAGGGTTAGGGTTAAGTTATAATAATGAGCCAAATTAAATTAGATTTAGTAGACTCAGTCCAACACTTACTAATAAATATTATAAACTGTTATCAAGAGGGTCGGTCACCGCCGGTTCAAAATACATGACCCGAACTCTCCCGAGTCTACCCTATTGAACCCTTCAATTCTACCCGTGTGACTCGTTTGGTCCGATCCAACCAACCCAATTTTGCTCACCCGTTGCGGGTCGGGCGATATAAAGCGGATCCATCTCGTTTGTCTAGCCCTAGTACTGAGAAACTGCCTTCAAAGATAAACTACTAACACACGCTCATTTAGAGCCCTCAACTACAAGACCCTTTTAATTTTTTGTTTTATTATTAGGCCCCTATCAAAATAATTTTTTTAAAATTTCAGCCCATTATTTCATGCGGCTTAAGGGAGGGGGCTCTGGGGTCTATAGGCCCCCAATATTTTGTTAATTTTGAGATTATTTTCTTGAAAAAAAAAATTATTAAAAAAATAAAAAAAAATTTATCAAAAAAAAAATTGGACATTTTTTATCGAAAAAAAAAATCACATTTTTTATTGAAAAACAAATCGGATATTTTTTATCGGAAAAAAAATCAGAAATTTTTATAGAAAAAAATCGAAAATTTTTATAGAAAAAAATCAAAAGTTTTTATAGTAAAAAATTTATAGAAAGAAATCAAAAAAAATTTATCGGTGAAAAAATTGAAAAACTTTATTTCTCAAAAAAGAAAATCGATTCTTTTTTTTAAAAAAGTGGGCCTATAGGCCTCCTAAGCCCACAAAATTTTAGGGACTTTTAGTTTATGGGGTCTTTTAAATTATTAATTTTTTTGGCCCCTCCAAAATGTGGGTTGTAGCCTATAATTAAGGGGCTTATCAAATTGACAGCTCTACGCTCATTAATGAAACTACCCCTCATAAACCGGAATCAGGAGAGACAATAGGCATATCTGAATCCATAACCCTCCTGAAGAAAACAGTCCAATTCAAAATTAGTCGCAAGTCAACGAGGATACTTGAAATCATGCCAAGGGATAAAAGCCATCTCGACCACAGTTAGATAGATTCGTACTTAAGTCAACCATGGACTTCATATATGATTAACTGTGGGAGAAACTATTGTGGGTCAGACTCACTCCAACAAAAGCCAAACCCATGAAAAATTCGGACCGATCTGAGTCAACCCAACCAATTAGTATCATAAAACCTTCTCAAAATTTGGACAAGCTACCTATAGAGATGGAATTTTGAAATTGTAGTCTAACATGACTCACTTGCCCCTCCAATCACGACAACTAGATGGTTGAAGAGAAAATCCAATGATGATGAACACAATAGCTCACCTATGCACCCTTTTTGAGCCACTTGATGGCAATTCTAATACTCTTTTTGGACCTCCTAATCAATGTGGAATTTTAATTGATTTTTGAATTTAATTTATATATATGATAAGTGTAAAATAATTATATTGTCAACTATGTAAAAAAACATGTAAACTATTCATACATAGAAATTAAACTCTTTAATTTTAAATTACTTGTACCACTTTAATAATTTCTGAAAATCAAATAAATAGATAATTTAAAAAAAATCATTTCCTTGCTTAAAAATAAAAGAAATCACAGCAGCCATTTATAGCACAGAGCTGTGTAAACGACTGAAAAGTAGCTTTTTTGCTTCTAATTTTTGCAGTATGGAACAACATTCTCCTTGTGAATAGCTTGGCTTATTTACATGCTTATGGCTTTCATTCAATTAGCAGTTGCCACTTCTTAAAGATGTGTCCCGATGTCTGACACCGACGCAACACCAATATATTAATCACATTCAATCAATTTATTTTCTTAAAATATTACCGATGCCAACGTGTCAGTATCGTGTCAGATGTTCGTAGGATATGTGTATACACCATGGAGGTCTTATCATTGACATGACATCCCTATTAACAAGAAAAGAATCAAAATGAACAATGAATTGCAACATACAACTCTCACCAATATCAGAACAACCCTTAATCTCAAGTTCTCAACCAAAATCAATTATTTGCTTACCATTTGATCCTTTCACTAGATCCTCATGGCACTTCCAACCAAAGCAACAACCATCTTCTACAAGTGCAATGTTGAATGAAGTTAGATATGATTTTATGGTAGCTTTGAGATCTATCAGAATGTGAGAGTTGGAATACTTTCTTTGTTTAATAGTAGGAAAACAAGTTGCAATAATATAATTTATTACATTAATCACAAACATGCTGATCATACATGTCTATTCTTGTATATCATATCATGTTTTAAGTGGACTTCATACAATTATTCACCTACTACCAGAACCCAATTATGTGTATTAAAATTTTATTTGTACATGCAGATGTTGTCCAATAAAATAAATGCATTAAAAATATATATAGTTATCAATACTTGTATTTCACATCTGGTGACACAACTCAACTGCAACCAAGTGACTAAACTCAGATGATTAACAAGCTTCAGTTAAGAATGAATCGTTTCGAATTCAAATCTTGATTAGAACAATTCTTGATTAAGTTTTACTTGCCTCTTGACTGAACTCCGAATTGTTATTAAGTCTCATTCACCTGAGAACCAAGAACCGAAAAGTTAAAACCAAAAAATCTAATGAGACAATTGCAACTATACCTATTGAGTAGATTTCCGCAAATGTATTGTACAACTTTTGCTCATTGGATATTAAATATAATATTAGCGTGGTGTTTAATAGTTGTAATATTCACAAGGTCAGTATCTATATATATTTTTTATAAGTTCAGTATATTGACTAGCTTAGTATGAATCCAAACTAAATCACCAAATTCGCCATTAAACGCTGATGGAATTGAATAAAAAATCCAAAAACTGAAACCATTATCAAAGACATCAAGTTTTGTACTAATAATGGATGAAATCCAATCCACCAAAAGGAAAAAAGAAAGAAAAAAGCCCACTAGCTCAAACGCACTACAATGAAGGCTTTCCTTTCGCTGGAAACAATGTGCTACTGCTACTATTCTTACTTTTTATCTTCTTCGCAAATCATAGTAATGCTCTAGCTTTCTGTAATCTGACATGCAGATAGCCTCATATCACACATAAAAAGTTCGATATAAGAACATTATGTGCATTTCTAACCACTTCTGATTTTTTAAATTAAGGTCAAGGAAATATAATCCTACAATGCAAGAATTGTATCATATAGACTAGGTTCACCATTATATTAGATACGCATAAAACTTTAACATAATTTCAATTTTAAATTACGATTCCACAATCACAAATGTATAAATTGTAAGATCACCAGCAGATACACTACATTTATATCTCAAGCAAATGATATCACAGCTTAAAGTTTGTATTCTAAAATCCATTCATATAAATATTATAAGATAATTAAAGTTTCCTAATAACTATTGCATTATCTATTTTACATTTCAATTTCAGTAATCACATCCTACATGATGATTAGAGCGCAGATTTTCCCACAGCAAAAAAACAAAATAAAAATATTTAAAACCCTTAAATCAAATTATCAATAATACAATTCATAACCACCAAAAATAAAGAAAATACAAAACATGGATTAGGATTGAAATTAAATTAAATGGAAATAAGTACCTGCAATAGTAACAGGAGAATCATCGTCTTTGGATACAATATCCTTCGCAAGGAACCTCTCCTGCACTCTCCCACAAAGAGCACATGCCACGTGGACAACCCTCACAACAACCTCCAATTCCCTGTTGCGAAGACCAATAGGCAAACCCAATTTATCATACCCAACCTGTGAAGTTTGAAGCATATATAAGTTATATATAACATATAAATAATATCCAAAGTCTGAAAATAACATGTGGTGGTATAATGTTACTAAGTAAGGGAGAATATAACCCAACCGGAACAGTGACAGCAGGAAGTCCTAGGAAGTTTCCCGCTATAGAAAAGCGTACAAGTGCAGCTAAAATAATGGCAAACAGTTATTAAAAATAAAAAAATGACACCAGTTAGTAATTTCAAAAAATAACATGTAGAGTTCAATAACCATATAAATACTGAAACACTTGGTTTCACTCACCTAATTCTTTGAGCTTCCTTTAATCTATTTACTTCAACAATTTTACTTCAAATACAATGACGCTAAACAAAATAGAAACAAATGTCTTTAATCTTCAAGACTAATGACACTAGCAGATACTAGTAATACTTAAACCAACACAAATTTATGAGAATAAAGAAACAATCTAATGCTGGCTGCATATGGTTTAATAATCATAAACAAATAATCATATGAGAACTGTGGAAGCAAAGTAATCTCAAAACGATAAAATATGGGTCAAGCACAAATTGTTCAACACAAATTAAAATAGAAAAGGAGCATCCAATTACAGTTCTGTTTTTCCTAAATAAAATAATTTCAGTTTCATTTGAAAATAATTCACGTACGAACAATACATAAAAATGTTCAGCTATCTGATTTTTACATGTACGAGCATGATTTATTAAAGGTCCATATAGCAGAAGCTTAGGTCTGAGAGGAACAATACACCACATAATTCAATCATGCAACCTAAGCCTAAATTAAGTCTTGAAAACTAATTTGTTGTCTGTTTGCAGCACTCTGCATCACAAAGATAATGCTGTTAGGCTTGGTAATGATGCTTACATTAAACAAAAAGCTTACATTTTTAGTTATGTTGTATCATTAAACAAACATACCATTAATCAGGAACTGGAAAACTCATCAGCACTGGAGGGAGCTTCCAACACTTGATTGAGTTGTTCTTCATTTTTGTTGACAAAATAAGATAAGGTTTAAGTAGTTAATTTCCTTGCGTTGGCTTAATTAAGAAATAACGAAGGAAGCACAGTATTTAAATGATTAGGAGTTCTTTTTCCTAGTAAATAAAAATGACAAATATCAGTTTCATACTTTCATTAAGATAATGTAAAATAAAATTGTAAATAGACGCGCGTCATCACTTTCAGGATAAACCTTGTGTTTAGAATTAGTTGAAAGTCACAACAGTTTCATAAAACCAGAGTTTCTGAGCCCAAACATAAAACCAGAGTTTCATATAAGTCATTTTTAACTACTTCTCTCACTCTCCTTCAAATTGAGCCGAAGTATCGCAACTTAAAGCATATTTGATCAATCTAAACTCGACAGCAAACAATATAGAACTAATGACATCATCAACGAGATCAATTAACAAACTAAATGTACATTATTATATTAGATTATCATATTTGTAAACACAATAATGATTGATAGACCCAAAGTTAACTTAAGCTGCAGTCCAGGGGTTTCAAAACAGGGTCATCACTTTAGACAGTATTTTAGTCAACCATGAGTCCTAACTCCTAGCCATGAATTTTCAGGAATTATTATACATTAAAAAATCAAAACTCATAGCTAGAAAACAAACTGAGATTTCGCTTAAAAACTACAAAATTCAAGTCTCAACACAAAATACCTATTTTTTCAGAAACGGATGTAACAATTTGTATTCCTCACTCCACCTTCAAACACTATATGAAAGATAATTTTTGAAACTAAAATGAGAGATAGAAATTTTACTCCGTTTCTGAGCATTGTAAAAACCCTAATCTGGCAGCAAGAACACTTAAAGCCCTCACTCAAAATTTCAAAATCGTCAAAATTCGTAAACTAAAAATCCGTTAAAACTCCAAACCCGCATAGAAGAACAAATAATCAATGAAACAATACCAGAAAAAACAATCAAAAGTAGTAATCATGGTAGAAATAAAATACATGGGAAAAGCATGAACTCACTCAAAAGGTTATCAGACAAGCAAAATCATCAACCAAAATAATGATGAACCAAAATGGTGAAACAGCGAAAACGAAGAGAGAAGAGATGACTCACGAAGAGAGAAAAACGAAGTGCGATCGTTGTGTGAAGAGAGAAGACGATTGCTGTGCGAATAGAGAAGACAGAAGGCGATGAACGAAGAGAGAAGAGATGACCTTTCTATTTGCGGCGGCGGCGACGGCGGCCATAAGCTTCATTTCAATTTTAGGGTTTAAATTATGATTTTAGGGTTTTGAGATTTTGAGATTTTGATAGAAGGAAAACTAAATTTGGTTATAGGGCACCTATATTCTTTAAAATCAGTTCAGTTAAAAAAACTGATTTTTTTAGTCTTTAAAAGTGTAGAATAATGTCATTTTAATCATTGATTCACTCGAAAATTTAAATTATATTTTAAATCATTAAAATAATTCTAAAAAGATATAATTTATTATCACAAAAGTCGTTGAAAGATGCAATTTGTTGAAAGATACAATTTGTTGTTAAAATAATTTATGACCATTATATAATGTCTAAAATTAGCTGAATCATCTTACATTTTGATGTTTTAAAAACTATTGGATTTTTGACACTATTGGATTTTTGAAACTATTGGATTTTTGATTGAGTTAAGTATACTAAATCAACAACACCAACACTTTCAAATATTAAAATTGTAGTTTACCTTAACACAAATTAATCTCATGTGTTAAAAAAATTCGGGTAACATGTGTTCGCTTAATAAATTAAAACTAAATTAAAGTAATCTATTAGGCGTATGATTTACGACTACAGAGTTGAAATAATAAAAAACTGTAATAAATTTAATTAATATTTATAGTGAAGATTCATTTTCTTTCTTAAGAATATTTGTGATTTTCAATTTAATTCTTGAAAAAAACTAAAGTACTTTTTGATGAAAAAAATATCAT
>JBBPBR010000004.1:3143481-3200455 GCA_037974775.1 Cicer pinnatifidum
GATATTAATTTTTGAAGTTTGTGATTTTTGTTAGTTATAATGTTTCATTTTTGGGGACGTGTGATGGTTAAAGGTTGTATTTTAAGGTGTTTTGGTAAAATGTTGCGTTTTTTATTTTGCAAGTTAAATGTTGCATTTTTAAGATTTTTTTTGAGTAATTAAGAGTTGTAATCGTACAATATTGCATTTTTTATTTGGATGGTTAAAAGTGGCATCAATTTTACAAAGATTTTTTCTTAAAAGAGTATCAACTTAGTTGTCTTTTTCACCTTGCAATTTCAATAGCATTTTCAATTTTATGTCAATGAATAATGGAAGACCAAATAAATGTGAACAGAGGATAATGAAAGAAAATGCACCTACCAAATATAAGGAAGGAGTTTTTTGATATTATAATGGAGAAATTTGGATATAAGCAAGGACTGAGTATGACTAATAGGAATCAAGTGGGTGATTTGGCAACACTATTTGTTGTGGGGGAAACTAGGGAGTGAGAACGATAGCTCCCCGTAGTATGGTTTATGAGCATTGTTGTAATCTAAATCTTGTTATTAATATTTAAGAACAACTTGTACTATGTAAATCGTAATTCATTTATCTAATAATATGAAACTACTGTTGCTATGTAGTTGGAGACTTAGACATCATTGGTCAAACTTCGTTAACAAATTTCTTGCATTCCTATTTATAATTTATCACTTTATTATTTTAAGATCGTGTTGTTGTTTTAATAATTGGTATTAGATGACAAGTAACTCTGGTGCGAAATTCAAAGTGGCAATGTTTGATGGAATGAGCAACTTCGCATTATGGCAATGAAGGGTTAACGATCTGTTGGCACAAAAAACGTCTTCAAAAGATGTTGTGTGGGGAGAAACCTATAGACATGGCATAATTTGATTGCACGAAGATGAAGGATAAACTTAAAGACATGATTCTTCTATGTGTATTAGATGAAGTGATGTATCATATTATAAACCTAGAATCTCTAAAAGAGGTTTGGGAGAAATTGGAAAGTCAGTATCTATGCAAAAAGCTCACGAACAAATTACTTGTGAAGCAAGAATCCGATTTTCAACAACATATCAATACCTACAAAGAAATAGTCTTTGATTCGGTGAAGCTTTAGGGAGAAGTTCGATGAAGAAGAGGAAGCTATTATTCTATTGTGCTCGTTATTAGGTTTGTTCGATCACCTAGTGACAACTCTTGCATACAAAAAGGACTATATCATGTTGGATGATATTACTACTGCACTTTAGTCTCACTCTTAAATGAGACATAATGTAGAGGAATGATCTTCAGGAAAAGGTCAATATGTAAAAGAAGGTCAACATCGTGAGAGGAACAAAGGTAAAGCATTTCCTAAGGAAAAGTTGTCTAAGTCCAAGAACATAAAAAAAAAAAAATAGAATGCTTCAGCTACAAACAAATCAAGAATTGGAGTAGGGATTGTCCAAACAAACAACATGGTTTATCTAGTTTTGAGAACGTGGTTCAAACTAAGATATTATTTGTTTCATATAACAAGTGCGCAAAAGTATGGATTCTTCCATCGGGATGTTCTTACCACATAAGGTCGCATGGGAGTGGCTTACCACATTCAAAATAGGAAATTTTGGTTTTATTTATTTGGGTGATGATAAAGTATGTGCTATCATTGGAATGAGATAGATTAAAATTGCTATAGACATTAGTGGCATGCGGATGTTGAATGATGTCATATATATTCCAAAATTATGAAAGAATTTGATCTCCCTAGGTACTCTATTGAAAAAGGCTTGTCGTATAGGTTTGATGGAGATAGGGACATTTTGAAGGTTAACAAATGTGCGTTAACAGTGATGAGAGCAAAGAGGACTGCAAGAACATCTACAAATTATTGAGTTGTATTGTTGTAGGTGATGTTGCGTCAGTTGAGTTTGAGGTTGATGAAACAAAACTATGGCACATGCGTTTGGATCATCTTAGTGAGCGTGGGATGTCAAAACTTCATAAGAGACATTTGTTGAAGGGTGTCTAGTTGTATGCTAGATCTGTGCAAGGATTGTATATTTGGGTAATAGTGTCATGTTTGTTTTAAATTTAGGAATCAAAAAACAGAGGTAATCCTAGATTGTGTACATTCTTAATTATAGGGGTCTTACGAAGAGCCCTCAATCGGTGGTTTTAAGTATTTTTTGACTTTATAGATAATTTTTCACGCAAGGTTTGAGTGTATTTCCTCAAACATAAATATGAAGTTTCTGCCAAGTTCAAGACGTGGAAAACAGATGTAAAGAATCAAATAGGCACAAAAATCATGTATTTGCGGATAAATAATGGGACATAGTACACTAACTCAAATTTTCAGAAATTTTGTGCAGAACGCGATATTCAGAGGAATTTTTCAGTTCGAAAGATATCACAACAAAATGGTGTGTCAAAGAGAATAAACAAGTCTCTAACTTAAAGAGCAAGATGTCTTTGATTAAATGTTGGACTTTCTAAGGGTTTCTAGGCAGAGGCTATTAACATGAAATGTTATATTATCAATCGGTCACCATAAGTTTCATTGGAGGAGAAAATCGCATAGGAGGTATGGACAAGTAACCTCATTAATCTTGAAAATTTAAGAGGTTTTGGGTGTTCAGCTTATGTGCATATACCCAATGAAGATAGATCTAAAATTGATCCAAAATCAAAGAAGTATATATTCGTTAGTTATGCAAAATATGTGAAGGGGTTCAAGTCATGGGATCCAGTTTCAAAGAAGATGATGATCAATAGAGATGTTGTGTTTAATGAGTAGTGCATGTTGAAATAGTCAGTTGAAAAATATGTTTCCACATTAGAGAAAGAAACTTCCAATAGTAAGGTGATTCATGTCGAGTTAAACCACTGCCGGTGAGCAATACTTGGGTAGTACCTGAATCACAAGTCGAACTAAAATTTGATATTGAACATACATGTGGAGTACAAGATTACTCTCTTGTATGTGATCGAGAGAGCCATTAGATTCAATAACCAGAAAGATATGGGTAAAAAGATTTGACAATTTATGTACTTCTTACTAGTTTTGGAGACTCATACACTTTTCAAGAGACTATAGCTAGCTAAGTGAAAGATAAGTGGATGGGTGCTATGGTGGATGAGATAGAGTCCTTAATGAAAAATTAGACATGGGAGCTTATTCATCTTCCTAATGGGAAAAGCATTATCAGTTGCAAGCGAGTATACAAGAGAAAACCAACGGTAATAGAAAAAGAATAAGAAAAGTTCAAGACTCGTCTTGTAACAACGGGGTATTCACAATAGAAAGGGTTTGGCTATGAGGAAATTTTCTCTTAGGTCGCTAGACATACTTCTGTTAGGGAAATGTTAGCCTTGGTAACCAGTTGGAACATGCATTTAGAGTATATGGGTGTAGAAACATCATTTATTCACGATATTTTAGATGAACAAATTTACAAGGAGCAACTAGAGGGTATCAAAGATATTGGACAGTGTAGACGAGTTTGTAAATTGAAGAAGTCTTTGTATGGTCTAAAGTAGTCTCAAAGGCAATGGTACAATCATTTTGATTCATACATGTTTCCAATTGGTTACAAAAGATATGAGTATGATTGTTGTGTTTATGTTATAATCTTCGTTGATAGCTCTTTTGTTTTCTTGTTATGTAAGTTGATAATATGTTGATTGCTACTAATTATTTACAAGATGTAAATGAACTGAGAACCATATTGAGAAAACAGTTTGACATGAATTTTTCGGTGTTTGTTAAGAAGATTCTTGGTATGAAAATTCACAAGGATATGAGTACTAGAAAATTATGGCTCTCTAAAAAAATCTATGTTGAAAATATGTTAGAAATTTTTTATATGAGCCATTTGAAGGTTGTGATTACTCCATTGGTGAATCACTTTAAGTTGTCTATGGATCAATGTCCAAAGAAAAATGCAGAAGCTACGTATATGTCAAACTTTTCGTATGTCGATATTGTTGGTTGTTTAATCTATTATATGGATCAATGTCCAAAGAAAAATGCAGAAGCTAAGTATATGTCAAACTTTTAGTATGTCGGTATTGTTGGTTGTCCATCCTCAGGGTGATGTTTCCACATCTATTGCTGCTGATCAAAAGCCTATCTCTATGAAAGAAGCTAATGAAAATTCTAATGTTGTCTCAAATGGTGTGAGTGCTAAAAGTCGCACTCCTACTTCTGGTTATCAGGATCCCCAATTTGGTTTTGATTGAGTACAGTTACCCATCCCATGGTTAGATTCCCCAATGTAGGGAATATAAACCTCGGTTTAGCAGAATATATGACGATTAAATCCTATTCTAATGATATTGATAGACAGTTTACAAAATTCAAAATTTATTAAACAAAAGATTAACCACGGTCCCAAATATCAATCCTAAAAGAAGATTAACAATAGCAAGTATTGTCTGATAAAGAGTGCAGCAGATACAAAAATTGTTCGACAGATTAATCAAGATACAAGCATGCCAAATTAACAATTCAAGCAATGTCACTTAATACAGAATTTCACTATTGCATGCAATCAAGATTAATCAAATAAGCAATGCAGAAATACAAGAGATAAGGGTAGGAAATTGTACACAACAATTTTTATACTGGTTCAGCCGTCTGTTTGACAGCCTACGTCCAGTCCTAAGATCAAACCAATCTTAGCCTTTTTAATAGAATCTTGTAGAGTCGTTTTACAGATGTTCCAGCGCTCCCCGTCTATCAATCTTAAAACACTCTCCCTATTCTATCTTTATCCCACTGTATCCCAGAGTTCTTCTCCGAACTCTTCCAAGATCACATCAAAGTTTCTTCTTGATGAGACCCCTCAATACAGAAGATAACTACCAGTTTCACCACTGGATTTTTCAACGTTCTTTGATTACAGAAATTTGTTACAGAAAATCTAAACAGAAACATACAGAATTTCTTAAGCAGTCTTCTTCTCTAGTTCTTTCTCAAGCAGTCTTTTTCAGGTCTCTATTGATCACGAATGAAGAATGGTTCAAGTCTGAAAAAATAATATTCAAAGTTATTCCAATATGAGAAAGAGATATCAATTTTATGAGTTATGAGAAGAAGTAATTGAAAGAATGTTTATATATTTTCTGAAAAACAACAGATGAATCGATTTACCAAATCGATTCATTAATGAATAAAATAGGCTCAATCGATTTACCAAATCGATTTCGCGAATCTTGTTTACTCAGTCGATTCATTAATACACATAATCGATTCATTGATACACATAATCGATTTGGCCATAGGCTAAGTTTCCTCTGTAGCTTAAAAATATTGTTCCAATCGATTTTGCCAATCGATTGTAGTGGTCTCAGGGACTCAGTTGTTTTTGTCAAATCGATTAGCCAAATCATTTTGTATTATTACAGGGAGTTAGCTTATTTAATGCTAATCGATGTGTCAATCAATTTCTGAAAAGAGATTTACTAGTTGGTTCATCCAATCGATTTGTTCAATCGATTGATGCCAAACTTGTTAAACAGGAAATTTGTTTCAATGGATTGTGCCAATCGATTGTGTTCGTCACAGACCAAGTTCATTTTGAAACCTTATTTATGAAATCGATTTGCCTAATCGATTTGAATGAATGGCTTGGCTCTGTAATATTGCACAATCGATTTTGTCAATTGATTTAAACAATCAGCTTAGTCTTTGTGATTTGAACAATCCATTTTCCAAATCGATTAGCTTAAACGGCTTGCTTCTGACTTGCACAAATGATTTTCAGTAAATGTGCCAGTCGATTTGCCTAATCGATTGCTTAATCACAGACTACACAATTTCATACAACGCTATTACAAAATCGATTTGCCTAATCGATTTTCTTAATGAATTTTCCAACTTTTGTTGATTCCTTGAGTTCCAAGCTATTGTCTCAAGTATGTAGGGTTGAGTTGTTGTTCCTGAAATTTTTCTCAGTTTAAAATGTTAGATTTATCACAAGATGTATGTTTGTCAATAATATCAAAAATGGACTTATGTCTAACAATCTCCCCCTTTTTGATTAAGTGACAAACATGCAATTTTAACTTGAGATATATTTCAAGGAATGACAAAAAATAAATGAAAAAGAGAAGCTCCCCCTAAATTTAAGCAGTCACGCTGTTCACACTTTGGAATTAGGGTTAGAGCAAAAAAAAACAGATCTGAAATATCATGCATTATCAATGCTATGTAACAAAACATATTGTATCAGAGCAATAAAACAGATCAGAGCTGTTTGCAAGTATCAGAGTAGTTTGCAAGTGCACTAGGTAGCAGTATCAGAGTAGCTGTTTATCAATAACAGCGCAACTACTATTACAGCAGATTGATCAATTGTAGCAGTAATCAGAGCAACTTAAGAGCAAATTAATCAGTTTGTAGCAGCAGTGGAAGCAGATAAGTGCATATTGACACTATGTAATATGTAATACAAGTTAACATCACTAAAAGACAGTTTAATGCATAGATGGTCCTAGATTGCTGCAACATCCTGCGCAACCAAGTTCAGATCAGCTTGAAGCTTTCTGAGAGCAGCTTCTATCCTTGCATTCGATGCATCCATTTGGGCGTTGTGAGCTGCCTGTGCTGCCATAAACTCCAGCAATTTGGTTAAGAGCTCAGAAGGTGCTGCAACAGGCTCAGCAGCTGGTCCAAAATTTTGCTGAGTTTGTTCAGCATTAGATTGAGGTCTTTTCCAAATGCCATTCACCCTTCTCAGCTGCATTTGGTTCACAATAGATTCACCAAAAGACAGGGTGGTTTTTGACGATTCTTCATTAGCAAATGACACTTTGAAGTGCTTCAGAATCTTAGTAATTAGCTGTGGGTATGGAAGCACTAGCTTTCCCTGTACAGCTTCCAACATGTGCCTCAGGACAATCCATGCCCAGCTCATCTTGAGCTCCTTGCACAGTCCCCACAGCAAAGTAATGTCCATCCTTTGGACAACTGCATAATTACCGGATCGTGGAACAAGCATCCGGGTAAAAGCATACATGACCATTCTTTGCTGAACCTTTATTTGGCCAATTGGTAGTGAAATCGTTTCAACAAATCCATCGACCATCAGGTCCTGTACTGCTGTGTGTCTCTCCAATGAACCTTCCCAGCCTTGATCAGCCGCATCAGCTTCCGTCGATAGAATTTCCATGATATGGCAGTCCTGACAGCTTCGAGAACTCGTCAAACGTCATGGAAATCTTCTTCCCTTTAACCATAGCTTTGAATCCGGTGTCATTGATTTTGAAAGTTGAATAGAAAGCGCATATCAAATTAGGATAGGTGTCTAGAGCGCAAGATAGAAAATCTTCTAATCCTTGAAACCGTAGATGGTTTTGAAACGTGAAACCATCTTGATCGAAGTACGGAAAATCCAAGACACGGGCTTCATGTATTTTCCTTTTAATGAAGGCAGGTGGTAGCTTGAACTCTTCAACCTGTTTATCTTTAGTAGTTGGTGCCTTCTTTTGAGGTGTAGAGGAAACACTCTTCTTCTTCTTCTGAGTTATTTCCTTCATTGCATCAGCAAGCAATTTCTCAGTGGGTGGCTCCATTCTTTTCTTCGACTTTCCTTGTTCGGTGGCAATGGCTTTGCCTTTGTCTTTTGCTAAAATTTTATGTGTTGGCACTGAAACTCTTTTAGACAGAGTTGGAGATGGTGAGAGAGTTCTTCCACTTGATGAAGAAAATGCCGAAGGTGATGGGGTTCTGGGATGGGTTTGTTTCACACGAGCCATTATAGTGTGTATGAGATTTTGAAAGCAGAGATGAAACAAGAATGGTTTGGAAGATGAAATTTGTGAGAGACAGCAAAGAGATTTGAAACAGAATGCAGAGGATTGTATTCGAAATCGATTTAGGGTTTGAAAGAAGTGCTGAGAATCGATTGGTAACTGTTCCTTTTAAACCTTCAGACGCGTAAATCGATTGGGCCAATCGACTATGTTACCGTTGCTGGGGAAGACCAATCGATTGAGTCATTATGAGTCTGTAACGGCTAGTAAAAACTTTACAACGGTCATATTGTCAATCGATTCCCCAAATCGATTCCCTTATTTACTAAATCGATGTCCAAATCGATTTCCATATCAGTTCAGGAACTTCCATATCAGTTCAGAACTATACTCATCTCAGCATCGATTTACCAAATCGATTTCTTTGAGTTAAGATTTCAAACAAATTGAATCAATCGATTCTCGAGGTAGAGTCTGGAAAAATTTCTCAACTTTGAAGTTTGGGGCCAACGTAATCGATTTTCCAAATCGATTCTTTAAACCATATACCAAGTGGTCAATCGATTACCCAATCGATTGGAATGGGAAAAGTTAAGGTACTTGAAGCTTCCTGAGATCAACACATCGATTTACCAAATCGATTATCGTGTTTCTATTTTAAAAAAAAGACACTGTATGGCATAAATCGATTGTCCAAATCGATTTTATAAAGCCAATTTCCTGTGTATTCACAGGATAATCGATTGTTACAATCGATTGGGCACAGAGATCAGATCTCACTAGGATCTATGATACCCAGTTTCATCCTAATATGAAGGAAGCTTTCCCTTGGTAAAACTTTGGTAAATATGTCAGCCAACTGATCAGTTGTATTGACATATTCAAGCTTTATATTTCCACTTTGAAATTGGTCCCTAATGAAGTGATGCCTTATCTCAATGTGCTTGGTTCTAGAGTGCATCACTGGATTCTTAGTGATGCTAATTGCACTTGTGTTGTCACACATGATGGGAACAGTCCCTAAATCAACACCGAAATCAGATAAGTGTTGTTTCATCCAGAGGATCTGGGCACAGCAGCTTCCAGCTGCAATGTATTCAGCTTCAGCTGTTGAAACTGCAATGCTAGTTTGTTTCTTGCTAAACCAAGACACAAGAGAGTTTCCTAGTAAGTGACAAGTACCAGAGGTACTTTTCCTATCTAGTTTGCATCCTGCAAAGTATGAGTCAGAGTATTCAACTAATGAACAAGTAGATCCCTTAGGATACCACAAGCCTAGACTCTTAGTTCATACTAGATATCTGAATATCCTCTTTACTGCACTAAGGTGAGACTCTTTTGGATTGAATTGGTATCTTGCACACATGCAAACACTGAACATGATGTCAGGCCTGCTTGCTGTAAGATAGAGCAATGATCCTATCATACCCCTAAACCTTGTAACATCTACAGGTTTACCTTTCTCATCTCTATCTAAGTGGTTTCCTTGACTCATGGGAGTATCAATGGACTTGAAGTTATCAAAACTGAATTTCTTTATCAAATCATTGCAGTATTTAGTTTGACTAATGAAAATGCCTTGCTTGCTTTGGTTAATTTGAAATCCCAAGAAATAAGATAGTTCACCCATCATTGACATTTCAAATTTACCTTTCATTAAGTTTTCAAAATCTTTGCACAATTTATTGTTTGTAGATCCAAAGATTATGTCATTAACATAAACTTGGACCAGCAAGATGTCATTTCCATTAGTTTTTATGAAAAGTGTCTTGTCCACATTTCCTCTTAAAAAGTTTTGTTGTATGAGGAAATTGCTAAGCTTCTCATACCAAGCTCTTGGAGCTTGTTTCAACCCATAGAGGGCTTTTGTTAGCTTGTAGACATGATTAGGAAAATCAGGATTCTCAAAACCATGTGTTTGGCTAACAAAAACTTCCTCTTGGATATCACCATTGAGAAAGGCACTTTTCACATCCATTTGATAAAGCTTAAAGTCCATTATACATGCATAAGCAAGTAGTATTCTAATGGCTTCTAACCTAGCTACAGGGGCATAGGTTTCATCAAAATCTATTCCTTCTTCCTGATTGTAACCCTTGGCCACTAATCTAGTTTTGTTTCTAGTGATCACACTATTCTCATCTAGTTTGTTCCTAAACACCCACCTTGTTGCTATGATGTGCTTATTTTCTGGTTTAGGTACTAGAATCCAGACCTTGTTTCTCTCAAATTGGTTTAACTCCTCTTGCATAGCAAGTATCCACTCACTATCTAGTAAAGCCTCCTTAATGTTCTTGGGTTCAATATGAGATACAAAGGCTGTAAGGTTACATAAATGTCTAAGGTTGTGCCTAGTTGCTACTCCTTTAGAGATGTCCCCTATGATGTTATCTATGGGATGGTTTCTATTGAACTTCCACTCCCTAGGTAACTCATCTATCCTAATAGGTTCAACACAGTCACTGTTGGTTGGAGGTGCAGTTTCCTTTGGTTCTATTGGTTCAGATTCTACAACTTCATCTAAAGAAGCATCAACCATAGAAGGAGTGTTGTTCAAGTTTTCTTTAAAAAGTTCATCAAACTTTACATGAACTGACTCTTCTATGGTTTTTGTTCGTTTGTTGTAGATTCTATAGGCTTTGCTAGTTTGGGAATAACCTAGAAAGATACCCTCATCTGCCTTGGGGTCAAACTTACCCAAGTGTTCCTTGCCATTGTTTAAAACAAAGAACTTACAACCAAAAACTGTAAAGTAAGAAATATTTGGCTTTCTACCCTTGAACAACTCATAGGGAGTTTTCCTAAGAATAGGCCTAATTAAAACCCTGTTGACAACATGTGTGGCAGTGTTAATTGCATCAGCCCAGAAAAACTTATGAATATTTGAGTCTTTAAGCATAGTCCTAGCTAATTCCTCTAAAGACCTATTTTTCCTCTCCACTACACCATTTTGCTGTGGTGTCCTAGGGGCAGAATACATATGATGAATACCATTCTGTTCATAGTAAGTATCAAAAGAATCATTTTGGAATTCACCTCCATGATCACTTTTGATGGACATTATTTTCTAACTAGTTTCATTTTGTACCAAGTTTGCAAACTTTTTGAAAACAGAAAAAGCGTCACTTTTATGAGTCAGAAAGAAAGTCCAGGTGAATCTAGAATAGTCATCAATTAACACGAAACCATACAAATTACCACCAAAACTTCTCACTTGGGATGGACCAAAAAGGTCCATGTGAATCAGCTGCAAAACCCTATTGGTTTTGACCATGTCTATTGGGGGAAACGAAGATTTGACAAGTTTACTCCTGTCACAGGAATCACACAATCTATCCTTAGTAAACTTTCTATTGGGAAGACCTATAACTAACTGTCTGCTAACAAGTCTATTCAAGTGATCTATATGAATATGCGCAACACGTTTATGCCATAACCAGTTTTCATCAGCATTTGATAATAAACAACAAACAGTACTAGCAGGCAAAGCATTTAAATCTAGCATGTAAATGTTGTTAACTCTATCACCAACCAGTTTGATACCTGTATCATCCTTATTCTCAATTATGCAAGAATGTGGTGAAAAGCTTACTTGAAATCCATTGTCACAAAGCTGACTTATACTTAGAAGGTTGTGTTTTAGCCCTTCCACGTATAAGACGTTTTTGATGATTGCAGTTGATTCATTTCCTATGTCACCAACACCACAGATCTTACCCTTATTGTTGTCACCATATTTGACAAATCCTCCATCTTTTAGGCTTAGGGACAGGAACATTGACTTGTCCCCTGTCATATGCTTTGAGCACCCACTATCAAGGTACCATTGGTGCCTTATGGATCTCAAGAATACCTGCAACTGAATCAGAATTTAGTTTTAGGTACCCAATATAGATTGGGTCCTGGGGGGTCAGTTTCAAACTTTGGTGTCTTGACCTTCCAAATTTGTTTACACCCTCTGTTGGCAAGTTTTTTAAATTTGCAATTGTAAACAAAATGTCCTTTTCTGCAACAGAAATGACATGTGACAACAGAGGACGCATACTGTTTTGGTTTAATAAAGACACTATGCATATGACTAGATCTACGATACTTCTGGTTATGTTTAACATTCCTATATCCAATTCCATGTTTATTGTGATTCTATTTAACATGCATATTTGGTTTATAGCCTAGTCCAGATTTCTCATTGAAATTCCTTTGATTACCAAGAAGCATGTCTAACTGGTTTTTACTACTGTTAAACTTCTCTAGATCACTATGCAATGCATGAGTTTCATTTTTCAGATTTTCATTTATATCCTTAAGGGACTCATGCTCAAGTTTAATCTCATCATACAACATGCATTTCTCTTCTAATAACTTCTTAGTACTAATCAACTGTTTAATAGTACTAACATACTCATCATGTAATTCAGTAAATGCATTTTGTAACTCATCATATGAAGGATTAGATGAACTTACTTCACTTTCCGTATCTGAGTCTGTTTTAGCCATAAGACATAGATTTGCTTGTTCTTCTTCGGAAGATGAAGAGGATTCGTTGTCACTATCGTTCCATGCAACATTAGCTTTTCTGGATTTGGTAGCTGGTTCCTTGCCTTTGTTCTTTGCAGTTCTATTTTTGTTTTGCAACCTGTAACACTCAGACTTTATGTGGCCTGTTTTTCCACACTCATAACAGGTTATGGTCTTGGTGTCATTTGTCTTAGAACTTGATGGTTTTCTGAATTTGTTGTCTTTCTTTTTCAGAAACTTTTTAAACTTTTTGACAAGTAAACCAATCTCAGGCTCATCATCAGTCTCACTGCTTGACTCATCCGAGCAGCTCTCTTGTTCAGATTTTGACTGATGCATTTGGGCTTTCAAAGACAGTCCTTTCCTTTTTTTGTCAGTTTGTTCAGCCTCATCGAGTCTGTGCAATTCCATTTCATGCTCCCTCAGTTTACCAAACAGTGTAGCTATTGCCATACTTCCAAGATCCTTTGATTCTGCAATGGCAGTAATCTTCGGTTGCCATTCTCTAGTTAGGCATCGCATGACTTTGCTGATTTGTTGTTCATTGTCAATTTCCTTTCCTAGTGCATTCAAGTTGTTGACAATGTGTGTGAATCTGGTTTCCATGTCGTTGACTAATTCCTCTTTCTTCATACTGAATAGCTCGTACTCATGCATCAATGTGTTTACTCGAGCCCTTTTCACATCAGTGGTACCTTCATGTGTCTGTTGAAGAGTGTCCTACATCTCCTTTGCAGTCTTGCAGTTAGAGACCCTGAAAAACTCATCAGAAGATAATGCAGAGGTGATTTTATTCTTAGCCTTAGCATTATAACCTACCTTCTTCTTATCATCATCAGACCAGTCAGATCTGGGTTTAGGGATGAAAGAATTATCAGTTCCTGCAATTTTTGGCACATAAGGTCCTTCTAAAACAGCATCTAATATGTCTATGCTAGCAGCTTCAAGGAAAATCAACATCCTATGTTTCCAGTACATATAGGCGGCCCCATTAAAGGCAGGGGGCCTAGCCAATGAAGCACCCTCTCCTAGGAATTCTGAGGTCATTATCTTTTTATGAGAATTACTCTAAAAAAAGACAGGCTCTTGATGCCAATTGTAGGGAATATAGACCTCGGTTTAGCAGAATATATGACAAATAAATCCTATTCTAACGATATTGCTAAACAATTTACAAAATTCAAAATTTATTAAACAAAAGATTAACCACGGTCCCAAATATCAATCCTAAAAGAAGATTAACAATAGAAAGTATTGTTTGATAATGAGTGCAGCAGATACAAAAATTGTTCGACAGATTAATCAAGATACAAGCATGCCAAATTAACAATTCAGGCAATGTCACTTAATACAGAATTTCACTATTGCATGCAATCAAGATTAATCAAATAAACAATGCAGAAATAAAAGAGATAAGGGTAGGAAATTGTACACATCAATTTTTATACTGGTTCAGCCGTTTGTTTGACAGCCTACGTCCAGTCCTAAGATCAAACCAATCTTAGCCTTTTCAATAGAATCTTGTAGAGTCGTTTTATAGATGTTCCAGCGCTCCCCGCCTATCAATCTTAAAACACTCTCCCTATTCTATCTTTATCCCACTGTATCCCAGAGTTCTTCTCCAAACTCTTCCAAGATCACAACAAAGTTTCTTCTTGATGAGACCCCTTAATACAGAAGATAACTACCAATTTCACCACTGGATTTTTCAACGTTCTTTGATTACAGAAATTTGTTACAGAAAATCTAAACAAAAATATACAGAATTTCTTAAGCAGTCTTCTGCTCTAGTTCTTTCTCAAGCAGTCTTTTTCAGGTCTCTATTGATCGCGAATGAAGAATGGTTCAAGTTTGAAAAAGTAATATTCAAAGTTATTCCAATATGAGAAAGAGATATCAGTTTTATGAGTTATGAGAAGAAGTAATTGAAAGAATGTTTATATAGTTTCTGAAAAACAACAAATGAATCGATTTACCAAATCGATTCATTTATGAATAAATAGGTTCATTCGATTTACCAAATCGATTTCGCGAATCTTGTTTTCTTGAATCTGGAAACTACATAATCTAATCGATTTAACTAATCGATTATTTAATCCACTTTTCAGAACTCTAAAAGCAGTTCATAATGGAATCGATTGCCTAATCGATTTAAGGTGTTTTGTTCCAACAACGAGATCAAAACAATCGATTTACTCAATCGATTCATTAATACACATAATCGATTCATTGATACACATAATCGATTTGGCCATAGGCTATGTTTCCTCTGTAGCTTAAAAATATTGTTCCAATCGATTTTGCCAATCGATTGTACTGGTCTCAGGGACTCAGTTGTTTTTGTCAAATCGATTAGCCAAATCGATTTGAATTATTACAGGGAGTTAGCTTATTTCATGCTAATCAATGTGTCAATCGATTTCCAAAAAGAGATTTACCAGTTGGTTCATCCAATCGATTTGTTCAATCGATTGATGTCAAACTTGTTAAACAGGAAATTTGTTTCAATGGATTGTGCCAATCGATTGTGTTTGTCACAAACCAAGTTCATTTTGAAACTTTATTTGTGAAATCGATTTGAAGGAATGGCTTGGCTCTGTAATATTGCACAATCGATTTTGTCAATCGATTTAAACAATCAGCTTAGTCTTTGTGATTTGAACAATCGATTTGCCAAATCGATTAGCTTAAACGGTTTGCTTCTGACTTGCACAAATGATTTTCAGTAAATGTGCCAGTCGATTTGCCTAATCGATTGCTTAATCACAGACTACACAATTTCATACAACCCTATTACAAAATTGATTTGCCTAATCGATTTTCTTAATGAATTTTCCAACTTTTGTTGATTCCTTGAGTTCCAAGCTATTGTCTCAAGTATGTAGGGTTGAGTTGTTGTTCCTGAAATTTTTCTCAGTTTAAGATGTTAGATTTATCACAAGATGTATGTTTGTCAATAATATCAAAAATGGACTTATGTCTAACACCCTATTTTTTTCAGATGGTTTTGATGGTGAACAATTTGGGCTTTCTTTTATACTTTCTTGGTGCACGATTATTCTCTCTCCGACGGTTCCAGATCTGTCCTTACTTTTCAATTTTGATCAACGAAAATATGTGTCATTGTTCAAACAGTTGTTATCTCTCTTATTTTGGACGCATTTTCTTACTTTGATGATCGATCATGACTTTGTTTCGTTAGAGTTGCGCTGCTTCTTCTTTGGTGTTTGTCATGCAATTTAGTTCTTACTAATAGATTATAACAGTGGCTTCTATTTCCACCGATGATCATTCTGGTGCTGTCCCTTTTCCCACAGATGAATCATATTAGTGACGACTCCTATTTTATCTGAATCGCGAAAGTAGTTTCCCCCATTTTGTTTTTCCACAGTTTTGGTCCCTCAAACAGAATTTTGGTCAAAAACTTAATACAATTTTATGTTTTTTGCATTTACTTAAGTCACACAATGCCTTAATATCTCATTTGCAACAATTGTACTTGAAATATATGATCATGAATGGTGTAGTACGACTTTAAAAAAAATGAAATTTCATCAACTTTTAGACTAAAATTCTGTTTGAGGGACCAAAACTTGGGAGAAACAAAATGAGGGGACTACTCTCGCGATTCAGCTAAAATACACGGATCAAAACTGCAATTAAACTAATTTTATATTACAAAATTAAATAAAATATAAAATATTTAAACTCTTAAAAGATTATCTAAAATTTGTAAACGTAGTAGCAATTGGATGAACTTTTGTTCAAAATTAGTAAATTATAATTAAATTATCTCTATAAATATAATCACAATTCAAGTGGTATTTGATGTTAGTCTGCAATTACAATATTGTGGATTGATAGTGGGTTTAACTTTGACATATATTAAAAAATATAATGGAATAAGCAAAGGACTTTGAGGCCACATTTCTCTAAATACTCACCCGATTAACTACTAAGCAATTTAGCATTTTCTAGATTATTGCTCGGATTATATGGCAAAAACGTAATCATAAGTAACATGATGCACGTGAATCAGTTGAACATGTTAAGCAACATGATACCCTAAATTCATGTGACATTTGATGTTAGTCTATAAGGACAATATTGTGTTCTATTGTATTCAATTTTGACACATATTATAAAGTATTGTGGTTAATTCAGTGGGCTTTGACGACACATTTCACCATAGTATCCACTCGATTTACCACTAAATAACTTAGTATTTTATGAATTGATGCTTGGAGTCTTTGAGAAAAAATGTAATCACAAGTATTAGCATGATGTACACAAATTGGTTGTGCAAGTTATGCAACACGGTACTATAAATCTATGTGGCAACATTATGTGCTAGCCACGTATTCGATTGTGATATATATTGAAGAGTATGGTATTATATTTAGAGGGATTTGAGATCTATTATATCAAATAGTCACTCAATTAACTATGCAATAACTTGGTTTTTTTCTTAGTCATTGTTTGGAGTACTACACGACAAAAATAAAATCACAAGCTCTGGTGTGATACATCATACACATGATTCATTTAGTTGAGTGAGTTATGCAGTATATTACTCTAAATTCAGGTGGCATATGGTGTTAGTCTATAATGACAACATTATGTCTTGACACACTAAAAGAATGATCGTTGTCATTTTATAAGACATAAGTTGAAGGAAATTAAACCTTTTAGATAGTAGTTGCGTGGAGTATATGACAAAAACATAATAAATTTTTACATGATGTACATGAATCCCTCAGCATAATGTTCAAAGGGGTATATAGTTGTTTTGTAGCTTATAACTTGTAGATTAGATTGTAATTGTCAACAACCACTTTGTTATATCTCTTTTTTAAGAGTTTAGTTATAGTGCATTTTTTCACATCATTCAATCAAATTCACGTAGATATTTATTAATATATTTTAATAATAATAAAACAATTTTGTAATATAAGATAACTAAATAGTATTATAGTCAAATCTGATTAAATTATTATATAATAAATATATATTATTATCTTTTTATTTAATTTTTTAAAAGTAAAATACCATTACATATATAAAAATATCACACCGTTAGTGTCAAGAAACTAATATATTAAATAATTAATATCAAAATTATTTGCATTATTTTCTCAAAAAATAATTATTTTATATTAAAAAATTAAATATAGTTGAAATTATTTAACCTCCTAAAAACTTTTATAAGTGTTTAAAATATAGTACAAATTTTGTAAATATTGTAGAAATCATAATTATTAGAGAATTTTTATACAAAATGAGTAAATAGATTTATATAAAAGTAATATGCAATATTTATTCGACATTAAAAAGGAAAGTAATATTTTTTGAGTTTGTTCATGAACGTGGATGAAGTTATTAATAAGGTATAATCTTACATTCATGTAACTTTCGTGACATATTCCATCAAAGTACAATGCTAGTATTCAATGACAATATTAAATGAAAAAGTAATTACAGACATTGACATGATGCACATGAATTAGTTGAGAAAGTTATGCAACATGTTACTCTAAATTCATGTGGCATTTGCTGCTAATTTACAAGAACAATATTGTGTGATATAAATGAGTTTATCTTTGACATATATTGAATAGTATTATAGTACTTTTAGAGGATTTTGATGACACATTTAAACAAATATTCACTCATTTAACTATTGAACAACTTATTATTTCCTTAGTTGTTTCTTTGAGTATACGGGAAAAATGTAATTATAATTAAGCTTTGGCGTAATGCACATGATTGAGTATGTTATTTACGACGGTGCACATGAGTTGATTGAGTATGTTTGGTGTTATTGCGTCACTATCAATTCACTATCATAGAAATAAATCAATTGGTGAGTTCATAATCTAATCATTAACATTTACAAAAACCAAATAAAGTTGTCTCAGATTTATTTTTTTTCTTAAGTTTGAATGTATGGAATTTCTTGCACTTCAAATTACTAAGGTTTGATCTTTCATCACATTTAATATAATATAAACAAAATAAAAGTTTATAACATGCAATTCTTTTAACTTGTGTCCAATTTTCTCCTATTGACAACAGATGCATCTTCGTGTCAATGATGAGGTGAATTTTTATAATAACTTGTTAGGAGGTTGTTTATGGTTCATTAATCTATAGGAACTAAAGCGAAGATATTTTATTGCAGAAACCTAGGAAGCAAGTCTCAATTTATAGTTTCTTCCTATGTTAATATCGTTATTGTTTGTGGTAAACATTTTCTCCTAAGGCAAGTGAAAGACGGTGTGAAGAACTTATTACACAAGTTGTAGAATCCACAAGGCCTCTTTTAAGGCAAATTGAAGCCATGTAGGTAATAAACATATGTCTGAGAATTGCTTTTCCTTCTCTTTTATGTTCTCTTGCCTGGAATCTGTTCTAGACTAGAATTCACCTGATAACAGGAAACAAATGCGAGAAGAGCTGAAGTTGAAAGATCTCTCAATTCTCAACTTTAGGTCTCTAGAATACTTTTTCATTTTCATTTTAAATTTTTTTCCTAGTATATTATTGTGTCTCTATATATATTTCAATGGACTTTACCGGAAGCCGAGGCAAAAGCTGCCACTTCTGAGGAAAGAGAGTATATCTCAAACCTTGTCTCGAATTAATGTTGTTGATGTCTAGGTTCTACAATTTCTTGAATGAAGTCATCTCTTATTAGAACCATGGGGAATATTGTTTTTCGACACTTTTTCTGGATAAATCCATGGGTGGTAGCTTGTAGGGTGACTCTTAGTAATCGATTTAGGAGACTCTTTAGTGCCACGATGGATAAAAATAAATTAGTGACTAATATGATCTTAAGCAGAAGAGAATGGGTAGCTTGTAAATGGGAGTATCGTGGTGAGCTTTTGAGTGGGATAAAGAGCTAGTGGCGGAATGTGCTTTGATATATATTGAATATCTAATTCATTCAATAGTTGTAGTTTTTGCATTTGTTATTCTTCTTGAAAATAGTAGATGTATTTAATAATTATTGGAGAGAAATGAGTTAGGTTTGTGGTACAAGTGTATATATATATATATATATATATATATATATATATATATATATATAAAATGTTGGTAAGTTATTGAAGAAAAAAAATTCTCTTAAAATAAAAATAATTTTGGAATTATAAACAATGATGTATTAATTTAATTAATTTAATTTTTGGAAATATTAGATGTTTATAATAATTATTGGAGAGAAATGAGTTAAGTTGGTGGTACAAGTATATATAAAACCTATAGAGACATAAAAGAGATTTGAGAAAAATTTAAAAGAGTAAATTTATTTTATGCGGTCAATAACTATTTTTTATTAACTAGAATTATGTTTATTATTAAGGAAATTATCAAGCAACCTCGTAGTTGTCAAAGTTTAAACACTTTACTTACCTCAATAACCCTTCAATGGCTCAATAAATCTACTTTTTTAATTTTTATACCTATTTATCTTGCCGAATATATTCATATGTTTCACGACAATTAAATTCTTAGAAATTGTAGCAATGCTGAAAATCAAAGCTTTTAATTTGTGTTTCGTTTGTGCATTGTTTCTTTTATCTGTTGTGGCAACTGAGACATCCAAAGAAGGTAAATAATATACAAATAGTTATCATGTATGTACACATAATTACTTTCTAACTAAATAATTAATTTAATAAATATTGTAATTTAAATTATTTGCAGGTTATGCAAAAGACTCAAAGAAAAATGTTTTGGTAGATAAGCTTGATGGTGGCCGAAAACCCGTAGATATAGAACCTTTTGATTCAAATAAGCCCGTTGGTTCAGAAAATAAAATAAGGGAAGAAAGGTCAAGGGCAGAGGAAGCAAACCAGAAGGCAAAGGAAGCAAGGCAGAAGGCAAACGAAGCAAAGCAGAAGTCAAAGGAAGCACATCGAAAGGCAAACGAAGCACATCGAAAGGTACACGAAGCACAACGAAAGGTATTTGAAGCAGCGTATACGGCAATTGAAGCAAGGCATAAGGCAGAGGATGCAGAGCGGAAGGCAGGCGCAGCAAAGCGGAAGGAAAAACTAGATGAGTTGAAAAAAAAATATAAAATAAAGCATACACTATAATCATTGCATGATTGGGTGAATGAATAATAATAATAAGATTGATTTTCAAGGTTAAATTAGGGGTCAATGTGAGGGAAATAAATTCTAGTCTTATGAACTTTGAAGGTTAATTTTTAAAAGAGTCTTCTTTTGGAGATCAACGTGAACGATTCTTGGTTGAAGAGACGATAAAGATACTTTAACATCCCAAATTTTATAATAAATTATTTTATAGATGAAATATATTTTTAAATAATTAAACTGGTGTTAAAATTATTTTAGAATATATGTTAATTAAATTTAGGATTAATTTTCTTTATATGATGTTTTAATCTTGTACATTTTAGACTAAATGAGTGATATAAATATTATATTTTTATATTTTATATATTTTTCTAAAAATAATAGTATTTTAGTGTACATATTTTAAAATATAAGAGTTTAGGCGATTTTACGTGCATATGTGTGTTTGTAGTTAATTTGATATTTCCTTGTATGTTGACTAATGTTAAGTGTGCACACTATTATTTTTGATTATTTAAAAATTTATCTTATTTTAATTAATTATTTTACAAATAATTATCTTGAGATATTAGTAATATTGATATTGACTTTCTTTATTTCTATATAGTTGTTGCGGTATGATGATTTTATAAATATTCATTTTGATTTAGTAATTAATATAAATCGTTGATGTTATATTTATTTGTTTTATCATTTTGATTAATTTATAAAGATGATGTATTTTTATGTTATTATTTTGAAAATATATTATAGTAATAATTATAGTTACTATTTTGAGTATGAGAGTTTTGACTAAAATTAGATTTATCTATGTTAAGAAAAAATAATATCATGTTAGAATGAGTGTTTAGGAGAAAAAATTTCTAGCATGGATAAGTAAAATAAATTATTTATTATAGATTTTTAGAATTACTAGAAAATAAATTTTGGACCAAACGACTGTTTACACCCTTATTTTTAGAATTACTAGAAAATAAATTTCGCTCGTTGTACCTTGTCGATCTACAGTTGCGTTGCAGTTGAAAATTTCCATTGATTTATGTGTTTGAGAAAATGTCTAAATAAGGTAAGGGTTGAAAGAGCGTTTGAATTCATGAGTATAATATATTGTGAGATGAATGGAAAACTGTATTTCTCTACCATTAATCCGGGACTCGCTACGTACGGCAGTAGCCTTTTGGGGGATACATGAATTAATGTGCAAATATGGAAATTGTGAGAATAAAATGTGGAATAGAAATATTTATAAGGTGTTGATTTATTTAATTTCGTTAAATGTGTGTTATTTGATATTGTTGCGATATTGAGTGTCTAATGAATTTTATGTGTGTGTTTGATTAGACGGGTTTATGTGAAGTGATAATAAAAGGTTAATTTGTTTTGATAAATTTATGTGATTATGATGATGTATAATTAATAATAGTGATGTTATAAATTTGTGATGAGTTTATATGATGATATTTGATTAACGATAATGATAATAAAAGGTCCAGCATATGATTCTGCAGCACCAGCTCTACGTCCTGCTCTACAGGTCTACAGTAGTCTTCGTGATATATTATATACAGATGCTCAAACTATTCTACAGAACTATCTACAGGTAACTTTATGTAGTCATTATACTGATGACTGATGCCTTTGTTCAATATAACTTCATGCCTTCAAGCATATTACTATATTCGAGTGTGCTTGAAAAAGATTTAGGGATATCTATGAATGGCTTATGAGATTTATAAAAAAAATTAAAATTTCACTTCATATCATAAAGTTTTTCTGGATCAATCTTGTAACAATAACTACATCTCTGCTTTGGAGTCTAAATGAAATGGTTACTATGGACAGACTGCAGCAAGAAAAAGGTGTAGAAAACACATGATGGAGACTGATGAATTTGTTTCAAGCACCTCTGAAATTTACCTAATGGACACCATTACCATCTCAACAGCATACCTGAAGATGAAAAACCTTTGTAATTCTATAAAGAATGAAATTCAGGCAGACATAAAGATCAACAACCATCATACAGTCCACGACCAGCATATTTTCCCCAGGTATTTGGCTTCATGTTAAATTTCAAGATTTTTCAAGATTCTCTTGGTTTTAGAACTTAGTATTTTCCTGTTTTGAACAGATTTTTTCGTTATCATTTTCATTTCCCAAAGTTTTTCTACTCATATCTTCAGTAGCAGCATTGCACATATTCTCAGTTTTTGCTTCATATATTTTAACTTGGATTGCATTCTGAGATCAATTATTCAATTTTCAGTTCAATTGACCTGGCAAACATCACAGCAGCCATTTATAGCACAGAGCTGTGTAAACGACTGAAAAGTAGCTTTTTTGCTTCTAATTTTTGCAGTATGAAAAAACATTCTCCTTGTGAATAGCTTGGCTTATTTATATGCTTATGGCTTTCATTCAATTACCAGTTACCACTTCTTAAAGATGTGTCCCGGTGTCTGACACCGACGCAACACCAACATATTAATCACATTCAATCAATTTATTTTCTCAAAATATTACCGATGCCAACGTGTTAGTATCGTGTCAGGTGTTCGTAGGATATGTGTATACACCATGGAGGTCTTATCATTGACATGACATCCCTATTAACAAGAAAAGAATAAAAATGAATAATGAATTGCAACATACAACTCTCACCAATATCAGAACAACCCTTAATCTCAAGTTCTCAACCAAATTCAATTATTTGCTTACCATTTGATCCTTTCACTAGATCCTCATGGCACTTCCAACCAAAGCAACAACCATCTTCTACAAGTGCAATGTTGAATGAAGTTAGATATGATTTTATGGTAGCTTTGAGATCTATCAGAATGTGAGATCAAAGACTCCAAGCATCAATTCATAAAATACTAAGTTATTTAGTGGTAAATCGAGTGGATACTATGGTGAAATGTGTCGTCAAAGCCCACTGAATTAACCACAATACTTTATAATATGTGTCAAAATTGAATACAATAGAACACAATATTGTCCTTATAGACTAACATCAAATGTCACATGAATTTAGGGTATCATGTTGCTTAACATGTTCAACTGATTCACGTGCATCATGTTACTTATGATTACGTTTTTGCCATATAATCCGAGCAATAATCTAGAAAATGCTAAATTTCTTAGTAGTTAATCGGGTGAGTATTTAGAGAAATGTGGCCTCAAAGTCCTTTGCTTATTCCATTATATTTTCTAATATAAGTTAAACCCACTATCAATCCACAATATTGTAATTGCAGACTAACATCAAATACCATAAGCAAGTAAGTAATTAATTACCTCGGGAATAATTTTCAAACCGACGTTGCAACTCCCGCTTTCACTCTCCATTTGTATTTCACCTTGGAGCTGATCCGGAAGTTGCTTGTCTTTATTCGTATTCACCAAGAGTGCCACTTGCTCAGATAGGATTATGAGCTTCTCTAATACTTCCTCGTTGGAAGGTTTTTGGCGCTTCTCTTGAGGAAAAAAGCTTCTGGGAGTTACGCCAAATCCCTTCCCCCTAACTCGACCGGAATATTCAGGAACATTAAAAACTTTGCCCATAATGTCCCTGCAACTAGCCTTGTTGCCCTCTTCATTTTCAGAACTTTGTTCGATGGTCTCCTAAAATACATGTAACATTAAAATTGTTAAGTTCATTAGCATTTTTAAAATACAATATTAAAAAGTATTCAAGTGATAATTACAATATTGAAAAATATTAAAGTCATAATATACTTACACAAAGTTCTATTACTTTTTGAACATTTTCGTTATCAACCACTCCATCCTTATTTACTCGAGCTTCCTTCCACAAGATATGACGACCCAACGGTTGATCGGATTGGGTCTCTTGTCGCTATTCGTTAAAACAAAATATTAGTTAGAAACTATAGTTTATAATACAAATTCCCTCATCATTGATGTTACATTGACTTACAAGATTTTGGTCTAGACGTGCATATCCCATACGTGATCTTCTGTATGGGTGTGTCGGGTTGCTTGCCCTCTCGTGATTTGCTTTACTAATATTCTATATAAAAAAATAGCAATTATGTAAAAATTTAAAATACGCTACGAATATGAATAATAAAACACACAAATGTTAATAAATTAATCACTTACGACAAACGCGGGGTCAGTACGTTTGAAAACAAATGCTTTCCATTCATCATTTGATATATAATGTTGATATATCTTTGGAGGTTCAGCAGTTGTGTTTCCTTCTCTATCTTTAAGATAGAAATTTGAGAGATGCGATCTAAATCCCCGATGGATTTTCCCAGCAACTCTCAAAACGTAATTCTTTCGTCCCTTATCAAGGACAAAAGTTGTCTGCAATGAAAAAAATTATAAGTAAAGTATTTCAATGAAAATATTTATAAATGACAAAAGATTGGATCAAAAAGTTTACTTGAATATCATTCCATATGATATCTTTGGCATCCTTCAACGCCTTATCTCTCCAATCGTCAATCGTGATTGGAATATTTTGTCGAACAACAGCCTCAATGTAACTTACAAACATTGCGTTGTTGGGGTCAATTGGCTGACCACTTTCATTCCAGCCAACCTAATAAACTCATATAGTAAGTACATGCTATTAAAAAATAGCTAAAAAAATACACAGCAAACAGAGTATAGTATAGTATAACCTCAAACTTGGTGCCATTGCTCCTTGCTTTAATCACATTTTGCATTATAGTTGCACCACGTTTGACTTCATTTTCATAAGTCTTACTGGTGCCAACTTCTTCATTTTGACATTCTATTTCTTTGTTTGTATCCATTTAACTACAACAAGTTCAACATGCAGTTTAGTATAACATCAACAAGCTCAACATGCATCATGCATTATTCTAAACAACCTCAACATGTATCAGTATATATATTTTAAACAACCTCAACATGCATTTTAATCATTACAAAAAATTAATAACATCAATACCTGAATAATGGTTCGAAGAAAGATGAAATGCAAAGAAAAGAGCGAACGCAGAAAGTTCACAGCAATAAAGTTCACAGAAAAACGGTTTTGAAGAAATACGTAATGAGGGTTACGTATTTCAATGAAAATATAAGGTTCGAAATGATCTTGGATGGAAATAAGGTTCAAAATGAAGGAGATGATCGTGGAAATACAGTTCGTAATGGACGGGATTATAGGGTTTGCAAAAGAAGAGAAGAGCGATGAAGGTTGAGATGATAGTGTAGTTTACGTAATGAAGAGGAAACTGAAGAGGTTAGTGTTATATATATAACCCTTTTACAGCGCTTTTTTATAACCCTTTTACAGCGCTTTTCCAAAGAGCGCTCTAAAAGGCCTAAGCCTTTTACAGCGCTTGTTATAAAAGCACTGTAAAAGGCGTCCTTATTTAAATTTTTAAAAGGCTCTTTTACAGTGCTTATCCCAACAAGCGCTGTAAAAGACCTCATTGTTTTAGTATGTTATATAATATTTTTTTTAAAAGCCTTTTACAGCGCTTGTTCAAAGAAGCGCTGTAAAAGGCCTTATTATGTTATTTTTGTGTTTTGTTGTGTTATTTTTTAAACAAGCTCTGCAAAACCCACATAGTAATAACTGGTCACCACCAAAATATCTTCCTCTTCACCAAACTCCACCTCAAAGTCCTTTTATGCATCTTCTTCGCAAACATCAAAGCTTACTCTTTCAATCTCCACCTCAACACCCTTTTTATCTCTTTACATTCCCTTTCATTCTTAAATCGTAACTTGATCTTCAGGTTCATTGCCATGTTGCGAAAAATGGGTTTGTTAACAATGTGTCTGATGTTTTTGTTAACAATGGGTCTGATGTTTTTGTTAACAATGTGTTTTTGGGGATCCCCATGATGCATACAAGGTGTTTGAAGAAAATCCTGTTAGAGAAAGTCATGTTAGGTATCTGATGAATATTATTTTTAAAGCCTTTTACAGCGCTTGTTCACATAAGCGATGTAAAAGGTCTCTTTATTTTATTTTTCAAAGAGTCTTTTACAACGCTTTTCCCAATAAGCGCTGTAAAAGGTCTCCATCAGACAACAAATATAACCTTTATTTTTTACTTTATTAGGTACATTAATTATAAATATTAACACATTTTTGAAATCCATAAATTATTAATTAATATTATTAATATAACTTTAATTAATATTATTAATTATAAATATTAACACATTAATTATTGTTGAATACATTAAAGTTATATTATAAATATTAACACATTTTTGAAATCCATAAATTATATTAGAACAGTATTCAACATTCAATTATTTAATGTCATATATTTAATTTTTCCTTTAATATTAGTTAATCTTGAGCGTTAAATACTCATTCTTGTCTACGTTGTCACACTTCAATTATTTAATGTCATATATTGTAAAAATTGTTATATACTTATACGTTAAATACCCATCTACGTTGTCACACTTGGAAGGCCTCGGTTATGGTTGCCTTCTTAGACAACAATAAAACAAGAATAGAACCAGAATAATTCAGATTATAATACCACAATAATTCAATAAAACCAGAATAGAACCAGAATAGAACAATAATTCAGATTACAATAATTCAGATTACAACAATAAAACCAGAATAGAATAATAATTCAGATTACAACAATAATTCAGATTACATGCATGGCTTATATAAAATAATTAAACATGTACATTAAGATGCCCTTCTTCTTTTCCTGGTGGGATTCACATTTGTTTGTCCATTTACAATACGAAACGATGGATTAATCCAAATTTCCTCATCATGATCATCTCTAAGATATAAACCATCATCAGTTGAATCAATTTCATGTGGTTGTTGTGATGTTGCAAATAAAAGATCATTACCAACATCTTCATCATTGTTGTTATCATCACTTATTTTATTGGTCGATAGGACAACATACCATTTATCATCAGAAGGATTGGTGACATAAAACACTTGTTGAGCTTGCGACGCTAAAATAAAAGGCTCGTCTTTGTATCCCACCCTATTAAAATCCACAAGCAAGAATCATGACTCATCAATCCGAACGCCATTATTATTATCGACCCACTTGCAACCAAATATGGGAACACGAAACATTGTGTAGTCTAACTCCCATATGCGCTCGATAACCCCAAAATATGATAGATTTGCATATATTGGGTTTTTGTCTTTTGCACTGGAGACATGCATCGCTTCAGCTACGAGAGTGACTCCACTATTTTGCATAGTGGTCTGATCATCTTGTTCTTTGGTATAAAATGTGTAGCCGTTAATAACATAACCAATGTAAGAAAAGACATGTAAGTTCGGACCATTTGCTAGCCACCTCAATCTCTGTGAAATTGATCCGGGGTCTATATCAAATTTTGACTTTATGTGATTTTTTAACCATGTTATAAAACTTCGATTGTGCTCTCGAGTTATCCAATTTTGATTCCTATTCATGTTCAAACGAGATAACTGATCCATGTGTATTGTAACATACAGTTGAACCTCATCATCATTGTGCAGAACATACAATTGTGCCTACTCCCATTCTATCCTTGATATAGTCAGCAGTCTCCTTCCAATTATCCCTTCTCCTGATATTCTTCCCGAATGACGAGACATGGGAAGCCTTATGGATTCAACATTGGACAGATATTCAGTACAAAATTCAGCAGCCTCTTCCACAATGTATCGTTCAGCAATACAACCTTCTGGTCGACTTCTACTTTTTATGTACCCTTTTAATATTTTCATATATCGTTCTATCGGATGCATCCATCTCATATAAGCTGGCCCACAAAGTTGTGTCTCCTTAACCAGATGAACAGTAAGGTGAACCATTATATCAAAAAACGATGGTGGGAAATACATTTCAAGCTCACACAAAGTAACAACAATTTCCCTCTGCAATGTCGGTAATTTCTGAGGATCGATCACTTTACTACAAATTTCCCTGAAGAAGAAACATAATCTAGTCAAGGCTAGTCGAACTGTTTCAGGTAAAATGGAACGTATACCTATTGGTAGCAAATGCTCTATTAGAATATGACAATCATGGGTCTTCAAACCTTTTAACTTGAGGTCTTTCATACAAACCAAATTTTTAATGTTCGAAGAGTATCCTTCTGGAACTTTAACTTCGTGTAGAAATTTACATAAAACAATTTTTTCCTTTCTAGATAGAGTATGAGCGGCTGGAGGTAGATATCTGCGATTTCCTTTCTTTACTGGAGCCAATTCATTTCTTATTCCCATATCGACCAAGTCCAATCTTACGTTGATGCCATCTTTAGACTTTCCTGGAACATTGAGTAACGTACCAATAACACTATCAAATACATTTTTTTTCAATATGCATCACATCGAGGAAATGTCTTATATACAATGACTTCCAATATGGCAATTCAAAGAAAATTGACTTTTTCTTCCACCCAGTTTTGACCAACTCTCCCACAAAAGGTTTGCCAAATTTATTGGTCAAACCTTGTACTTTTTCAAGTATTTGATATCCAGTCGGTGCTAAAGGAGCTTTACCTTCCTCTGATTTTCCATTAAATGCATTTCTCCATCCACGATACTGATGACTATAAGGTAAAAATCTACGATGTCCAAGAAACACATTCTTCTTACAATGTTTCAACCGCATCCAATTTGTACTCTCTTCTCATATAGGACATGCACACTGACCTTTAATGCTATATCCTGATAAATTACCATATGCTGGAAAATCATTAATTATGCCGAACAACATAGCCCTCAAATTGAAACATTCTTTCTTATACCCATCATAAACTTCCACACCTGTCTCCCACATACGTTTTAAACTTCGATTAGAGGAGTCAAGTATACGTCGATATCATTCCCTGGTTGTTTGGGTCCAGAAATTAACAGAGACAACATCATAAACTTACGCTTCATACATAACCATGGAGGTAGGTTATATATTACCAAAATCACAGGCCATGTGCTGTGTGAGATGCTTTGAAGACCATGTGGATTCATTCCATCAGTAGAAAGTGCAAGTCTTAGATTTCTTGACTCTATCCCGAATTTAGGATACTCGTGATCAATTTTTGCCCATTGTGGGGAATCTGCAGGGTGTCGAAACATTCCATCTCTAATTCTTTCATCTGCGTGCCATGTCAAGTGTTTTGAATCTTCTTCACTGCGATACATGCGCCTAAATCTTGGTATTATAGGAAAATACCACACGACTTTTGCTGGAGTAGATTCTTTCTTCTTATATCGAGAGACATTGCATTTCGGACACGCCTTAAGTAGTTCATATTCATTTCGAAATAAAATGCAATCGTTAGGACACGCATGAATCCTTTCGTAACTCATGCCAATAGAACACAAAATCCGTTTAGCCTCGTAGGTTCGACTGGGAAGTTCATTATCATCTGGCAACATATCTTTTATGAATGTTAATAATTCGGTAAAGCTTTTATCAGACCATCCATTACTCGCTTTTAAGTTGTACAACTTTAATATCGCCGACAGTCTTGTGAATTTAGTACAACCATTATATAATTCTTTCTCTGCATCACTCAACAAACTTTCAAACATTTTAGGACAATCTCGAAGATCTTCTTCAACTGCTTTTGCTATCTCATCAACTCGGTCCGACTCATATGTATCTGTATCGAAGTCAGTTGAAGCATATGTCGAACTATTCTCAAAATTAATGTTTCCTTTTTTTTCTCACCATGTCTTATCCAACATGTGTAGCTTTGATCAATTCCATTACATATTAGATGTACTTCTAATTCATCTTCTCTAACACGTTTTCCAAAACAACATTTTAAACAAGGACAAACTACTCTATTTGGATCTTTTACATTCTTCACTGCAAACTCAACAAACTCCTTCACTCCAATTTCATACTCTTTTGACAATCGATGACAAACTACTCTATTTGGATCTTTTACATTCTTCACTGCAAACTCAACAAACTCCTTCACTCCAATTTCATACTCTTTTGACAATCGATTGGCTGACATCCATTCCTATCCATATTATACCACCTATATAAATGCAATTACAAAACTAATAAGCTTTCAATACTGAACTAATAAACTAATAAGCTTTCAATACTGAACTAATAAACTAATAAGATTTCAAAACTAATAAACTAATAAACTAATAGACTAATAAGCTTTCAATACAAAACATATCAACACGTTTTAAAACAGAACAGATCATGTGATATGAGTTTTTGACAATTTTTGACAATTTCAAAACATAACAGATCATGTGGTATATATAATCTGAATTATTCAATTGTTGATGAGAAATAATGTTGTTTTGGATTAACAGATCTGTTCATAACAAATCATGTTGTTTCTCATGAACAATTGAAGAGATTTAAAACATAACAGATCATGTGGTATATATGTGTAGAAGAGATCATAAAGATTTTTTGACAAAAACAAATTAAAAAAATACCTGAGACAACGTAGATGGCTGCATAGTATGTAGAGGATATTAGGGTTTTGAAAGATCTAGAGGATATGATATGAGGGTTTCCAACGTATATAATTATTTGAAATATGCATTTTACAGCGCTTGTGAAAAAAGCGCTGTAATAGGTAGTTAAATTCAATGAAAGCACATGTATTTTACAGCGCTTGTGGAAAAAGCGCTGTAATAGTAGTTCAATTATTTGAAAGTGCATGCCTTTTAAAGCGCTTGTGAGAAAAGCGCTGTAAAATAATACGCGAAAGCGCTTCATTTTACAACGCTTTTTTGACAAGCGCTGTAAAAGCCTTATAACGTTATGCGCAAACGTTATAAGACATACAACAGCGCTTCTTTTACAGCACTTGTCATAAAAAGCGCGGTAAAAGGCTCCGTTATTTTTAAAATATATTTTCAACAGCGCTTGTATTTACCAAGCGCTGTAAAAGGGGCGCTGTAAAAGACAATTTTTGGCATAGTGAATTTTTATAAGTTCTTTTATTTGAATTCAATCTATACAAATTTAAAAATTGTTTTTATATATAGTTGACTTAAGATGAAATTTTTTCACTTGTAATTAATAAAAGACACATAATTCTGTATGCATTTTCTAATGTTATTTATGAGTGTATGTATCATTAAGTCGTATGATTATTTTTTGTAATAGTAAACACAATAAATATTGCTATATGTATATATATAGTTTGCAGTAATGGTACACACTGTTACAATGCAAGTAGCTCAACATTATCTCCAACACACCAACACCAATACCAACAATCATATCACCTAGTCCTTTGTCAAATTTCCCACGTCAACTCAAACATTCTAGAATAAGTATTTGCTTTTATCCTTCTACTGATTTAGTACTATTGGATTAAGTTACCTATAAACAAAAAAATACATTGGTGAGAATGACACTCGTCAAGTCTAGGTTATAAAATAATTTAGGAAATAAGTTTATTTTATTGAGTGTTAAATAAATTTTTATTTCTACAAAATTTTAACATTTTATTTTTAGTTTTTATAATTTTCTTAAAAGAAAATTAGTTTCATAAAAGTTTGGTTTTAATTTTTAATCTCTTCTTTAATTCAAATTGTATACTCTACAAATTTTAGAATAATATTTTGCAGAGATATAAAAATATTATTAGAATCTTCTCTACAAAATAAAAAAATATTTTTACCAAAATATAAAATTTTAAGCATTAAAAATTTAAAATATCATATTTAAATTATCTATTATAATTATTTAAAAAAAAAAAACTGGTAATAAGGATGTTTATAATCATTGTTGATCTAATTTTTCTCCTCATTGTTGATCTAATTTTTCTCAACAACTTAATCATTTAGAATTTTATTGTTTACATAATGATTGTCGAATTTTATTGAACTAAACTTTAATGTTTTACTTTGTTTTGACGGCCCAACATGCTTAAAAATCAATACGTTTAGTTTTTAATTTTAATTGATGGATCAACTAATCAACCCACCAATTCATCAAGATGCAAAGCAGAGTTAGAAATTTGATTCATTTATCTAATTGATTCACTTCATCCTGTTTTAGGCAGATTGGTGGCAGAGAGGGTCAAAATGGAGGAGGTTGCCTATTTTACCACCCTTGCCATCACTTAGCATTGAAGTATGAATTTAATTTAAATACATTTATAGTGGAAAGTTTTTTTTTTTTTTTTATTGTGTTTATGTATCATAAACTAACACCGAATTATTAAAAAATGTTTAATTTTAATCATAATTATTTTTAAAATTACAAATATAAATAATTGTAATTTATATTTTGTATGTGTAAAAATTAAGACTTAAATAGTATTTTGGTCGTGTATTTGGTCGACTAACAATAAGATCATTTTTCAAGATGAAGTTAAGAATATATATAGATACCATTGTCTTTGGTATTAAAACTCTTTCTTGGATATAGTTGACATAATAGATCCTATCTGGTAATAGGTTGAGGTACCTCTCTTACTTTCCATTAATACATGTTACTTATTGAAAATTAAGTTAAAGTACTAAAAAAATAAAAATTAACAACAACTCCTCTTTCTCAATGCTTGTGTTTGCAGATGTTTCATTGAAATGGAAATGGAAAACCGTTATAGGTAATATATAAAACTTTATTTTTGTTTTTTGTTCTAATGTTAATTCCATGATTTTCATTATCAATATTTAGTTTTGGTTTAAATAAATTTTTAAATTCTTATATAATTTCTTTTAGTCTCTGTATAAAAAAATTTACAATTTTTAGTCTTTATAAAATTATTCTATAAATAATTTTAGTCCGTGTTAGAATAAATCATGTTTATTACTCTTTAGCTTTTAATTTTTTAATATTTTTTATAAATATACTTAGAATATTATAAAAAAAATTCCATAAAAATTTATAATTTTTTTATCTTAAAATAAATTAAATATAATTTTTTTAGATATCATAAACTAAAAATAAAATTAACGAATTTGTCAAATAAAGATAAAAATAATAAAGTTATAGATTGTAAAATTGAATTTTGAACTTACTTTTTATGGATAAGAATTTTTATACTACTCTAAACATCTTGATATGCAAAAATATATGTTGACATTCCAACAAATACTAAAATAATTTGTATGATAATTTTGTAGAAATTAAAAAATATAATTTTTTTTTATGATAACTAAAAATAAAAATTTAAAATTTTATAAAATTAAAAATTTACTTAACCGTCTAATATTTACTCTAAGTTCAAAATATATATATATATCTTAATCTTAAGACCAAAAAAAAGAAAATCTTAATGCCCTATTCTTGCCTCTGTAAGCTTGATCATAAGACAATTTCAAACCCCACCTACCAACGGATTCAACAATAAGCCATTTGGGTTTCATATCAGGAGTATGTCTTAATATATACATAATTTTTTTAGCCAGCCACTAAGTTTCGGTCTGTCTATTTTGTGTTGTCTTGTGACAAATATGTCCGTCCGTGAAGCTCACATCTTACCAAAATTGATTTCCACCCCTCTTACTAATCCTTATAAAAATTAAAAGGGGCAACCCATCATACCTCTGATAATAATTTTATTGATATCATTTTTCTTAAAGTAGATATTCATCTTATTCTCCATTACATAATCTATAATTGTACCTCCTACTTGTATCTTACCCTTGAAAATCATTCTCAAATGAAAAAAAAAATTAATTACTTGGATATTGCAATTAGACACACAAGCATTATCCATGTAATTAATGAATTTTCCACATTAGAAAGAATATCTTAAAATGGATTGAGGATGATTTTCCAAGGAAAAAAAAAGGATAAAAATGCATATAAACCTAAAAATGAATTGTGTTTGTCAAAGCTGATAACTTTTTGATAATTTATAATAAATAACAAAAACTAGTTCGATTTTGGTGACAAACTTGAAGTATAAGCAATCTGATTCAGAGGGAGCAACCAATGAAAGCATAAATAATTTGACACATCGATTTATCTTGGTTCACCACTAACTTGACTACATTTGTCCTCTCATTCATAATGCTTTAAATCACTAATTCAAATACCTTGATTACAAAGCATCTAACTCTCCAAGCTAATCTTCCCAGACAGCCTAACAACCTCAGACTTTTGATGAACTAATCACCTTGTCCCTACAAGTCAAATTTTATCCTAACAATCTGGCAACCCCAGGTTGAAGAAGTAACTAAACTACTATCGGGTTGGATACAAAAGATCGGAACATTAAGTGTTTCATTCTAAAAAGTTGATAATAATAATTACTCTCACCCTCTAAGAAAAAAACACTCATAAAATATATCTAATTTGAACAAGTATTTATCTCTTTGAACTCTAAGACTACTATTTTCTACTTTCGATTATTTTCTTCTTCAGCCTTGAGTATCTATTTATAGTTAAAATTTGGGCTTCAATTTAATCACTGTTTAATTCTAAATTGTATTTTGTTCAAATTGCGTTTGTAAATTCTTCACATTGATTATGTTCCTTTTTTGTTTAGATTGAGATTGTAAATTCTTCATATTGATTATGTTTTTAATATGTTTATATTGTGTTTGTAAATTCTTCAAATTGATTATGTTCATATTTTGTTGTAGATAAATTTTGATCAAATCTTCTACAAATCTTGACCATATCTTCTTTCATACTCTTTGAAGTCAAATATATTGTTTTCATAAAATACTTTTGTTATCATAAAAACTATAAGTATAAAATCAACTTGGTCCCAACAATCTCCCTATTTTTTTATGATGACAAAACTTGTATTTTTTATAACAAATTTTCTTATATTTCTTTGACTCCCTTTAACTTTGGGTTGCCCCTAACTCTAAGTATTATTTTCTCTCCACTTTATCAAATATCTTTCTGCCTATTTTGTCATCAAACAAAAAGCCTTGAAAGTGAGACTTTTTTTTCATTTTTATTTTTTTTCGTTCTTTTTTTTCTTCTATAACATGAATATAACATATCACAAAAAAAAACAAACATAAAAAAACTAGTATAAAGCTAAACTACTTTGAAGTTACCACAACATCAGTCAGGTATGAAGATAAGGTTTAGATTTTTTCTTGATGAAGTCAAACCTATCTTCAGGTAGTAGTTTGGTGAATCTGTCAGCCCATTGGTGTTCAGTGTCTACAAATTGAATGTTTAGTACCCCTTTTTGAACAAAGTCCCTAATGAATTGGTGTTTGATCTCTATGTGTTTAGCTCTAGAATGTAAGATACGATTTTTGGTTAGAAAAATGACAAAAGTATTATCACAATAGATGAGAAGGTTGGATTCTAGGATTTTGTAGTGTTCAAGTTGATGTTTCATGCAAAGTAGTTGAGAACTGTAGTCAGCTACCGAAATATACTCAACCTCTATTGTTGACATTGCAATGGTGTCTTGTCTCTTACTTGACCAAGATATTAAGTTGTCACCTAGAAAGGTGCAGTTGCCACTAGTGCTCTTTCTCTCAAGTTTATCTTCAGCATAACTAGAATTTCAGTATCCACTCAGTTTGCACTTAGGAGATTTCTTGTAGAACAAGGTAAGGTTAGTAGTGCCTTTTAGGTATCTAAGGATTCTCTTAGCAACAATTAAATGTGATTCTCTAGGATCAGCTTAAAATCTTGCACCTACACATACATTAAACATGATGTCAAGTCTGGAAGCAGTAAGATAAAGTATGGATCCTATCATTCCTCTATAGGTTTTTTGGTCAACTTTTTCGCCTGAATCATCTTTTTCAAGTGAACAAGTAGAGTGCATTGGTGTAGTCATAGGTTTGCAATCACTCATCTTAAACTTCCAAAGAAACTCTTTTGTATATTTAGTTTGATGAATGTAAATACCTTCTTGACTTTACTAAATTTGTATTCCTAAGAAGAACTTCTTCCTTTATAGAGGGTCGTACGAGGGAGATATATATTAAGTGGTACTCTCTTGAGAAAATTCTCTCAAGTTCAATATTGATGGTTCTTATCAAAACATAATATGCCTCGATGTTTGTGGAGATCCTTATTAGAGGCCATAGATGAGTTTATATCTGCGGTTTTTCATGTGATCTTAATCGAACTACACATGTATTAGATGAGCTTTAGGGGTTGGTTTGTGGTCTTAGAATGACTTGTCATTTTGGTTTGACTATTATTTTGGTGGAAATATATTCTATTACTATGGTCAACATGGTTTGGTCAAGGAAGACCGGTAACCTCTATCTTATGTTTCTTCTTCAAGAAGTCATATCTCTTAGGGATCACGAGTAATGGAGCTGTGAGATTAATCACGTCTATCATGAGGAAAACTAGTGTGACCTTATTAATGATTTTAGTATTATTGATCTATCTACTCCACCTCACACTTTATTGCTTTTTTAGATGATGATGTAGAGACATGTTTTTCCCTCGTTCTGTCCCTCAGCTTTTCCTTTTTATCAACAAAAAAACGGTGTCCCTAAGTCAAGTTTTTATTGTTATGCGAAAGCAAGACGATTCTTACCGGAGAAATATTTTGCCAAAAGTTGTTGTGATTTTGAGGTTTTCAAGATAGAGATTGTAGCTATTCCTTCACATATACACATTATTTAAAACATCTCCTTAATTTTATTTTATTTTATTTTTGCAACAACAAATATTATAAATTATTAAGATTAATATTGTCAGGATTTTGTTGAGAATTGATATTGAAACCGCAATCTCCTTATTGTTTTAATTTTTAACTCCCTCGCATCAACCATCAAATTAACTTTATATCTTTGTTAAGTTGAAGAATTAAGATGAATCATATTTGATATTTTCTGTTTTTTTTCTTCTTTTTAGCTTTATTTTTATCATCGTGTCATTATTAATTAGTCTACTCATTAGTCGTTACTCATTAATAAGTAGTTGTTTTTCTTATATAAACAATATAAGACTACAGTAGTGAAATAACAAACTACAATAATGAAATAACAAATATTATTCTATTATTTTCTTCACTTCAATTTCATTTATTTTTCCCATCCATAAATCATAATTACGAAAATGTTTTTTCTATACTGCATAAAACTTTAGACTATCTACAATGAGACTATCTACAAGAGTAGTTTGTTGCAATTTTGTCTAATTCTCTCCCTTTATAGTTTCAACCGCTTTTCTATTTTCTCAAAAGACAAAGGAGTCTCTATTATTGAGTCCAAAGTATAACCTTACAATCTCTGCTCCCCTTTTGTTAAGTGTGTTAAGAAGCTTCACCACACCTTGCTTCTTTAGCTGTCTCTCAACCATCTTCTCTAGAATCATTTCAAGTGGCCTTGGCATAATATGGGCCCTTTGATATAGATTAAAAAAATGATTTTAATTTTATATATAAAAATAAAATAAAAATTATGGAAACCAATTTAAAAACAGTGTAAACTATTTTAGACTAATTTGTTACATATTAAAAAAATTAGTTTTGAAATTCATTTCAAATAGCCTTTGACATATGTATTATATTCCAAATTTGTCATTAACTTTTTAAAATGCTGTCAAACAGGTGCCCGAAATTACAAATATTTCAAATACATTCATGATTCTGTCAAACAATACTCAAATTTATTCTTCTATCAAATTCCGTTGATTAACGTCATTTTATTTTAGAACTAAATTGATAGAAAGTAGTTAAATATAAGGATTTAATTGATAGTAAGTGATTAAATACGTATTTGAAATAAAATACTTGTAATATCAATGACTTATTAAATAACATCTTACAAAGTTAATGGCGAATTTGGTGATTTAGTTTGGATTCATACTAAGCTAGCCAATATACTAAACTTATAAAAAATATATATAGATACTGACCTTGTGAATATTACAACTATTAAACACCACGCTAATATTATATTTAATATCCAATGAGCAAAAGTTGTACAATACATTTGCGGAAATCTACTCAATAGTTATAGTTGCAATTGTCTCATTAGATTTTTTGGTTTTAACTTTTCGGTTCTTGGTTCTCAGGTGAATGAGACTTAATAACAATTCGGAGTTCAGTCAAGAGGTAAGTAAAACTTAATCAAGAATTGTTCTAGTCAAGATTTGAATTCGAATTCTCTCAAACGATTCATTCTTAACTGAAGCTTGTGAATCATTTGAGTCTAGTCACTTGGTTGCAGTTGAGTTGTGTCACCAGATATGAAATACATGTCTTGATAACTATATATATTTTTAATGCATTTATTTTATTGGGCAACATTTGCATGTACAAATAAAATTTTAATACACATAATTGGGTTCTGGTAGTAGGTGAATAATTGTATGAAGTCCACTTAAAACATGATATGATATACAAGAATAGACATTATGATCAGCATGTTTGTGATTAATGTAATAAATTATATTATTGCAACTTGTTTTCCTACTATTAAACAAAGAAAGTATTTCAACTCTCACATTCTCATAGATCTCAAAGCTACCATAAAATCATATCTAACTTCATTCAACATTGCACTTGTAGAAGATGGTTGTTGCTTTGGTTGGAAGTGCCATTTCTCTCTGCTTCTGTTCAAACCGTGAGGATCTAGTGAAAGGATCAAATGGTAAGCAAATAATTGATTTTGGTTGAGAACTTGAGATTAAGGGTTGTTCTGATATTGGTGAGAGTTGTATGTTGCAATTCATTGTTCATTTTGATTCTTTTCTTATTAATAGGGATGTCATGTCAATGATAAGACCTCCATGGTGTATACACATATCCTACGAACACCTGCCACGATACTAACACGTTGGCATCGGTAATATTATGAGAAAATAAATTGATTGAATGTGATTAATATGTTGGTGTTGCGTCGGTGTCAGACACCGGGACACATCTTTAAGAAGTGGCAATTGGTAATTGAATGAAAGCCATAAGCATATAATAAGCCAAGCTATTCACAAGGAGAATGTTTTTTATACTGCAAAAATTAGAAGCAAAAAAGCTACTTTTCAGTCGTTTATACAACTCTGTGCTATAAATGGCTGCTGTGATGTTTGCCAGGTCAATTGAACTGAAAATTGAATAATTGATCTCAGAATGCAATCCAAGTTAAAATATATGAAGCAAAAACTGATAATATGTGCAATGCTGCTACTGAAGATATGAGTAGAAAAACTTTGGGAAATGAAAATGATAACAAAAAAATCCGTTCAAAACAGGAAAATACTAAGTTCTGAAACCAAGAGAATCTTGAAAAATCTTGAAATTTAACATGAAGCCAAATACCTGGGGAAAATATGATGGTCGTGGACTGTATGATGGTTGTTGATCTTTATGTCTGCCTGAATTTCATTCCTTACAGAATTACAAAGGTTTTTCATCTTCAGGTATGCTGTTGAGATGGTAATGGTGTCCATTAGGTAAATTCCAGAGGTGCTTGAAACAAATTCATCAGTCTCCATCATGTGTTTTCTACACCTTTTTCTTGCTGCAGTCTGTCCACAGTAACCATTTCATTTAGACTCCAAAACAGAGATGCAGTTATTGTTACAAGATTGATCCAGAAAAACTTTATGATATGAAGTGAAATTTTAATTTTTTTTTATAAATCTCATAAGCCATTCATAGATATCCCTAAAGCTTTTTCAAGCACACTCGAATATAGTAATATGCTTGAAGGCATGAAGTTATATTGAACAAAGGCATCAGTCATCAGTATAATGACTACATAAAGTTACCTGCAGATAGTTCTGTAGAATAGTTTGAGCATCTGTATATAATATATCACGAAGACTACTGTAGACCTGTAGAGCAGGACGTAGAGCTGGTGCTGCAAAATCAGATGCTAGACCTTTTAATATCATTATCGTTAATCAAATATCATCATATAAACTCATCACAAATTTATAACATCACTATTAACCTTTTATTATCACTTCACATAAACCCGTTTAATCAAACACACACATAAAATTCATTAGACACTCAATATCACAACAATATCAAATAACACACATTTGACGTAATTAAATAAATCAACACCTTATAAATATTTCTATTCCACATTTTATTCTCACAATTTCCATATTTACACATTAATTAATGTATCCCTCAAAAGGCTACTGCCGTACGTAGCGAGTCCCGGATTAATGGTAGAGAAATACAGTTTTCCGTTCATCTCACAATATATTATACTCATGAATTCAAACGCTCTTTCAACCCTTCCCTTATTTAGACATTTTCTCAAACACATAAATCAATGGAAATTTTCAACTGCAACGCAACTGTAGATCGACAAGGTACAACGAGCGAATCTGAATATTTAGGGAGTTAACAAAGTCTAAGGCCTCAGGTATAGAAAATAAAAATCCAACCAGTAATAGCTCAAATTAATATGCAGAAGTAAAAAAAATAAGGGTGTAAACAGTCGTTTGGTCCAAAATTTATTTTCTAGTCATTCTAAAAATATATAATAAATAATTTATTTTACTTATCCATGCTAGAAATTTTTTCTCCAAAACACTCATTCTAACATGATATTATTTTTTCTTAACATAGATAAATCTAATTTTAATCAAAACTCTCGTACTCAAAATAGTAACTATAATTATTACTATAATATATTTTCAAAATAATAACATAAAAATACATCATCTTTATAAATTAATCAAAATGATAAAATAAATAAATATAACATCAACGATTTATATTAATTACTAAATCAAAATGAATATTTATAAAATCATCATACCGCAACAACTATATAGAAATAAAGAAAGTCAATATCAATATTACTAATATCTCAAGATAATTATTTGTAAAATAATTAATTAAAATAAGATAAATTTTTAAATAATAAAAAATAATAGTGTGCACACTTAACATTTGTCGGCATACAAGGAAATATCAAATTAACTACAAACACACATATGCACGTAAAATCGCCTAAACTCTTATATTTTAAAATATGTACACTAAAATACTATTATTTTTAGAAAAATATATAAAATATAAAAATATAATATTTATATCACTCATTTAGTCTAACATGTACAAGATTAAAACATCATATAAAGAAAATTAATCCTAAATTTAATTAACATATATTCTAAAATAATTTTAACACCAGCTTAATTATTTAAAATTATATTTCATCTATAAAATAATTTATTATAAAATTTGGGATGTTAAAGTATCTTTATCGTCTCTTCAACATAGAATCGTTCACGTTGATCTCCAAAAGAAGACTCTTTTAAAAATTAACCTTCAAAGTTCATAAGACTAGAATTTATTTCCCTCACATTGACCCCCAATTTAACCTTGAAAATCAATCTTATTATTATTATTCATTCACCCAATCATGCAATGATTATAGTGTATGCTTTATTTTATATTTTTTTTTTTCAACTGATCCAGCTTTTCCTTCCGCTTTGCTGCGCGTGCCTTCCGCTCTGCATCCCTTGCCTTATGCGTTGCTTCAATTTCCTTATACATTTCTGCGTATGCCTTTTGTTGTGCTTGGTTTGCCTTTTGACGTGCTTCGTTTGCCTTTTGATGTGCTTCCTTGTACTTCTGTTGTGCTTCGTTTGCCTTCTGCCTTGCTTCCTTTGCCTTCTGGTTTGCTTCCTCTGCCCTTGACCTTTTTTCCCTTATTTTATTTTCTGAACCAACGGGCTTATTTGAATCAAAAGGTTCTATATCTACGGGTTTTCGGCCACCATCAAGCTTATCTACCAAAACATTTTTCTTTGAGTCTTTTGCATAACCTGCGAATAAATTAAATTACAATATTTATTAAATTAATTATTTAGTTAGAAAGTAATTATGTGTACATACATGATAACTATTTGTATATCATTTACATTCTTTGGATGTCTCAGTTGCCACAACAGATAAAAGAAACAATGCACAAACGAAACACAAATTAAAAGCTTTGATTTTAAGCATTGCTACAATTTCTAAGAATTTAATTGTCGTGAAACATATGAATATATTCGGCAAGATAAATAGGTATAAAAATTAAAAAAGTAGATTTATTGAGCCATTGAAGGGTTATTGAGGTAAGTAATGTGTTTAAACTTTGACAACTACGAGGTTGCTTGATAATTTCTTTAATAATAAACATAATTCTAGTTAATAAAAAATAGTTATTGACGGCATAAAATAAATTTACTCTTTTAAATTTTTCTCAAATCTCTTTTATGTCTCTATAGGTTTTATATATACTTGTACCACAAACTTAACTCATTTCTCTCCAATAATTATTATAAACATCTACTATTTTCAAGAAGAATAACAAATGCAAAAACTACAACTATTGAATGAATTAGATATTCAATATATATCAAAGCACATTCCGCCACTAGCTCTTTATCCCACTCAAAAGCTCACCACGATACTCCCATTTACAAGCTACCCATTCACTTCTGCTTAAGATCATATTAGTCACTAATTTATTTTTATCCGTCGTGGCACTAAAGAGTCTCCTAAATCGATTACTAAGAGTCACCCTACAAGCTACCACTCATGGATTTATCCAGAAAAAGTGTCGAAACCATTTACCACCTCCTTAACCATGTTATCCACAAACACTGTATTAATTACTACCCCAACAATGATACTTGCACAAGTCTAAAAGAAACAAAGGATGCGAACCCGAGTAAAAGTAAAATACAATTTACAACTCTTATGTTCAATAGTACATGTCAGAGCGGAATTTCTCCCAACTTGAACTTCAAGACTCATGACGTATCATGACACGCAAAATTTGTCACTAAAAGTTACAAACTTTAGGTAAAGCTCAATAATACTTTGAGTGACACTCAAATTTAGTTTCAACTTTAAGGGGACGTCCTGCTACACTTTGAGGACTGTCACTACATGCTCTGAGGATTGTCACATGTTTTTTATTTCTACCTACAATAATGACTGTCACTAAAACCTAGACAAATAAAAATAAAAATTTAATCTATTCCTACAGTATTGTCTGTCACTAAAACACATTATTATTTATTAAATTAAAGTAATTTTATCTCCCCATTAATTGTAATTCTAAATTACTAATATCTGTAAATTATATTTAAATTTCTAATTTATTTTTATTAGCTAATGTTATTGAAACATACAATAAAATATAGTTTAATTTTACTAATTCTATTAAAACATACAATAAATAGTTATTTTGCTATAAAAGATTCAATAAATTTTCATATCACTACAGAGTAAACAATGGTACAAAAATATATGAATGAAATTTCTATATCCCTACTGCGCAATGGTGTAAAAAGAAGCAAAGCATCACACCATTCTCAAAAGCAGAATTATGCTTTGTTGTGAGATTTGATCTGATGATGGCATAAAATGAACACAGATGGTCCTCTTCAAATTTGATCGAGCAGTCTTTTCTTTTTCTATATCCTGAAGAAAAAAAACAAAGTGCTTGATTTAGGAATTTGAAAAACAATATTCCCCATGGTTCTAATAAGAGATGACTTCATTCAAGAAATTGTAGAACCTGGGCATCAACAACATTAATTCGAGACAAGGTTTGAGATAAACTCTCTTTCCTCGGCAGTGGCAGCTTTAGCCTCGGCTTCCGGTAAAGTCCATTGAAAAATATATAGAGACACAATAATATACTAGGAAAAAAATTTAAAATGAAAATGAAAAAGTGTTCTAGAGACCTAAAGTTGAGAATTGAGAGATCTTTCAACTTCAGCTCTTCTCGCATTTGTTTCCTGTTATCAGGTGAATTCTAGTATAGAACAGATCTCAGGCAGGAGAACATAAAATAGAAGGAAAAGCAATTCTCAGACATATGTTTATTACCTACATGGCTTCAATTTGCCTTAAAATAGGCCTTGTGGATTCTACAACTTGTGTAATCAGTTCTTCACATAGTCTTTCACTTGCCTTAGGAGAAAATGTTTACCACAAACAATAATGATATTAACATGGGAAGAAACTATAAATTGAGACTTGCTTCCTAGGTTTTTGCAATAAAACATCTCCGGTGGAAAAGCTTTAGTTCCTATACATTAATGAACCATAAACAACCTCCTAACAAGTTATTATAAAAATTCAACTCATCATTGACACGAAGATGCATCTATTGTCAATAGGAGAAAATTGGACACAAGTTAAAAGAATTGCATGTTATAAACTTTTATTTTGTTTATATTATATTAAATGTGATGAAACATCAAACCTTAGTAATTTGAAGTGCAAGAAATTGCATACATTCAAACTTAAGAAAAAAATAAATTTGAGACAACTTTATTTGGTTTTTGTAAATGTTAATGATTAGATTATGAACTCACCAATTGATTCATTTCTATGATAGTGAATTGATAGTGACGCAATAACACCAAACATACTCAATCAACTCATGTGCACCGTGGTAAATAACATACTCAATCATGTGCATTACGCCAAAGCTTAATTATAATTACATTTTTCCCGTATACTCAAAGAAACAACTAAGGATATAATAAGTTGTTCAATAGTTAAATGAGTGAATATTTGTTTAAATGTGTCATCAAAATCCTCTAAAAGTACTATCATACTATTCAATATATGTCAAAGATAAACTCATTTATATCACACAATATTGTTATTGTAAATTAGCAGCAAATGCCACATGAATTTAGAGTAACATGTTGCATAACTTTCTCAACTAATTCATGTGCATCATGTCAAAGTCTGTAATTACTTTTTCATTTAATATTGTCATTGAATACTAGCATTGTACTTTGATGGAATATGTCACGAAAGTTACATGAATGTAAGATTATCCCTTATTAATAACTTCATCCACGTTCATGAACAAACTCAAAAAATATTACTTTCCTTTTTTATGTCGAATAAATATTGCATATTACTTTATATAAATCTATTTACTCATTTTGTATAAAAATTCTCAAATAATTATGATTTCTACTATATTTACAAAATCTGTACTATATTTTAAAAACTTATAAAAGTTTTTAGGAGGTTAAATAATTTCAACTATATTTAATTTTTTAATATAAAATAATTATTTTTTGATAAAATAATGCAAATAATTTTGATATTAATTATTTAATATATTAGTTTCTTGACACTAACGGTGTGATATTTTTATATATGTAATGGTATTTTACTTTTAAAAAATTAAATAAAAAGATAATAATATATATTTATTATATAATAATTTAATCAGATTTTACTATAATACTGTTTAGTTATCTTTTATTACAAAATTGTTTTATTATTATTAAAATATATTAATAAATATCTACGTGAATTTGATTGAATGATGTGAAAAAATGCACTATAACCAAACTCTTAAAAAAGAGATATAACAAAGTGGTTGTTGACAATTACAATCTAATCTACAAGTTATAAGCTACAAAACAACTATATACCCCTTTGAACATTATGTTGAGTGATTCATGTACATCATGTAAAAATTTATTATGTTTTTGTCATATACTCCACGCAACTACTATCTAAAAGGTTTAATTTCCTTCAACTTATGTCTTATAAAATGACAACGATCATTCTTTTAGTGTGTCAAGACATAATGTTGTCATTATAGACTAACACCATATGCCACCTGAATTTAGAGTACTATACTGCATAACTCACTCAACTAAATGAATCATGTGTATGATGTATCACGCCATAGCTTGTGATTTTATTTTTGTCGTGTAGTACTACAAACAATGACTAAGAAAAAAACCAAGTTGTTGCATAGTTAATTGAGTGACTATTTGATATAATAGATCTCAAATCCCTCGAAATATAATACCATACTCTTCAATATAAATCACAATCGAATACGTGGATAGCACACAATGTTGCCACATAGATTTAGAGTACTGTGTTGCATAACTTGCACAACCAATTTGTGTACATCATGTTAATATTTGTGATTACATTTTTTCTCATAGACTCCAAGCATCGATTCATAAAATACTAAGTTATTTAGTGGTAAATCAAGTGGATACTATGGTGAAATGTGTCGTCAAAGCCCACTGAATTAACCACAATACTCTATAATATGTGTCAAAATTGAATACAATTGCACACAATATTGTCTTTATAGACTAACATCAAATGTCACATGAATTTAGGGTATCATGTTGCTTAACATGTTCAACTGATTCAAGTGCATCATGTTACTTATGATTACGTTTTTGCCATATAATCCGAGCAATAATCTAGAAAATGCTAAATTGCTTATTAGTTAATCGGGTGAGTATTTAGAGAAACGTGGCCTCAAAGTCCTTTGAATATTCCATTATATTTTCTAATATATGTCAAAGCTAAACCCACTATCAATCCACAATATTGTAATTGTAGACTAACATCAAATACCACTTGAATTGTGATTATATTTATAGAGATAATTTAATTATAATTTACTAATTTTAAACAAAAGCTCATCCAATTGCTACTACGTTTACAAATTTTAGATAATATTTTAAGAGTTTAAATATTTTATATTTTATTTAATTTTGTAATATAAAATTAGTTTAATTGCAGTTTTGATCCCTGTATTTTAGCTGAATCGCGAGAGTAGTCCCCTCATTTTGTTTCTCCCAAGTTTTGGTCCCTCAAACAGAATATTAGTCTAAAAGTTGATGAAATTTCATTTTTTTTAAAGTCGTACTACACCATTCATGATCATATATTTCAAGCACAATTGTTGCAAATGAGATATTGAGGCATTGTGTGACTTAAGTAAATGCAAAAAACATAAAATTGTATTAAGTTTTGGACAAAAATTCTGTTTGAGGGACCAAAACTAGGGAAAAACAAAATGGGGGAAACTACTTTCGCGATTCAGCTAAAATAGGAATCGTCACTGATATGATTCATCTGTGGGAAAAGGGACACCACTAGAATGATCATCGGTGGAAATAGAAGCCACTATTATAATCTATTAGTAAGAACTAAATTGCATGACAAACACCAAAGAAGAAGCAGCGCAACTCTAACGAAACAAAGTCATGATCGATCATCAAAGTAAGAAAATGCGTCCAAAATAAGAGAGATAACAACTGTTTGAACAATGACACATATTTTCGTTGATCAAAATTGAAAAGTAAGGGCAGATCTGGAACCGTCGGAGAGAGAATAATCGTGCACCAAGAAAGTATAAAAGAAAGCCCAAATTGTTCACCATCAAAACCATCTGAAAAAAATTAGGGAATCTAACCATGGGATGGGTAACTGTACTCCATCAAAACCAAATTGGGGATCCTGATAACCAGAAGTAGGAGTGCGACTTTTAGAACTCACACCATTTGAGACAACATTAGAATTTTCATTTGCTTCTTTCATAGAGATAGGCTTTTGATCAACAACAGTAGATGTGGAAACATTACCCTGAGGATGGACAACCAACAATATCGACATACGAAAAGTTTGACATATACTTAGCTTCTGCATTTTTCTTTGGACATTGATCCATATAATAGATTAAACAACCAACAATATCGACATACGAAAAGTTTGACATATACGTAGCTTCTACATTTTTCTTTGGACATTGATCCATAGACAACTTAAAGTGATTCACCAATGGAGTACTCACAACCTTCAAATGGCTCATATAAAAAATTTCTAACATATTTTCAACATAGATTTTTTAAGAGAGCCATAATTTTCTAGTACTCATATCCCTGTGAATTTTCATACCAAGAATCTTTTTAACACCACCGAAAAATTCATGTCAAACTGTTTTCTCAATATGGTTCTCAGTTCATTTACATCTTGTAAATGATTAGTAGCAGTCAACATATTATCAACTTACATAATAAGAAAACAAAAGAGCTATCATCGAAGATTATAACATAAACACAACAATCATACTCATATCTTTTGTAACCAATAGGAAACATGTATGAATCAAAATGTTTGTACCATTGCCTTTGAGACTACTTTAGACCATACAAAGACTTCTTCAATTTACAAACTCGTCTACACTGTCTAATATCTTTGATACCCTCTAGTTGCTCCTAGTAAATTTGTTCATCTAAAATATCGTGAATAAATGATGTTTGTACACCCATATACTCTAAATGCATGTTCCGACTGGTTACCAAGGCTAACATTTCCCTAACAGAAGTATGTCTAGCGACCTAAGAGAAAATTTCCTCATAGCCAAACCCTTTCTATTGTGAATACCCCGTTGTTACAAGACGAGTCTTGAACTTTTCTTATTCTTTTTCTATTACCGTTGGTTTTCTCTTGTATACTCACTTGCAACTGATAATGCTATTCCCATTTGAGTTAGTGTACTATGTCCCATTATTTATCCGCAAATACATGATTTTTGTGCCTATTTGATTCTTTACATCTGTTTTCCACGTCTTGAACTTGGCAGAAACTTCATATTTATGTTTGAGGAAATACACTCAAACCTTGCGTGAAAAATTATCTATAAAGTCAAAAAATACTTAAAACCACCGATTGAGGGCTCTTCGTAAGACCCCTATAATTAAGAATGTACACAATCTAGGATTACCTCTGTTTTTGTTTCCTAAATTTAAAACAAACATGACACTATTACCCAAAAATACAATACTTGCACAGATCTAGCATACAATTGGACACCCTTCAACAAATGTCTCTTATGATGTTTTGACATCCCACGCTCACTAAGATGATCCAAACGCATGTGCCATAGTTTTGTTTCATCAACATCAAACTCAACTGACGCAACATCACCTACAACAATACAACTCAATAATTTGTAGATGTTCTTGCAGTCCTCTTTGCTCTCATCATTGTTAACGCACATTTGATAACCTTCAAAATGTCCCTATCTCCATCAAACCTATACGACAAGCCTCTTTCTATAGAGTACTGATAGCATTTCAGCAAGTGTACTGAATCGTTGCAAGTAATAATAAAACGGTAGTACCGAGTGTCGAACTCAAGGATTGCGTTTTACTATTGAATTATATTGAATTACTAAAATTGAACAAAAGGTTTCCAGTTTGATTGAAATAATATTGAAAATTAAAAACTGTAATGAAACAATAATAGAATTGATCTTTTATAATGAGAAAAATGTCAGGGATGAGTTTCACTTCGAATCCAACCTTGGTGTCTAATTTGATCCTAGTTACTGAATTCCTTTATTAAATTATTACCAAATTCTTTTTATTATTCTTGCCCTAATGTCTTAGTGACAGAACCTTTAATTCCAAAGTAACCCCTAATTCCTTAGTGGATTTAAGATTAGAATTAAGCATTACCGTATAGAAATTCTCTTTTAAATTATTGCTTTGCAACTAGTTTAATTGGTTTCATGACCTGCATCTATCCCTAGACTACAAATTCATGAATTTCTCATCTCAAGCATTCGTAAAGTCCACTTCCGTTTCAAAATACAAATCGTAGAACATTTTAATGTTGATCAAGCAATAAAAAGCATTAAGCATAGAGATGAGAAAAACAATTCAATAAACTCATTCATATAACTAGAAATCAAATCAGAAAAATAAGGGTTTCATCTGGTTACACTCATCCCTAACAAATAAGGTTTAGTTACTCATGGAAGAGATACAAAAGATAAGGATTAAAGAAGAATTACAAGAATGATTCATGGATGATTCTTGATAAAACTGCTTCAATGGCGTTAGAAACGGTCGTCTTTGAGTGTCTATGCTAGGGCACAAGTCTCCCAAGTTCCCAAGAGTCAAAAAGATCCCTAAACAGTAAAAAATTGCATTTTTATGAATGCTGATACACGTCACGCGCCCCAGGCGCGGTCTTTGCGCTCCGGGCGCATATTGACAGTACTGAATGGCTGGAAATGCGCTCCAGGCACACAGCATCTGCTGTCTGACGTATTTTGCATTTTTCTCATCTTTCGGGTATGAATTTGGTCCCGGGTCTTCATGAAAGTTGTAGATATGGATCTTAGATTTCATTAGCACTGGGATTGACTCCAATTGGACATCTAGAACTCCAGATATGGCTGAAATACGCCATATAGGTCATGTTGATTTCTCACCAAAATTCAGCACTGCACTAAAACAAAGTAACAACGCAAAACTACGAAAAATATCTACTTAATTAAGCAAATAAGAACAAAAACATTTCATTAAATCAAATAACTAAAATCAACAAAATATATTAAATAACTCATTAAATTAACTAATGATTAAAGATAAATAAGACTAAAATCAATAAAAATTATGCATATGATCAAGAGTCATCACAATCCCAAACTTAATCTATTGCTTGTCCCCAAGCAATAATTAATTTCAAATTTGGTGCAGTTAAAAGCAAACTTAAAATCAATTTGTCAATTCAAATCAAACTCAATTCTCAAAGTTTCAGCTACTACAAAACATCCATCATACTCTATGGTTGCTTACAAAAATAATAAGGTTTGTACACCTTGGCATTCATTTATCAAATTCAACTCTCTCTTCACACAATCTTGCCAAAATTTCTCTCAAGTGTTTAGAAGGGTTATGAATTTATCACTCAAATCCTAGAGAATGTATCACGCTACCATAGGCTTGAAAAAATTCTAGTTAGCAATCACAATGCAGCAAACACATACATTTTTGGAGGACTTTCGGGTTGTAATGGGGCTTAGGTAAGGGTAGAACATTTTGGGATAGTAGGCTTTACTACTTGGAGTTAGGCATATATTTCCAAATTATTCTACCATTTTTTTTTCACCTTTTCATTATGGAGATTCTCAAACATTGACCAAAGAACCAAGAAGAGATTATTTATCATTTTTTTGTTTTTTTTGTTTTTTTTTGTTTTTTCTTCTTTCTTCTTTTTCTTTTTCTTTTTTCTTTCTTTTTGTGAGAATCACCACCCCAAACTTAAAAGGTTGCTATCCCATGAGCAACCCCAAACTTAGAATTTGATCAAGACAAGACAAAAAATTTTCTACCTAACTCCAAGTAAGGTGATGTAATTGAAGTAGGGTTTTTGTTTTGTAATGTGGCTAGTAACCGAAATAAAGGGGCAAGGCTCAAAGGGGCCAGCAAAGGATAACATTTTCATAGGGTAGTTAGAAAGGCTCAAACGACCAAATAAAATTGCCTCAATGTATGCATAAATTACAAGTGATGCAGGTCAGAATTAGTGCAAGTTTTGAAGGGATAACACATGTCTGGATAATCACACAACAAAGAATTTAAGTGTTTAGGCTCAAAAGCTCACAGCTAGGATAATAAGAAAGAGTATGAACTATTTAAATGATGCCAAACATGCCACTACAAAATTTATTTAGTGTTTTTTTTTAAAATGCGAGTTAGACTTCAACAACCAAGCAGTAATCAACAATGCATGAATTAGTGAAACTTATCGACTCTAGCAATGATATGAGCAACGAAATATAGTTTAAATTTCAAAATCCCAAACATAAAACTTAAGATCAAATGCAAGTTGTTAATAATTCTTCATCATAGTGCACGTTTACACACAATTAGAAAGAAACAAATTCAAATAACAAAAATGAGATTGCAAAAATTAAAAGTTACCTCTACCTGTGGGTTGCCTCCCATGAAGCGCTTCTTTAAAGTCATTAGCTTGACGCCTCAACTATTGTCAAGGTGGCATATATGACAAGAAGAACACATCATCCTTCTTCTTCTTTTTGTTTGGTAGAAATTCCATGAACTTGAGAAATAAAAGATGTTGTTTCCATGTCCTTCTCAATTGGACATTGATGAACAAGGCATAGATTGAATCTCGAACTTTATCAATCTCTTCTTTTTTCTTTTCCTTGTTCATATTTTCCTCTTGCTTATCTTCTTCTACCACAACAATGAAATTATCTTCAATCTTCAACTTCTCCTCCATCTTCTCAAACTTAGCCACTTGCTCAAATAACCTCTCACATTGATTTTCAAATTTGTCAATTGAAACCATGTTATTCTTCATGAATTCAATCAAAACGTTCGTAACGTGAAAGTCTTTGTCATCTGATTCTTTGGATAGAATTTTAGGAGGTAGAATTTGTTCCCAATTTATCTTTTGAATGTAACACTCGATGTTTTCTGTAACTTTGAGAAAAAAATCTTTATATTCTATTAGTTCATCAAGGTCATCTAAACAACGTCCATTCTTATGTGCTTCTCCGCAAAAGTCACACCTAAGAGGCTTCCACGGAGGGATTTGAGGGTGATATTTTAAAAATGAATGGCTCAAGATTTGCCCCTCAATCATGCGACATATACCCAATATAAGACAAGTATCACACTCTTCTTATAATTGTAGTAGAATATCATCATCATAATCTTCCATGCTCTACAGCGCTTAGTTATCTCAAACAAAGAAGAGAAAAACCACTAGACATGACATTAGCAAGTTCAACAAATAAAAATAGAAGATAAAAGAATTTTTTTTTTCTAAAAAATAAAAAAAATAAAAATAAAAAATTTTATTGCAGAGCAAAAATTTTCAATTAAGTAAATAAATTAAATTCAACAGTGATATGGCAATCCCTGGAAACGGCGCCAAAAACTTGATAGCATTTCAGCAAGTGTACTGAATCGTTGCAAGTAATATTAAAACGGTAGTACCGAGTGTCGAACTCAAGGATTGCATTTTACTATTGAATTATATTGAATTACTAAAATTGAACAAAAAGTTTCCAGTTTGATTGATATAATATTGAAAATTAAAAATTGTAATGAAACAATAATAGAATTGATCTATTATAATGAGAAAAATGTCAGGGATGAGTTTCACTTCGAATCCAACCTTGGTGTCTAATTTGATCCTAGTTACTGAATTCCTTTATTGAATTATTACCGAATTCTCTTTATTATTCTTGCCCTAATGTCTTAGTGACAGAACCTTTAATTCCAAAATAACCCCTAATTCCTTAGTGGATTTAAGATTAGAATTAAGCATTACCGTATAGAAATTCTCTTTTAAATTATTGCTTTGCAACTAATTTAATTGGTTTCATGACCTGCATCTATCCCTAGACTACAAATTCATGAATTTCTCAACTCAAGCATTCGTAAAGTCCACTTCCGTTTCAAAATACAAATCGTAGAACATTTTAATGTTGATCAAGCAATAAAAAGCATTAAGCATAGAGATGAGAAAAACAATTCAATAAACTCATTCATATAACTAGAAATCAAATCAGAAAAATAAGGGTTTCATCTGGTTACACTCATCCCTAACAAATAGGGTTTAGTTACTCATGGAAGAGATACAAAAGATAAGGATTAAAGAAGAATTACAAGAATAATTCATGGATGATTCTTGATAAAACTGCTTCAATGGCGTTAGAAACGGTCGTCTTTGAGTGTCTATGCTAGGGCACAAGTCTCCCAAGTTCCCAAGAGTCAAAAAGATCCCTAAACAGTAAAAAATTGCATTTTTATGAATGCTGATGCGCGTCACGCGCCCCAGGCGTGGTCTTTGCGCTCCGGGCGCGTATTGACAGTACTGAATGGCTGGAAATGCGCTTCAGGCGCGCAGGGCGCGCTCCAGGCGCACAACATCTGCTGTCTGACGTATTTTGCATTTTGCTCATCTTTCGTGTCTGAATTTGGTCCCGGTTTCTTCATGAAAGTTGTAGATATGGATCTTAGATTTCATTAGCACTTGGATTGACTCCAATTGGACATCTAGAACTCCAGATATGGCTGAAATACTCCATATAGGTCATGTTGATTTCTCACCAAAATTCAGCACTGCACTAAAACAAAGTAACAACGCAAAACTACGAAAAATCTCTACTTAATTAAGCAAATAAGAACAAAAACATTTCATTAAATCAAATAACTAAAATCGACAAAATATATTAAATAACTCATTAAATTAACTAATGATTAAAGATAAATAAGACTAAAATCAATAAAAATTATGCATATGATCAAGAGTCATCCAGTACCTAGGGAGATCAAATTCTTTCATAATTTTGGAATATATCTGACATCATTCAACATCTGCATGCCACCAATGTCTATAGCAATTTTAATCTATCTCATTCCAATGATAGCACATACTTTATCATCACCCAAATAAATAAAACCAAAATTTCCTATTTTGATTGTGGTAAGCCACTCCCATGCGACATTATGTGGTAAGAACAACCCGATGGAAGAATCCATACTTTTGCGCACTTGTTATCGACCTTCTCCCTAAGCTTCCCCAAATCAAAGACTATTTCTTTGTAGGTATTGATATGTTGTTGAAAATCGGATTCTTGCTTCACAAGTAATTTGTTCGTGAGCTTTTTGCATAGATACTGACTTTCCAATTTCTCCCAAACCTCTTTTAGAGATTCTAGGTTTATAATATGATACATCACTTCATCTAATACACATAGAAGAATCATGTCTTTAAGTTTATCCTTCATCTTCGTGCTATCAAATTATGCCATGTCTATAGGTTTCTCCCCACACAACATCTTTTGAAGACTTTTTTTGTGCCAACAGATCGTTAACCGTTCATTGCCATAATGTGAAGTTTCTCATTCCATAAAACCATGCCACTTTCAATTTCGCACCAGAGTTACTTGTCATCTGATACCAATTATTAAAACAACAACACGATCTTAAAATAATAAAGTGATAATTTATAAATAGGAATGCAAGAAATTTGTTAACGAAGTTTGACCAATGATGCCTAAGTCTCCAACTACATAGCAACAGTAGTTTCATATTATTAGATAAATGGATTACGATTTACATAGTACAAGTTGTTCTTAAATATTAATAACAAGATTTAGATTACAACAATGCTCATAAACCATACTACGGGGAGCTATCGTCCTCACTCCCTAGTTTCCCCCACAACAAATAGTGTTGCCAAATCACCCACTTGATACCTATTAGTCATACTCAGTCCTTGCTTATATCCAAATTTCTCCATTATAATATCAAAAAACTCCTTCCTTATATTTGGTCTTCTATTACTCTCTATTCAAGGTGCATTTTCTTTCATTATCCTCTGTTCACATTTATTTGGTCTTCCATTATTCATTGACATAAAATTGAAAATGCTATTGAAATTGCAAGGTGAAAAAGACAACAAGTTGATACTCTTTTAAGGAAAAAGCTTTGTAAAATTGATGCCACTTTTAACCATCCAAATAAAAAATGCAATATTTTACCATTACAACTCTTAATTACCCAAAAAAAAATCTTAAAAATGCAACATTTAACTAGCAAAATAAAAAATGCAACATTTTACCAAAACACCTTAAAATACAACCTTTAACCATCACACGTCCCCAAAAATGAAACATTATAACTAAGAAAAATCACAAACTTCAAAAATTAATATCTCTTTGAAGAGAAATAGAAAAAGAAAAAGATGAAGATCAATTTACCTTGCTTGAAGAACAAAAGGTTTGAAAGAGGGTTAAAGAAGAAGAAAAAATAGATGAAGATAGAAGAAGAAGAAGAGAATCTTAGTGGTTTGTTTGATTTTTGGGTGATGAGAGAAAGAAGAAAATTGCGATTTTTGTTATAAGAGAAGAAATAGATTAGAGAGGATAAAAAAGGAAGAGAGAGAGATGGAAGGTAAAATATGGACAAAATGAGTGAAAATAGGATGATGTGTCATCATTTGAAGAAAACAAATTGGGATTAAGTGAGGGTATTTTTGGATTATCAAGGTAGTGTTTTTATTAGATAGATAGGAGATTAAAATCTTCAATTTCAACTAAGTGGCACCTAACTACCCACGAGTGCTTATGGCACGGGTCTCTTCTAGTTTAATCGAGGTCTTAAGTTTGAATCTGAACTTAAACTTGCAACAACATTAAAACTCTTAGGAAGATTTTGCCTCTCATTTGAGTTCCACTAAACTCGAAGAATTAGTTTTTGTGTAATACTCAATTTATGCCCAAAAAGTGTCACCTAGCCAAGATCATTATTGACAAATCAAATATTTAACGATAAAATAATTTTCTTGTTTCATAAACCATATCACTTTTTATACGTAATTTTTCTTTTAACAAACCAAATATATTTTTATACTATATTCAGATATGACTATTAGATTATTAAAAATATTTAACTTCAACTATAATTATTTCTAAAATTGTTGGATGTAATTTGTCAAATGTGTAAACATTTATTCATTGTTGCCAATGTATAAAAAGTTAAAACTGATCTCTTTCAAATGATTTTACACAGAAATCAATGAGTTATCTATTGTATCATATGTTAGGGGTGGACAAAGGGCGGGTCCGGACAGTTTCGGGCCCAATTTCCGAATTCAGTCCAATTCACGGGTGGTCAAAAGAGATCCAATTTCGTCCATTTAAATTTTCGATTTGAACGGGTGTCGGGTCAACGGTGTGCGGGTCTTACGGGTGGATAGATTCAGGTCAGACACTTTTTGAACTATATAGCATTTGTTGTCTAAATTGATTTTTTTTCAATAAAGTCCATAAATTTTTTTAGACCATTCAAAAAAGTTTGGCCCAATAAATTTTTTTGGTCCAATAAAATCTGAAATTCTTTTTGGCCCATTCAAAAAAATTTGCCACAATTAATTTTATCAATCATTTTTATATTTATTTAAGAGGTTAATTTGAGTAAAACAATTTGGTTAATTTATTCTTTCATTATTAAATTATTTTTGACTCAATTTTCCTTTGTTAACCTTATTTAATTTACTGTTAACCTTTTTACAATGGAAAACTAATCAGAATAATTATATTTTCATTGATCAATATATTAATCTAATTTTGTCTCATTTTTAAATGGATTGATGATGAACTAT